>JAVYIG010000246.1:660000-719668 GCA_035222895.1 Strongylocentrotus droebachiensis | reverse complement strand
GATTGAGAGTTAGAGAGATATAGAGTTAGATAATAAACATGTGTGAGAGAGACACACACACACACACACCCTCACACACACACGCACACACACATACACAAATAGATCACATCGCATGCATCAAAAACTTTCCATTTCATTAAGCCAAAGACTGCAGCTTATCGAAATATCACCATAATTATATCACTTTTATCATTGTCATGTATTTTGCACTGAATATTCTCTGATTGTGTATGATTTCATTATAATCTCATAACCATAAACCAGAGGGAAAATCGTAAAGAGGGTGTCTTTCTCTCTCTTTCTCTCTCTCTCTCTCTCTCTCCTCTCTCTCTCTCTAATTGCCACAACCCTCGGCTCCTATATAGCCTTCTTTATTAGCATGACTCCTAGTTCTTTTACTCCTCTTTCCTCTACAGACTGTCCATCCAATGTATCCTTCTTCTCCCCCGACTCCTCCTTCTCACAATAATGTCCATGTCAAAGCAAGACTCTCT
This sequence comes from Strongylocentrotus droebachiensis, assembly GCA_035222895.1. Classification (NCBI taxonomy): domain Eukaryota; kingdom Metazoa; phylum Echinodermata; class Echinoidea; order Camarodonta; family Strongylocentrotidae; genus Strongylocentrotus; species Strongylocentrotus droebachiensis. The sequence goes on along the minus strand of JAVYIG010000246.1, from coordinate 719,171 downwards.
AGGCCTTCTTAAAGGTACTATGTCCCATTTGCAGGCCAAAAAAATGAAAAGGTTAAATTCCAACCGGCCATTTGAAAGAATAAGAACTTCCCTTTAAAAGGGGGGGGGGGGGGCTTGAAAATGTCTTGAAGTGGGAAAATAACGACTATTAGTTGTCAAATCGACTTATGTGCTACAAAGTCAGTAAGTAATAGTCTTGATTTTCAGACCATTGTGCCGAATGGTCGTACGTTTAATCAGTTTAATTGTGGCCATTACAAGTAGTGGGTTAGTGATGTAGACAAATGCTCATGTACCCTTTACAGCTCATTTTATGTATGTTATACCAAAGAAGAAGCCAGTCGTGTAATGCGACCCATGAACTTAAAATGCCTAATCAACATCTCTCATATTATTTCCTCTTCCCCTCGTTACCCTTCTTAATCTCATTATACCACGTTTTTTTATATGTTCTCATTTTACTTCTTTTAATGCATACTCATATATCAGAGGGAAGATCATAAAAAGTGTCTATAAAGCGTGTTTTAGCATCTGACAATATTTTACTACATGTACTTAATGCGTGTTTGATGCTTGACAATATTTTACTACTTTAGGGGTTTCATCTATACTTGGGCTTATTCTCTATCATAACATAATATTCTTTTGCCATGGAAAGAAGATTCGGGTGCAGCGCTCTTACAACAATGTCTGTGCTTGGCAATGATGACGCCATGTAAGTAGTCAGTTTAATTCTCACTATACCGAAGGAGTTTTACTTGTTTCAAGATTTACCAAAACATAAACAATGGTTACTTTTCAATTAACTGTTATTGTTTAACCATATCACAAAAGAATTTTAACAAATGTTTAGAAAATTCATTACCAATTCTTATGAAACCCAAAACCCCTAATTCATTGAATGTCATGAATAATATGACCAAGAATCCACACGAAATTTATATTTTCTTTAAAAAAACAGTGGCTAGTATAACGTAGGTATATATGAGACATTTTACAATACCGGTACATATTGTAGTTATGTTATATCATGCATTGATTTTCTCTAATGTCAATTATGTTAATATTGCTTGGTCAAACAGTAATGATTACTTTATTACTCAATTATTTGTTTTGCAGAAAAAAAAGCCTAAGAATAATTTATAATTCACCATATAAAGCTCATACCTTGCCAATGTTATATATCCTAGTTATATCTCCTAAACGTTTCTGATATTGAATATTGCAATATTTATGTTTATGTGTTCTAGAGGCTTATTATCATCTCTAATTACATCACAATTTGTTTTAAATTCTAACATATATAATTTAAGTACATGTAATGCTGTAGGATACCATCTGCCAAAAGTTAGAACTAATATTTTGAAGGATACATTTTTAATAAAAAAGGTCCTCATCTATATGGAGCACTATTCGAACCATCTAAAGAATCAACCTTCTGTTCCTTTCGATCGTTTTATTAAATTTGTACTCAGGAACTTGATATCATATTTGATTTATGACGTATACAATTGTATACATTTTTTTCTGTATTACGTTTTTCTTTTTTTCTTTCTTTTTGCTTTCTACTGTTTCCACCTGCATTCTTTTTTCTTTTTAATGTGTTGTTAAATATGAACTCTGTATAGGATCAACGTTCAACAAGGCTAACTGCTCTTATTGTTGACCCCTCATTCGATAGAAATTTGCTTTGTAAACTTATTTACTTGTTAATGTATTCTTATTATCTGTAATGTTACTCTTTAAAGGTACTATGTCCCATTTGCAGGCCAAAAAATGAAAAGGTTAAATTCCAACGGTATTTGAAAGATAATACTAATTTAGAACTTCCCTATACAAAATGGGGCTTGAAATGTCTTTAAGTGGGAGAATAACGACTATTAGTTGTCGAATCGACTTAAGAGCCATAGAGCCAATAAGTAATAGTCTGATTTTCAGACCATTGTACCGAATGGTCGTACGTTTTATGCTGCGCAAAGATTCAATCAGTTTAATTTTGGCTATTTTCAAGAAGTGGGTTATTGATGTAAGACAAATGCTCATGTACCCTTTACAGCTCATTTTATGTATGTATTACCAAAGAAGATAAAATCCAGTCAGTCACTCAATAGTGTCTGACAGTGAAATCTAGCAAGTAAACGGGTTTCCTTGCATAAGTTGAATATTAGGACACTGCTAACGTTTAAATTTCACAGATAGGGCATACATGACATATTAACAATTCCTGCAAAGTTCTACAAAATTTGATGTTGGCTGCAAAAGGGACATAGTATTTTTATCATGTATTTTTTTTTCTTCAAATTTTGTATACTTTTTATGTATTGTATATATATATTTTTTAATGAAGAATGGAATAAAATACCTATACCTATAGCTATATAATTATATATATATAATATATATATATATATATATATATGTATATATATCTATGTAAGTTTCTCATAATCATGGGATTACTTGATAAGAGAGATTTATATATATATATATATATATATATGCTACTGCTTTCGTATATAAATTATGTTTCACATTGGATTACTTGATGAATTAGGATTAATCCATACGTATGACGTTGTAGGGCGAAATCACAAATCTGACTTCCAGGTCTCTATATTCCCCATTATAGCAAACTCCCCGGCCCTATATAATTCGTCCAATTCTTTCACCCCCTACCCCCTCCCCTCCTCTTCCCTCTCTCTCTCCCTCTCTCTCTCTCTCTCTCTCTCTCTCTCTCTCTCTCTCTCTGTCTCTCTCTCTCTCTCTCTCTACTCTTCTTTCTCTCGATCTTTCGTTTCTATATGCCTCAATTGTTTCCTAATTCACATCCGGACTGTTGAGAGCCAGAACGGCGTTAACTCTGTAGTAAAATATATTTGATTTTAATGCCCTTCTGGCTCGGAGCACTCGATTCGTTCTTTCCATTTCCCTCCTTCCGTTTTATCCATTTATATTACTCCTCCTTTCTCCCCCCCCCCCACCACCCTCTCTCTCTCTCTCTAGTCTCTATTTTCTTAGCCATACAGGTTCCTCTCTGCGTTTAATACAATTTTATTTCACTCTCTAACCCTATCTGTGCATATGTGAAAAATAATTTGATTTTGTTTATTTTCACCAACCGGCAACAATTTGCCTCGATGGGAATATAAATAAAACCATTGAATTGAATACACATGGCATTGATATTTAATTAGTCCGTAAATAATCCACCTATATGCATTCCGATTTCTTTTTCAATCTTGACTCAATCTTCTTCTAATTCGCCTTGTTGTAATCCGATTTTAATAATATGTTTATGACGTCTGAAGTAATACTTCATCCATTCAGGAGACTATTGCTATAAGGCGCCCTCTCCTGGCACAATACCATCTACCCACCGGTGTCGAAGGTTGTTGTTGTTGTTTTTTTTTTTAATGCAGAGATGATTGGTTGAGCTATGGACGTTAAAAACAAAACTTGCAATGTTTGCATCTAAGACAACACCTCAGATGATGGTTGACCGACGGTCAACTAGACAGAGAACTCCGACATCGTGAACCTATTGTTTTATAGGCTTTTACTTTTGCGAACCTCATAAATATATCAGGCTTGCAAGATCGAAACGTACATCACTGATATCCAGTCTTCTGCCTTGTTTTTCACCAGCCTTAAAAAGGCCAACAAGATCGGAGCTTTTGGTCTCTTGGCCCTCAGTCTCGTGGACCTTTCATCTCGTACAGCTAATTCACTCGTTGTTTTCAGAAGGCCTGCCGGACCAACACCATCGATCTTGTAAGCCATCAACTTCGACGGTCGTGATAATATAAAACGCGTTCCATTTGAATTAAGAATTAGATATTAATTTAACTTTTGGTTAAGTTCAGTTTAAGTCTGTTAAACTGTCGTTTCCATAATCAGTACCATCGTAGATATTAAACGGGAGGGGAAACGGAGAGATGGAGGGGTGGAGAAGGAAGAGAGAGCGAGGGGGAGGTTGGGTGGTAAAGGGGCAGAAGACGGAGAGGAGACAGAATAGACAGAGAAGAGAGAGAAACAGAGAGGACCATAACTTCCTGTATATACTCTGCACATTTTATTTTTGAGTAAACGATTTTGCTTACCATTTTACTGGCTAACATAGAGAAAGAAAACAAAACAGTCGCAAATATTTCTGAACATGTTTTAATGAAGTTATCATGTATCTAAGCATTTAATTGAGATTCAGATCATGAGATTTATGTTTTGCACAAAATTATGTCAAAGACGACAAATATTTCTAGGATGTTCCACCGCCTTCCCTCGGCCAACTTGTTGGGTCATTGAGAGCGTTCGTGCGCTATTCTCGTCTGTCATACTCTAACGGTATCAACTTCGCTTTTTTTTTTCTCTCTCTTCTGAAATGTAAATGATTTCCAGATTTAGAGGTAGACATCCTTCCAAATTCCGACGTGATATGGTTGTATTATATTATAATGTCAAGGAGATTTTGCTCACCCGCTGTTTTCAGCAGTCAGAATTGAACTTGAAAAATAAACAATTTGTCGAGGGCAAGATATCATATGGTCGCCATGTGTGCTGACCAGTGGCCGAAACGAATGCTTTGACCGCTTCGACCGGACAAATGCAATTTAAACTGTTTGTGTACTGGTAAAGATGACAAATAATTTGTGATCCGTCTCATTCTTTGTATATGACAGTTTGGAAGAATATTTTTGAAGAAATATCCTTTGCCAAGGGTTTATTGTCAAATTCTCTCATATAATGAGCAATAGTTGTAACGTTTGGACCAAAATTATGTAGCCATGTGTGTGCTCTCCTGTGTGTACATTGCATGTGGTTGTAAGCAAGACTGATTTCAATTAATCATTCCCAGACCTCACAACAAATATCAAGTGTATGCGCTACAAGATCAAACTATTCTAGTTGATTGCAGACAGTTTCTTTCATAATAATAATTGCATGAACAGTAGGCCTACACATCTTTATCTTTTAAGATAACGGTTAGTGAACACTATGAAAGAATCCGTCCAAAGGCAATAGGGAAAGATAAATTATGTAGTTCATAAGAATCCTTATTACTGACGATTCCTTGTTTTTGTTTGAATAGAAATAATTTTTTGAAACTGTGATGTTTTTTAATCCTAAAAAAAATAAGAAATTGATCTTGCTGAAAATCACATACACTGCACGCATAATGTAGCATCCAACCTGCTTAAAAAGTAGTCCAACATTTTAGCTAATTCTCATCTTTGTCTAGTCCTACGAGGGCATGTGAAAAGCAATCCTTTTCGGAGGACACTTCTTGTACTAAGATGTTCTTCCAACTACTGTCATAAAAACTCGGTGAAAATCCAACATTTATTTTCAGAATGGATATTGGCTCTTGCAGTGGCTTTGACCGGGTTCTAAAAATGACTTGAACGCGTTGTATACATGATACACATTCATGTATACATTTTCAAACCCACTGTCACTGACAGCATGGCCCGGTCCTCGGGGATGGAAGGGAAAAATGGAAATTTTAATGGGAGATGAGTAGGCCTATTTAGTATTACTGAACTACAGTAGTGAACACAATTGGTATATTGTGTAAGATGAAAAGAAGACGAAAAAAAAAAAGCTTCAGCAAACAGAAAAAACCTAGAGATGTTACAACCAGACAGAACAGATGAAAAGTATGTTAGTCTGTTTCCGAAACCAAAACTAAATTCGCTTAGCGTTCTTTGCACGTCTGTCGAATCGTCAAATGTCCGGAGATGATGACGTAATGCTGTGCTGTGCTCTGATTGGCTCAAAGTAATATTGGGTTATTGTTGAGTTTCGGGTCGTGTTCACATGATCTCAATGTGTAACCATGGTGAAATTATAGAAATATCATGGAGAAAATCAGGATTTTCTTTATGTTTGGTTGTTTGTTTATTTTTGTAGTTTTACTTCGTATTGCTCCTTATTGTTTTTAAAAGAGCTATAGGTCTACTTTTTTTTTTTCTTTCAATTATCAAAAAAAAAAAAAAAAAAAAAAAAACATCGTTTATTAGCCCAATCATTTCATTTTTTAATCACAATTTTATAGATTTCGTCATATTACAAAAGCTAATATAGGGTTGTCATTAGGGGAGCGGCACAATTTCATGGATATTATTCTTTCACTCTCCAGACTCGCTCAGCGTGTATAATGCCGGGGGGTGGAGGGGGGGGGGGGGGGTAGTAAACAACAGTAAATTCTGACATGTAACACTTGCCGGAAATATGATGTGCCGGGAACCACTCCTTCTCTCTCTCTCTCTCTCTCTATATCTCTCTCTTTCTCGTTCTCGTTCTCTCTCTCTCTCTCTGGTTTGGGAAGGAACAATAACAACACAATCTTCATAATCAAACTTTCAATTTATAAACTTTCTTGAGTCTTTTGTTGCCCCGTTTGACATTTTCGCTCCATCCAGTTTAAAGTACAGCCAATGATGATAATCTCTAAGAACTATAGATTAGTGTGAACAGCGCAACTTGCACCACAGCACGGACGGGCATTACTACGAGAGAACGTAGCTAGGCGGCGGGAACGCGCGCTACTGACGGCGGGTGCTACAACAAGCCAAGCGCGAAAGAGTACAATCTGTTCCTCTCTGCTCGCTCCCATCTCATACCTCCAACCTTTGCCTGCCTAGACGTACAGGAGCTTAGGACCTGCATCTCACGGAATACTTGATCAGATCTAGTCGGTTCTGCTGCTTGGAAAGACAAAATGACGAGGTTACTCTGGATAGCAGTATTAGGACTTGTCCTACCTTTGGTAACTATTAAACTATACCAAGTTTTTCTTTCTTTTCGTATACAGTTTTTAATTTTGATACAAAGCGTTATTAAGCGGCGCCATTCTATGATTGAGATTTCCATACGATGCATTTCTCCAACTGGACAAGTACACCATAATAGCGGTTATGTCAACTCTGAGTCAGAAAAATGGCGTGTATGTGTGTGTATTGGGTTTTTACAGACGTGTATCAATCAGATATGATTATTTACGTCTGGGGACCGACCTTTAAACGTCACCATCCGAAAGACGTGACTCAGTTTCGAACCTGCGTCCTCGGCTGAATCAGTTTGTAACTTCCATTGATAGCTGGATTACAGGCGCACGCCACAACGCTTAGTTAAACTCGCGGTTCGTAATAATGAATCGACACAGACCTATGTTTTTATAGTTCCCCTTATTTTCTTCTATGGTTAATATCACAGTAATGTTGCCATGTTTAGCTGGTGACATACTTCGAATTGTTGGTGACTTCTTGCTTCATCGTACCTCAAAAATACCTTCTTCCCCACCACCCATCTACATCTTCTATTTCTAATATTTGTCTTCATAATATTGTACAGCTGTTTTTTACTCTAGAGTTGAGAGCGTCCCAATATCTGCATATTGTTCTATTTCTTTTCAATTTCATTGTGATTTGTATCGCCTGTAGGTGCTATATTAACGTTTGAAGGCAAAGTAACAACCCGACAATTGTCACAATAGGCAAACCTAGTGTACATCAAACAGATAGCAAATTCAAAAGGTTCTTGCAATTGATTGATTGAAAGTTATTCAGCATTATTCTGTGTCAATATTTTGTTTTGACTTTGAAAGGTATAGGGTAACCGAGAAGTTCCCGCCCGGAGGGTATTATACTCATTATACTATGCATCCAACTTTTGTGTCGTGTTGTTACATGACTGTGTGAGCGCTTTGTGAGCATGGGCGTAGCTAGGGGGCGCAATGGAGTCATGGTCCCATGTTCATCCACGGAATCTATAGATTAGAGATTAATACCTTACACTGCCCCCCCCCCCTCCCCCTCCATGTAACACGTCTGGCCACGTCAGTGTTTGCGAGTATTGCTATATCGTTTCACGAATTTACGAGGTATTTGAAAAAGAACACTAGTGCACAAGGAACAGTATTTTCTACCACGAATTCTGTCTAGTTAAAACATTAATATGAAGAGAAGCTTTCCTGACGTGATATTCAGATTGAATGAGTTTTACGATACATGTCCCTGCGGCAATGGCTCCATGGTAATTTCAGATTCTAACTAAATTTCTAACTTCTAGTTTAGACCCAACACTATATAGACCACATCCAAACCTTAAAGGTAATGCAAAGTTTTGGGGAATTTTGAAAATTGGGTGGATAGTGATTCTGTACAATGTTGAAATATTTGGATGTCCCTGTGGACCTATTATAAGTACTAGAAAATTTAGCCCCTAAAACACTTCTGTTTTCGAGAAAAATTGATTAGGAAAAAAATTTACCGGTGCTCCCGGTAAATTATGATAAATTTCAAATAGCGACTACGGCCGTACAATGGTAGCTGCGACCATGAAATTATCAGAATATGTAGTTGTGATATAATTATAATTTCCAAACAGGAATAGCTAATTGGTCGATTTTAGTCAAGAAACATTATTTTATTGTGTGTGTGTGTGTGTATTTGGTTTTTACAGACGTGTATCAATCAGATATGATTATTTACGTCTGGGGACCGACCTTTAAACGTCACCATCCGAAAGACGTGAATCAGTTTCGAACCTGCGTCCTCGGCTGAATCAGTTTGTAACTTCCACTGTTAGCTGGATTACAGGCGCACGCTGTTTAGTTAATATCTTGACCTTGAGAGGGAGGTATACAACATAAAGATTATTATTTACAATTGCATAACTTAGCCTCCATTTCAACTGCGACAACGATCACTGAATATTGTAGGATCGCATATGCTTCCAATATGTTAATTTGAATCGAATTCATTACCCCATACCAAAACTTTGTATTAAACATAAATTAAAACCCGATTGTAACCCTAACCCTAATGACAAGATAAATCCTGGAGCTATAATGTCGCCGGAGCTAGAGTCGGATTTAAGAATAAATGCGATCTGTTCTATAAAACGTTGTCCTTTCATTAACATGGTGCGTATGTATGGATGGCGAACATGATTATTAAATAAATTACACTAACTTCCAACTAGAGTTATGACATGTTGAGGTCAAGAAGGGTGAGTGTGGTACGTCTTCTCGGTGGGTTATCCGAGCTATTTGACAGACCCGAATTCCAGTCCGACAAGAAACATATGTGTCACCCCAAAACACAGGGTCGGATACTGGGAGTGCTTGGGAGGGGGTCGCACTCTAGCAGAGGCAGTGCCCCTTCATACCACCTTTTCGTTTACGGGGAAATGTAGTTACGAATATGCCCATGCTCTAATTAGATGCATCCATAGCAGTGGACCACCTCACGTACTGCATTTATGTAAGCTATTCTGTTTAGCAATGGCGATGAATTTGTCTTCAGAAAATAAGATGAATTAACAAATATATACAATTATTGTTCGGGCAGATGAATGCATTTTCATCCTAGGGAGCTTTAACTAATCTATTAAAAACATCAGCATGTAAAACATCTTTGCTATGCTATTAGGCTTCATTTACATTTTACTCTACGAAAGGTGTAGATGTCTTTGTTTCAGATACAACTACGAGTAGGTCTAAATTGTGTGTCTCAGTAAATCGGAAATTGCAGCGCAATCCATAATTTTAGAAGAGCACCAAATAAAAAAAATCTTTTTATAAGTAGGCCTATAGTCGGTAGAGAATTTTATTTGTTATTTACAATTTAAGATTCGGTTACATTTCTCCCGGACACACAATCACGACAATAGCATAACAAGAGAGTAGAAACATATTTTATTGCTTATTCCTTGCGTTTGTCTTGCGTCTTGAAATATTGTTTGGATATTATTATTAAGACCATGTCACACCAACAATATTTTCAGAGTGGTGGAACCAAGATTCTCGGACTGGAGGGGGCAGGGATGTCAAAGAGTTACGAAAAACGAACAAACCACAACAAAAAACCACAACAAATAAACAAACAATAAGATTTTGAATTCCGATTGGGCACATCAGTGGATTTTTTTTCTCGCCTAATTTGTGGTAAAGGTATAGCAGATTGGTTTAGCAGGGGGGCGCCCCTGTGCCCCTTGGACCCGCCATTATTTGTTTAACTGTGGTATTCCTTGGGAGCATGTGAGATATAGATAAACCTGAAGGTGTTGGGGCTGACAATGTTGGTCATTAGATTTGATTCCGAGTGACATAATGAAAGATGTCTCACACATGTGCCGTTGTGAAGTGATATTGTAAAGGGATATGGTATCTCTACTATGTATGCTATTACCATTAGACGGGAGATGTTCAGGGACTGTTACACGAATGGTTACGACTGGTTGAATGTGTACGATCAGTCGTAACACTAATCCAGTAGCCACTATACGCCAGGGCAAACCGATATGGCATGGGGATGGAAAGTGACTACCCATCCCCCTGGATAGATTGTGAACAAATGGAGAAAACCAAAGTAAAGAAGAAGAAAATGGAAGATATTGTGGAGGAGGAAAAAAAGTTGAGGAAGTAGTAGTAGTAGTAGTAGTAGTAGTAGACTACTAGTGTAGAAGTGGTAGTTGTTGTAGTCGAGTAGTAGTAGTAGTAGTAGTAGTAGTAGTAGTAGTAGTAGTAGTAACAGTAGTAGTAGTAGTAGTAGTAGTAGTAGTAGTAGTAGTAGTATGTACACACTACAAAGAGGAGGAGGGGAGGAGTAAGAATAAGAAGATGTATAGAATAGGACCATACACGAATAGGAAGAAAGCATAAATGTTGAAGTAGAAGAAAGAAAAGAAAGACGGAAGAATAAATAGATATATAAGTAGAAGATGTGGAAAAGGAAAGACGGTTTTGATACAAAGAAAGGAAGTATTGTGAAGAGAAAAAAAAGAAATTATTAGAACATGAAGATTTGAAGTTCTAAATTCGTGTTGCTCGAGACGGAATTTACTGGGAAGAGAAAATTCCTTAATTTTAGCTATTCCATGGTCAAATCGTACCATAAATATACCACCATAAGTTTTTGTAAATAGGGCATTAATTGTCGAGTTTAATTATTTTGAATCGTTGCTCTATAGAGTACTCTAACAATAACGACTGCCATATAGCTGACAATCACACTGGGATTTGAAGTTCAACTCAATACTCAGATACAGGAATGCCAAGGCCCAAGGTCATTATCAACTCTACCCTTTTGTTGGTAGCCTCGGCAACCTTTACTATTAACTTTGATACCAAAATACTATCACACCAGGTCGATCTGTTGGTGTATTATTGTCACCTCATATTATAACACGAATTCTTATTTTCAAGCGGCTTTATTTTGCTTTCCATAGCTCAAGCATCAACCGAATTTGCCGGTGTATTATTAGCCTTCTCCACGGGTTTTACCAGCTGTGGTGTGGTCATACTAATCTATAGTTTATAGAAACAGACCCTTTACAATTGGCTACCTCAAGAGATAATATTCCGGTCATACTCAATCCAAACTAGTGTCAGCAAAGCAAGTACACCGAACTTTATTATTCTCACGGTTAAAGTGTCGAACTACCATGGTCAAGGTAATACCGACAGTGCACTGCTTGTCTTAGTTTCGTTCACAGTTCTTTGGCTTATTCCAGCCTCAGTTGATAAGAGTCAGCGATTGACGACTAAGGTATCAGACGTGTATTTCTCGAGAGGAAATAGTTCATATCGTCAGGTAAATTGAATCTATCGGTCGGAGGCCCCGCAACTTGAATGAGGATGCAGTTATATCAATATAAAGTCTGGATAATATCAACTCTCTCGATGATATGATTTGAAAGAGAGATGGAAATGTGCTTATGTCACCCCCTTGAGGCAGCTTGCCCCTCTTCCTTATTACTTCATGTAGATATCATTATGTTATAATAATGAGTCTAGCAGTAGAATACTCATATCAGGGAGAACAGAATGATCACATGCAAGCCCATGTTACCGAAAACACTCTTTGAAAGAGAAGGTTGCCTCAGGTGTAAAATGATTTGATAACTTTTTGTGGGCCCAACTCTCTTTCTGTCCGTTTGGAGGAATATCATTGGCCTAGTTGAAATTTCCCCTGAAAATGATGGCTCTCCAAATGCCCCCATGTGTCATTTATGACGAGACCTATAAGTGAAGAGTAGCACTAAACATTCATGTCTCATGTGTATGTTGTCCCATGTCCCCTTATCTGTGCACAGTGCATTTATAATTATGTTTCCAGCGAGATCGACTCGATTTCTTATCATTTCGATAATTCCAAAATCTCACAGTATACACCAATTATTATTTTCTACATAAACATATTGTTCCAGTTGTTACGAAAGTTTCTTTCACATTAAAATTGCATTACATTTAGATATATATATATATATATATATGATGCGTGGTATATATAGGCTATACTGTATACAGCCATTTGCGTAGCGGGAGTCCACCCAGTGAGGGGGCACTGGTACTGTGGTGGTAGGGGGTGGGGGCGGCACCGGACACACTCTGAAAATGAAATGCAAAGTCACAAGGCTACTGATTGCAGAGAGGGTGCGGGAAGTGGTCCGTCCGCTTTTTCATTTTCCCCCGCCCCTCCCTCCCTCCTCCCTTTCGATCCTTCATCTTGTTTCTCGTGGGTTTTTTTTCACCACCGTGCGTTTGGGGGGGCGTGCTCTCCATATCCCCTCTCGCTACGCCACTGTTTCCAGCGAAACGTTAGCGAGTTTTCCTCCAGCGTACTGGTCAGTCGTGTGGCGGTTGCGATACACATTCTTGAAATAGCTGATACCATCGATATGATTAATAGCGAGTTATTAGATGAACTTATCTCTGGAGGTTGATTGCGATGTATAGTGTATATCACAGCCGGTGGTGTAAATCCGTTTTGATGCGTAGGAGGAGGGGGTGGGGTGGGAGGAGGGGATGATAACAATCAGGCGCCAAGATTTCTCATGCGGACATATACAACTATCATGGAGATGTGAGACATTGTAGGAACCAATTACTTTATAAACCTGTATTAGTATTCTGAATTTCTGATAGCTTTTTGAATAAAACAATTTTACTACTATAAGAGTCACTGATAAGTCCGTCAAAATTTCCAATAACTGATTAATGCTATTATGATTTCTTTCTCGAAGAGAGAGAGAGAGAGAGAGAGAGAGAGTGTGTGTGTGCGTGCATGGGGGGGGGGGGGGGGACCTATTTGTACAAGCCATCCCCGTACATATACATCCCCTGCAGGACTTACCCGAGTGATTGCAGCTTTGTATTCGTGCATGGTGTAGTATAGTCGGCTGCGAAAAGGGAATGCTTGATTATTGATTTGTATAGTTATTATCAATTGATATCGGTTAAAGGGAATGCTGCAAGCTACATGTAGACACAGGCATTTGCCATCTGATCATATTTATAAGTGTGGGACCCACGAGCGGCCTCCCATTTGACAGAGAGAGAAAAAGGCGTGGGGAAATGCACATGCCCCTTTCCTTTTCTGACAAACCTGTCTCCATAATACACTGCACAAACATACAAATCTTTTCTGAAATGTTGCATCAATTTGAGACCATGACGGGGAGGGGGTGGCGAGGGAGAGGGGCATTGGGGATTCTGCTTTGACCTTTTGTTTCTAATAAAGATTTTTTTTTGTTAGGGGTGAATACATTTTGAGAGACATAAGCCCGATTCAAGCCCCCCCCCCCCCCCCCCCCCCCCATGCCCCCATTCCCCTCTAAAACAGAGCTTCTGCACACGAGATCTTTGTCTTAAAAGCCTGCGAGTCTGAACGAAGCTTCCAATGAGGTTTATTGACATTTCGCCGATTATGATGCATCTGAAAACAAACAGTAATATCTTGTGACGTCATTGTTTATGTGACATGGAATGGAATTGCTTCTCCGGTCATGCCTACATAGCAACATTTTCTGAAACTAGTTTGTCTGTCACAGGTTCGTGATAAACATTGCATTATTATATTAGATATATTTTTGAAGTCATTTCCTTGGGTGTAGTTGTGCATAACTCTATTATTTCAATATTGTTAACCGGATGAAAGTTGAAAACAGAGTAATTACTGCAATGTGTCGAAGCGAAATCATGTGTCAAATGAGAAATGTTTACATTTTAGTATAATCTTATATTGATGCTTCAAAGGAGAGGAAAAGGGAGCGTGAATTTTCGCTATTAATGTCAATAAATTTTACATTGCTTTCTCAAGAACTATAGCACACGCCGTTTGTTTGTGTGGTTTTCAACATCTGCTTACTGTAAAAGAAAAATACTTTTCCCATTTTAAATGGAATGCACCTCAAGTGAATGATGTTATTATAATACAAGAAATATACTATTCCGCGTCACCATAATAATTTATGAATCATAGTTTTGAAGTTTCAGTAGAGCAAACAAGAACATTACAGCTGAGAATACAACATACAACTTTCATTCACCGAGACAGAGGATTGTTGACGACTGAAACTGTTATTCTCTTTCGCGTCGGCATAATGTCCGCCTTCTTTGGCCTCCTGGGGCGCGAAGAAAAAGTGATTGTAGATGAAACTTGATCTTGAAAGAGTTAAACTAGTTTGTATCCATACTGATGGGGAAGGATTCCGACCCCACGTGATATTAAAGGGGCTGCAGATAGAAAACAACCAAAAAAGAAAAGAAGGAAAACAAAGGAACTTTAACCAGTCTTTCAGTCGGTTTCAAAAGAACTTATGGGATTTTAGAAGGCATATTGTGTATGATATGAATTAAATATTTCTATCTATCGATATTAAAGTTTTAATTCCAGAGGGTAGTTCCATTCAAACAAATAGATAGAAAATAAGTCACCAACTTTACAGATACAGATATAGAAAACCTGTCCAAAAAAAAAATTGAAATAGGTTATTACGATATACGAATTTATAGGTTATAAGTGAATTCATGAACCTCTTACAAAATAAACCGTCTGTGTAGTGATATGTGTATAGTCATGGATATCATCCATGGTCGAATAAACGAAAGCTAATCTGTCAGTATTCCGAAGTAGCCGGGTCTGTCAGTTTAAGTAATATTTCCGATTTCATTCCCGCCATTCCATAAGCAGTATCCGAGTTGTTACCGTGCCAAGTGTATATGCTGGATGAGTTATGATATGTATGCATTCATGGCATACATGATGTTTATGCGATCGAGTGAAGAGGATGAGAGCAAAGAGACATCTTGATTTTATTTAGACATTTGTGAGTTTCTTTTGGAAGGTTATCAGTTCATGAAAGAGTCTACAATATGTCAATGTATGTAGGCTTACATATATTGCAGTTGCTACCCATTGAGCCTTTTATGACTGTCTGGAAGAATGGTAGATGGATAGTACAATGAATGACGTCGCATAATTTATCTTCAATTTTCTTTTTTCATGTTCCCTTCTTTTACTTGTTTGTTGTTCAGTACCCCTTCCCCTCGCTTTGAATATTTGTCTTTCATATCCCATTTTATTTTTTAATTCAAGGCGTTCTTTTCCAGCTTGATTTCTTCCTTATTTTCCCTGTCTGCTAGTTGTCATCACCATCATCGCCCTTCATCATTGGTACTTTCATTATATCGCCTATCCTCCCCTTCCTCCGCTCTTTCTAATCCTCTTCTCCTTCTCCTCCTCCTTCTCTTCCGCCTCATCATCATCATCATTTCCCAAGTAACTACTGCGATTACCTATAGCCTACTTAACGATGTTGTTAACCATTAGGAACGCAGGAGCATCATATCTTTGTATTAAATGCAAAAATACGCTCTTAAGTGAACATGATTTAACTGAAGCAATGTTCATCGTATCAAGGAGCTCAGTGATTGTATTGCACTGAAGAGGAAGAGGATGGAATATTTACGGAAGCAGACTGAAAAATCTGTGACTGGAATAAAAGATGTTGCTTTTGTTGTATCAGGATCTGGCCAAGATGACCCGATCAAGAGTTTCCCCGCCCTCCTCGCAGGGAGTCCATTCTCTGGGGGCGTCATCGAGAGTGAGACACGGAGATGGTCTAGACAATCATGGGAAAGTTTACACTTTAGAATGCAGAAGATGTAAGATGAAAGATAATCAAACCACATCATTATTGTTTTCTATTATTTCGATCCCTTAAAAATGATATTTATTGGTGGAAAGCAAAAATAGGACAGCACTCCCAAGTGTATGGGGGAGTAACGTTTTAAAGTCGAACAAGGGCAAATGCTATTGGATGTAATTTTCAAAATTCTCGAAGATGCGGTTTAAGACATAGGTATCCATTTGAGAATCTTCCTCCGTCCCTCCCCCTCTTCCTCCTCCTCCTTCTCTCCCTATCTCTCTCTCTCTCTCTCTCTCTCTCTCTCTCTCTCTCTCTCTCTCTCACCCCCTCTCTCTCTCTCTCTCCCACCCTCGCTCATTACCCAGTTCTAATGGATGGGCATCATTAACGGGATATCATTGTTGACATGAAACATTGAACATTCCAAGTTTCATGTTAATATTTGGCGTTGGCCGTGTCTTCTTCCTATACATCTCTTTTCATCCCTTTGACATTATACTCCGAGCCAAGGAAATAGCGTATGTGGTCAAAGGGAAGGATACATGCTTTTTTAATTTCGAACCAAAATACATTACAGTAGTTGGGTTTTGGCCAATCGCCAGTCCAAGTTGTCACATTAAAACTGTGGTTATTAGAGATTTGGTCGCAACATTTTGTCAGCAATGTTAACCTATTTTTCGTATTCAATTTTCCACACCTGCCCACACCCTTCCCCAATGAAAAAAACGAATCCACATGCTGAAAGGGAATACAAGTTATGAATAATATTATTTATCAACATTTAGGGTAGAATTTGATTCTAGATCTAGAAGTCGAAATATGACGGGCTTTAGTAGTCAGATGACCTAACTCTATTGACAATGGTCAAGTTACCAAATAATTACACCCCATTCCCAAGATATATATACAGTCAAATTATGCAAGGAAACCCGTTTGCTTGCTAGACTTCACTGTCAGACACTATTGAGTGACTGACTGGCTTTTTTTCTTCTTTTGTAATAACATACATGAAAAGAGTTGTAAAGGGTACATGAGCATTTGTCTACATCAATAACCCACTTCTTGTGATGGCCAAGAATAAACTGATTGAATCTTTGCGCAGCATAAAATGTATGACCATTCGGTACAATTGTCTGAAAATCAAGACTATTACTTTTGGGCTCTATAGCCCTAAAGTCGATTTGACAACTAATAGTCGTTATTTTCCCACTTGAAGACATTTTCAAGCCCCACCTTTTTTAGGGAAGTTCTAAATTAGTATTATCTTTCAAATGCAGTTGGAATTTAACTTTTTCATTTTTTTGGCCTGCAAATGGGACATAGTACCTTTAATGAAAAGCTATGACAATGGTTGCATATTTTTGTTGTTGTTGTTGTAATCGATGTTTTTGAAGAAAAAGAACTTGTTCGCTGCTAAAGGTGACATTTGTCAATCTAAAACATGTAAAATGCATAGGTTTTGGGAAAAAGGTCACTTTGTGATTAAAGCAACGTGAAATCAAGAGGTAACTATCTCTATCTATTAAAGTATCTTCTCCCGGTTCGGAGGTTGATTGCAACATCTCTCCATTTCACTCCATCTTCTGCCATTCTGGTGCACTCTTGCAGTTTGACATTTTCTTCCCAAGAGGTAACAATCAACCGAATATGTAGCATAAAAATAAACAAGGGTTTGCATGAAGGTGATAAAGCGATTACGCCCACTGTTTATTTACTAATATTTCCTTCAGACGAAACACTGCTAAAGATGTGTCTTTCAGACTGTCTATTACTTTTCCTCTCTCATTCGCAAGATAGAAAGATATAAATACTTTTGACAAATGTATTGACTCACCTAATGGGGGGACTCACGCTACGCAATTAGGGGGGGGGGGGAACTCGCACCATGGGGACATCTATCTTAATTGGTGGATGAACTTCAAATTAACAAGGCTATTGAATGGGGTCGGGTGATGAGGATGTCGTCTTCTCTCTAAAAAAAAATCGAGTGATCACTGACGTAACTCCTCTGGAGAGTGAAAATGTAGTAAAAATCGAGTGAACATTCACTCTTTTCTTCTTTGAGAGCACTCTAGAATCAATCGATATTCACTCCTTATTAAACAAGTGATCACTGACGTGACTAACGGGAGAGTGAAAATAGAGTAAACATTCACTCTTCTTCTTAGAGAGTTCGTTTAACTTCATTTTCCCCTCTCCGTTTCCCTTTCCTCTCTTCTCTTAATTTTCACCGTTTTCTTTTTGAGGGGGGGGGGGGTACGTGCCCCATATTTCTCTGTAGCTACGCCACGTCGGCTCTAGTTTTTAACTACTTCGTGATAAAGCTCCGAAACTCGACGTGAAGTTCAGTCGATGTCAAAGGTCATGACATAGACACACCCATTTGCTTTGGTGATAGCTTATCCATACAATCGCAACGCCTGCCGTAATTCATCATGCCTTTCATGATGTAGTACGGGGTTAAACTCAGTCGTTTATATTCTCAAGTGGGGTTAAGTGTTACGGTCGAGGAGGAATGTCAACAGTCATGAAAAAATATGTTTAGTCTAAAAAAGCTGAGTAGATTGGTCTTGTTTTAATAACTCAAACACGTCAAATAGAAAGGGTGATATCTTCATCACAGTACTGAGACTATTGGTGGAATTAAATTGATGCTACCCCACCCCCTCTCCGAATGAGAGTGGATGTAATACAGTGCCCCCTCATCAAAATCACCCCGCCCTTCCCTTTCTCTCCACCCTTCCCACCTAAATGAATTAGGATTGAGGCAAACATCATTTTTAATATTATATGCTCAGAACTTTTCCAAACCGGTCTAAGCACTCGGAAACACGGTGACTTGGTGCTGACTTCAAACACTAATACTATAAGTTATTCAAACTGTACAACTTTAGATTAAATTTCATATAGATAGTATTCCAGACCTTAAAAGATTAAGTTTAAGCCTACCTCTAAATATTGTTTTATTCTTAAAAGCACATGCATGCATATTATCACATGACAATTGTTTAAAAGTACTTTTGTTAGTGTTGAATAAAATAATTGCGAAGGAATGACGTACTAGTTGTTCCAGTATTGATTATAGATTTGTTCCAAGGCTTTTAAATGTAAATATTGAAAGGTAATTCGTTTGAGGCTGTAAAGTTATTGACTTTAGGAAACCTGTTTGATATTAACTTCTTTTTAACGGCCTCCGACGGAGGAAGTTATAGAACAGCCCAGACAAGTATATCAACCAAATACATGACCATGCTGGGCCTATTTCCCGTGCCAGATAAACGTTGTATTGTATTTATTTTCCGTCAAGAATAAAACAAAAAACACACGAATATACATTTACAATCGTAAAGACACAAGACGGTGGAGATGGCCCAACTCAGCGTTATTAGCATAATAATGTTGTTTTACAGAGGGGTCCCTAGTTGTAGCGAACTTGAAGATTTATCGACCTATTGCCAAGAAAATCTAGCAGATTATAAAGAAGGGAATTGTATTTACCAATTAATTTCCTAACAAAACTAGAGATGATTACGTTGTTATCATGTTATGTTATGTTGGAAGTAATCGTATAAAGAAAGACAAATATACGAGTTTATATATCTAGTGGTCGGTTATCCATTCTTCATACAACGACCCAGTGTACGTTCGAAAACGGGCCGTGTCTTTCGGATAGTGGCTTTAAAGTTTACTCCAAACTCATATCTATGTTAGAAAAAAGAGGAAATATAGTTTTGATATATCAAATTCTTGAAGATTAACAAACGAGATGCACGCGATGATGCCCATTATATGATAGTTTCAGTATCGCTCCATTTTAGGTTCTGTTTGTTTCCACTAATACCGTCTTTATGGGGGGGGGGGGGGGAGGGGGTCGGTGCCCAACAATAATTTGCTTCGGTGATATATGTACAGGGTTCTATTTCGTCAAATATAATGGGAAAGTGATAAAGTTAAGGTTGCAATTAGGTTAGGGTTAGGTGTAGCATCTGCTAAAGGGCTGCAATTAAAGGTATTTGTTTAGCGTACAGAACCTTACAGGCCAAATAAGTAGTGACAAACGTATTTATTTTCCCACTCGGTGCTATGGTGACGAAATCAAATAACAACATAAGAATCACAAGGTCTGTATTTTCGTTTGCGTGACAAGCTCGGAGAGGAAATTAGTAAGTCACTTGTCAAGTGATAGACATGGTGCACTAGTTAGTCCTACACTGAAAAGAGTTGCATCATTTAAATTGGATATATCCAGGGGGTGGCGAAAGTGTGGTTGCGATTCGGCTGTGTCAGTGTATTATTTTGGAGAGACAGGAGCTTATCCCCGTTGCAATGCATCGATATGATCAATATAATTTAGGTTATGTGTTCCAAATCATCATACTGTTACCATAGTTTTAAATAATTGCCATGTTTAAGTATTCCGTTTCTTTCCAGATTTGTTAAAGAACATTTTTCACCAATGGTATACTCTTATAAATAAACATAATCCATTTTCTGTGAGCAGGTGTATTAAAGTGCTATATGTTTTCGCTGTATTTCCTTTTAACATTATCGCGTTGTTCTTTTGGAAACATTATCTTTTATGGTATATAGAAAACACTTTCAATATGTTTTCAGATAAAGATTTGTTTAACCTTAAAGGTCTAAGATTCACAAAAACATTTGATTTGTTTTTAAGTCCTTTTAGTCACGTTTACGTAAGGAAATAAGGAAGGAATTGGGCAATTTCCTTGATATTAAAAACATTATCCCCCGCATTACTCCTCCACCGATAAAAACACATCAATCTAAACATCATGATCCAATTTTGTTTAAATAAAAGCATATATGAGCATCCTCGGAGTGACCACCTTGTACCCCACCCCTCCCCCCCTCCCCCCCACAGAGAATTTCAGGAAAAAAATTCCGGGAGCCTATCCAAATTGATTCCCAAAACAAAAACATGTTCCTGGAAAAATTACTGTCTGAGATCATTTCGCCCCCCCCCCCCCACCCCCTTCTCAGACAATCCTGGACCCGCCTTTACATTACAAGTTGTTTTGAAAGCTCTCCAAAAAGGTTTTGGTTCCTTCACTATAGCCTCGTAACAAGTTAGGCATTAACAAGCGAAAGAAAATAGAGGATATAATTAATTAATGAAGTGGTTAAAAGGGTAGGCCTAGGCCTATGTCAAAAACGTTTAAGATTTTAACGAGTGTGTGGTGGTTTTGCGAGGTAGATGAATTACTGGGGAGGGGGCTGAACAGGGGCTTGGATATCTGGGCGGGACATCCACCTTTCATTTAATTTTCATCTCACATTATTCTCTTCATGCAGTTTTCTTTCTTCTTTTCTCTTTTCATCAACTAATGAGGACGTCCTCTTCCTTACGCAACGCACTTATTAAACTCTGCGCTGCTAGCAAGTCAATTTACCATCAACTATCATAGAGATCACAGACTGATGGAATTAATTGTTACTAATAAGTTCGCAGCCATGATTTTGTGTGTAGCTGGGGACATCTGCATGTACACCACAAATCTGTTAATAACATATCTCAAATATCATTTATACCGTCCATAAGCACGATCGCTGAGACTTTCGCAAAAAAATCAGCATGAGGCAGTTTGAATAGCCTTTTGCATTACACATCGAAACATGACGTAATTTAAACAATTTAAAGAAGACTATCGCATGAAATTTCCCTTGAGTTGGTTTTCCGAATGTCTTTGTGTTTCATAATGCGTATTGTTATTACAAATACATGTGCAATTATCATGATTATGTCTACACAAAAGTTATTTTCGTGAAATATCATCGGAAGGTAAAGCAAAGACAACTGAAACCCAGACTTACAGGAAGGAACCGATAGTGATCATCGTGATATCATCTGGAAAAATTAGGTTGAGGACCTAGGAATTGGGGACAGGTTGTTCTGGACATGCAATCAAGGTCAAACCGTGACCTTTGATGAAATTGAATGACACAGTGAGTGACAATGGATAGGCGATTTGGGAATGAGGAAAGAAACGGGACAGCATTTTGTTTCTCCTCCGCCCCGCCCCCATACATCGTTACACATGTAATAATAATAATAATAATACATTAAATATAGAGTGCAGAAACTATCCAACATCAAGTTTATATTCTACTGCCGCAACTGCGCTACAAGAGCTCCTCAGGCTGATATGCTTAAATGTACAGTTAATTGAAAAGATGTGTTTTCAGTTTTTATTTAAAGATAATCACAGATAGCGATTTCCTGACTTCAAATGGCAAGTTATTCCAGAGTTTTGGGGCTGCACAAGCAAATGCTCGATCACCTAGCGTTATTTTTGTTTGATACATGGGATCTGCAGCAGCAAAGTATCTCGGGAACTGCACAAGTTGCGATTGTGTTGATTAACTTTGACATTCTACAGTTCTTTGATATAAGTGGGAGCTTGACCAAGAAGTGCTTTATATACAATCAGCAAGATTTTGAATGTTATTCTCTGGCGATATTCTCTAGACTATCCATTTGGGTTAGAACTTCCAACTTTCTGAAATACGTGACAATTATTGCTGTACCACTGAGCCAATATAGGATTGTTTGCCAAAGTTCGATCGCTTCTGTTTATTCAACATCCGACCCTGTCTTCTGGGGCCCGTTTCACAAAACTTGTTATCTATAACAAATGCTAAATTTCTATGACAAATTTGCTCTCAGCCAATCAGATGCCATGATTCAGTAGCTTATAACAGTAGCTTGTAACTTGTTATTAATATCAAGTTTTATGAAACAGGGCCCAGTTCTGCATTATCTACTCTTCTGTGCCCCCATGCATCCACGCATCTAATCAGCTATGACTGAGACCGAAGATGTGACATCATTAAAACAAAACTATATTTAGAGTTTCCAAATGTGAAGTCCATTTCCGAAAGAGCTTCAAAAATAATGTCCAAATGTTGTAAACCAATTGAATACGTTACGTACGTATTGGCTGAGATATGCCTATCCGAATGAATTTAATTCAATAGGAAATCAATGTTTTTTTGCTTTGGTTCATAACATTACGAATCAGAGCAAAATAATAGTGATTTCCTATTGAAATCTAAAAATAATTGTTGATGACGTCACACGTTGACCACTCTGTGGACAGGGGTAGGGTATACGACCCCCCCCCCCAACCCGGCACTACTTGAGGGGGTCATGGCAACGACCCCTATTCCCCTAAAAAAACAAGCAAAATAGATCGGTGCATTAAAATAATGTATGCAAAGTTTAGTGTCATTCTGTGTAAAACGAATTGCCCGTACACGTTATTTCTATACAGAAGGTGTGTTATGTTTATCTTGGATAATCTGTTTGAGAAAAATAATATATATAATTTTGAAAAATATGCCACGTTGTAGCGTACAAATCTCCAACAATACCCCAAGAATAAGTACCATCTCAAAAATACTTGATGATTTTGCATTTCGAAAATGTACATTGATATTTTGAGAAGAATGTCAGACCAGATGGCGGAAGTTTCGAACGATATTTTTTCCCATAAAAGTGTGAAGTTCAAATCGTGTCATGAGCAGACACAGTCCACAGTGGATGAAGGGTTATGTTGTTGTATGGGACTTCCAACGGAGAGGGGGCATATGCCATAAATCCTTATCTAAGTTGGTCGTGCTACTTTGTAAAATTACAGTGAGTAGGTTATATACCAACTACTTATCAAAAGTTGGAAAGATAGTGACGTGGTATATTTTATAATTTGTCTATAACAATGATCACAAAGACTTGTTTTAACTTAAGGTATAGTTCAACTGGTTTGCACGTCACTTTTTGAAATGTCCGAACATGAAAATGACGCATTACAAAACTAACGATTTCTATATACAACCCAATAGGGTATTTAAATTGCCTTTATAATTGCTGTTTTTAAAGATTATGCGAATAATGCGATCATGTTGTATTTTATGTATGAGTAATATCCAAACTTAAGTACAACTTATTCTTTTTTGTATTGTAAACAAAATCAAAGAAAGATAAAGGCAAATTGAATCCTACATTAAATCCAATATTGACGGTCTCTACAGAGAAACCGCTAACTATAAACGAACGTATTTTTGTTTCCCGTGAAACGATATTTCTTATTAAAACCTGCCAACCCGTCTTCCTAAAGGGATCGCTTGAAAAATCTTGAAATGAAGCAGAATTGAGATAATCCATTTATTCTAACGTCACATCAAAATGCCGGTTTTAAGAGTCCATCACCATCTTGTGCGCATATAATTTTCTTTTCTTTTCTTTGCTGTTATTGTTTTTATTTTGTAATGATTTGAAGAAACCTCCAATAAGGTAAATAATTATCATGTTCACACCTGTATGACTGAGTTCATTGTTTAAAATTAACCTTAAAATGCGTGTGAAAGACATTAGTCGCTATTAATGTACCCGGCTTAATTGATATCATATGGGCATTAATGATTGTTATCGCATGGTCATTCATATAGACTCATTGCATCAGTATGAGCTAAGGTCAAAGTCACGTGTGTCTGTAAATGTGGTGCCGCAAACACGGCAAAAGTGAAAATAGGGAACGATCCTTGCCTCATTTGGCATTTTTGACAGAAAGAAAAGGAGCGACAACCTACTCACAGTTAATAATTCCTTGTGGAAAAGGGAAAATAGAAATGTCGTCAAGTTTTTCGTGGATGATTTCATTGCAACAATATAATGGCAGATCATTCAAAACCAGCACAGAACAAACATTTATTTCCTAGCCATTTTCTGTTTCGGAAACGTTTTCTCACCACATTTGAATAAAATCACTGTATTACATGTACTTGCTGCTTATGCTCAAGTAAGGGTTTATACACAGGGGTCAACTAAACAACTTAAGACAGGGGTGGGGAAGGGGCTTTGGCCACAGCCCCCATCCCGGGAAATGTAAAATATCAATAACTTTGATGAGGAAATAACATTTTTGCCATGGCAAAGCGACATAATTATTTTGCTCGATCGTTTCGCTTGCTCGCTGGTTGTATGGTCTTGAATGCTGAACTACATACAAATTTAAGGATTACAAAAATCTTAAAGCTTGGTATGTCTTCTCTTTCCCTGAGAAAAATTGGCAGCACAAAAACTCAGCAGATGGTAGTGTTTTTCCCGCGTGTCATGGTCAGACTTTCAGACCGTCTGACCCCCGGGTGTTGGCGGGGAGGAGGAGGAGGCTAGCCAACATCTGGTGGTGATCAGGAAATGACCCTCCCATCTTCCTATAATGAACTTCCTCTTTCATAAATACTCACAAACATATGTGATTAATTAAAACATACGAAGTGTTGAATGCCATGTATTATAAGTCTTTTTAATTCGAGCTCATGTGATTGATTGGCAGTGTGTCAAATTAAATTTTGTCTTCAACCCTTGCCCCTTGCCCTATACCCTGCCCACTGTACGTCGTGGGGGGGGGGGGGGGGTCTCGTATTTCAAAGTGTTCGTTTTGCCTAAGGATTTTTATTAAATAGAATTCTATTCCATTTTTGGAATTATTAATCATCAGAATAATAAGCTCTGCTCTATTTCGGAATCTCGAACTAAACTTCCCTTTTGAAATTTTGAACAAACCATTTCCGACCGTTCTGAAATATGAACCTTCTTGGGGAAAACAACATGTAATCTGCCTTTAATCGTCATTCAGTGTTTTAACAGGGCAGCCGTAGATTGAAACCAGTGTCTTTCAATAATTCTGTCGGCTTTTCTATCTTCCAATTAACAAAAATTAGAACAAGAATGATAATGATTTTCAGCAAATTAGCGGTAGCAGGATTAGAAAAACATTTGTCTGTATCTTCAAGCTGTCTGATCACTGTTAATTCTAAATTGTTTTGTTCTCTTCTTGAAAATGTGTCGTATAAAAAGTTCCAGACTCCCGGTTTCATACCTTTTGGGAGCATGTACTGTTATATTAGATCAGTACTCATAACTACATGTATTCATATCCATCGTTTGAATTTTACAATATTGTGATTTTAGATACGTTTTTAATTCAAGTCTGCTTGATTTGTCATCAACATACTGATCAGTCGAACCGATCCGGTGAAAATTTCGATGACATATTTCGGCGCTAAATGATGAGATGACTGAATTTATCTGCCTGTTCTCATTTCTTTTTCAACCTTTTTTCTTTTCTTACAGGTACTTTCACAAACTGTGGAACAAGAAGACGGTAAGTGAAGAAAAAAAGTAATGACATAAAAGAAAATGATATAGAAAACTCTTATGATAATGTAACAATAAATGTCAAGAAATTGTGTTTTAATTTGAACCGTTTAATACATGGTGATATTAATTCCTGACTTGAATTGTTATAAATGCTTTCCATTCTATTCTTCATGTTCTCTTTTAAGTTCTTCCTTTTATTTCCCCTTCTGAAAATTAAGTTCTCCCGTGTATGTTACATTTAAATTATTTTTCTATATTTCCTTTTCTGCCATTTATTCTTTTGTTGATGTTTTTTAATTCTACTTCATCTTTTTCGTAACTTTTATCATTAAGCATTCTCCTCATTTATCCTTGATTTTCTACTATTTTCCCTCTTTTCTTCCTCCTTTCTCTCCATTCCCACCTCCTCATCCTTCTTGTTCACCTTATTCTTCTTCCATTTCCCTCCCTTCTTCCTCCTCCTCCTCCTCCTCCTCCTCCTTCTTCTTCTTGTTCTTCTTGTTCTTTTTCATCTTAAATTTCTTCTTCTACCTTCCTCGTGTTCTTCTTTGATGATAGTTTTGAAAATAACACGTAAACATTTTTTTAAAATCATATTTTGCATCTTGCAAGTAAATATTTGAAACTCGAATAAATTAATATCAGATCTCATATCGAAAGAAACAGATGTGCGTGGTCCAAATATTCAGGAATTAGGTCAGCGGATGAACTATAAACTTGACTTATGACCCCAAGAGATGGCCACCAAAGGATGACCACCATGGGATGGGCACGATGCCATCTGATGGAAGACACATGTGCTCCAGCGTGATAAAGAACGCGATGACAATGGAGATGACAGTGGTCATAGTTGTTGTTAATGATGATAATGATCATGATGATGATGATTATGTAGATGATGGCAGTGATGGTGATGATTATGACGATTATGATGTTGATGATGGTAGTGATGATGATCATGATGGTTTTATAATCATTTTGGTAGTGGGGGTGGTGGCGGTGGTAATGATGATGATGATGATGATGAGTATGTCGATTATGATGTTGATGATGGTAGTGATGATGATCATGATGGTTTTATGATCATTTTGGTAGTGGGGATGGTGACGGTGGTGATGATGATGCTGCTGCTGCTGATGATGATGATGATGTTGATGATGGTAGTGATGATGATATTGATGGTTTTGATTACAATCGTGATAGTAGTGGTGGTAGTGGTGATGATGATGCTGATGATGATGATGTTGTTTATTGTAGTGGTGGTGGCGGCGGTGGTGATGATGATGCTGCTGCTGATGATGATGGTGTTGAAGATATTGTTAATGCTACTGCTGAAGACAATGATCAGTCGAAATTAACAATATGAGTAACCATGATACAGCGGGTGTGAAACTACAAAGCATTGCTCACTGAAAGCAGCATTAGAAAAGCGGGAAGGTTGAATTTACATTAGGATATTTCGAAACTTATTTATCAGCGAATTATGAGAAATCATATAAAAAAAAGACCCTATATTATTCTGGAGCACACAATACGGCGGCATCAGGGAATCCCAGCGCAACCCTTGACTGAGAAAACACAGATGCGAAGGTCTATTGGTGTACAAAATGATCCCGAGAGAGGGGTGAGAGGGATGGAAAGGAAACACATAGAGTCAGTAATTCGAAAGGAAATATTTTCTCACCTCAAGGAATGGATGCTTTGTTATTTAGTGAAATTAGGTCATCCCAGTAGAACGACAGCCCACACATGACCGAGCAAAATTACTTACAGGCCTAGAAAAACAGGTGTATACAGGCTTAGATACATTTGAAAAGACGAAAAAGGTCCCCATGATCGACGGCAGGGGCGTACGCAGGGGGGGGGGGGGGTGGTTGGGGTTTAAACCCCCCTTTGGTATTTTTATGTGTGTAAACCCCCCTAAAAAAACCTAAACCCCCCCCCCCTTTTTTTTTTTTTTTTTTTTTATTATTTAAAAAAAAAAAAAAAAAATTATACCCACGGCTAAACTAAAAAAGGTGACCTTACCCCCCCCCCCCCCAACGAAGAAAAATGTCAAATTTTGAAATTTCGAAACCCCCCCCCCCCCCCCCCCCCCACTGAGCGACTTTTCGGCCGGCGCGATTTTCAAATTTTCGGGAGCAAAATATTTTAAAACTCCCCCCCCCCCTTGAAAAATTCCTGCGTACGCCCCTGATCGACGGTACACGGAAGCGACCAAACATGCATAGAAATGCTCAAGGGAAGATTGAAAAATGTTGGTCTCATGAGCTGTCGGTCTGGTAGGTCGTCCTGTCAGTGAACCCTCTGAGAAGTGGCCATGAGGTCCAAGAGACCGAATCATGGGGATTGTCGATCTCATGGGTTGTTGGTGTATAGTAAACCATCAACAAATGTCACTAGGTCCGCGAGACCGATATGGTCATTCCAGTGGGCTGTCGGTCTGATGGAATGTAGTCGTGAAGAATGTGGGTAAGAGCGTCTAACACTCCAATTTCCCTGTGATTCCTTTACATTTGGTAACCATAGCAACAACTTCTCCTTGTTATCCTCCCAATCATCTGTTTTATTGGTCCTTCACAACAAGATCTAAGGACAGTCTCAAAACGTGAGAGAAATCGGCAGGATATCACTTGAAGACAACAGAGATCCTTCAACAGAAATCTTTCAAGATGAGGAAAATGATGCTAAATTGAACTAGAAATGCAATCGTGTCACAACGATGTGCGTGCAATGACGCCGTGTTTCTACGTGTCGAACGAAAGAGCTTCTCTCGGACTATCCAGAGCAATTTGTACGAAGTCTTTAGCTTCTGTAATATTGGAGACAGGTAGGGCGAAAGAAAGGCCTCAATAGTGACCTTGATTGGATGGTAGTGACTATGCCTACGATGTTTGAAAGAAATTGGGATAGGGGAAAGAACCTAGAAAGGGCTCGCAAGCACTGCGTGCAAAAACAAATGGGATTAGTTGCATGTTCGTCAAATCAATCAAGCTCGTTCTAGGGGTCAAAAGCGTGAACCCGATTTGCCCCATAGACAATGCGTGTAATGCATGGGCGGAAAACGTACAGGATCTGTATTATGACCGGAGTTAAATTGTTTTTTCTCTCTCTCTTTATGTCTCTTTATGGGCCGTATATGGTATCATTGGAAAGAGAATTTCATGGTTGTTATTGTAAACTACTCTCTTTTTTTCTATGATAATCCTATCGAAACATGTGATGTAAAATAGATTTAAAGGACAAAATGGCGTCTTAAATGGCCCCCTTGACTACTTTCAAAAATCCGGCCACGAGGTGCCCTGCGTATTGCATCTCGGAATGTCATTGCAAATTTTCAACGAAAAAAAAGGATGTTTAGGGGGCGAAAAGTAGTCTGAAAAAATGACGTCATCGCCGATAAGTGTTATAATCGGGCGGAATTCGTATAGTGACCCTTGTTCAAATGCGATTTACTCACAATTTTCTGTGTAAACATATACCATACTTGGTATCATTCGAAAGGGCACTTCATTGCGGTCAGTTTGACACCATTGTCATCTGCACGCAATGTACTGCACGCATTAAAGGCGCTATTACGTAATGCATAGCAAATTCATCATTTTTGGCGATAACTTTGCGCTGACGTTATTAAAATTTACCAAACTTGGCAGACAGTTGTCACGTATATGGATACATGTGTCTGCCAAGTTTCAACAACGTAGGTATAAAGATCGCCATTTTAGAGCAAGTTGAAGTTATTTCGAAATTTTCTTGAAAATGGCGAATTTGGAGGGCAATTTTCGCAAAGTTGGTCAGTGATAGGGTATATAATTTTGTATATGGCTGGAAAGGGCATATCTTCAAGTATCTAAATCCAAAAAAGGGTACGGGTTTGCTAAGCCATTGTGGAGATACGGCCACAGAGAGAAAGCCAATTCCCAGAACTTTAGAGGGCGCTATTTATGTTGTGCAAGCCCATTGGAGCGTGAAATTTAGCATGGCTATGTGCAATTATGAGATAAAGATACTGTGAGATTTAAATACAAAACGGAATTTATATGAGAAAGTTATGGCAGTTTTAGATTATTTAGGGGTCCATTTTTCAAGAACTTGAGAGATTTTTGACGGAGTCGGTTTTAGATTTGAATTTCGAGTATGAAGATGGCATTTTGAAGGTCAAGTCATGTGTCGCAGATGAAAGAACATCTCTCAGACTATCTAGAGGATTTTGTTAGAAGTTTGTAGGATGAAGGATAGTGGAGACAGGAAGAAAGAAAGAAAGGCCTTAAAATGGACCAGAAACGGACAAAATGGCGCCTGGACGGTTATGCATGAGTGATTTCGAGAATCGAAGAATGTAGTGACCTTGATGAGATGTTAGAGACTATGCCTATGAAATTTGAAAGGAAAAGGACATGAGGAAAGCACCTAACTAGGAATAACAAGCACTACGTGCAAAACGAATGGGATTTCAGGACGAAAAGGAAAAGGAAAAGGAAAAGGAAAATATTAATGGGGCAGAATGTGAACGAAAACAAGGCAATGACGAAGGTTCGTCATTGCAATTAGGTGACCTTCGCCCTTTCGCATCTCTTCTTCAATTCGTTGAAAGTACATCGCCAGACCACAACTAAAAAGCCCCGGTGGCATGCAGACTTTCGATGGGTTTAGACACAACATAAGGAAATCTTGAACTGACGTATATTGGATCCCACTGTGTACAGAAAGGTGGACTGTAGATGGATTCATCACAACACTTCAAAATGTAGTATAACGTTACATGAAATGGTTAAATTCCATTTTCCTTTTTTCTCCACTTGCTCTTGAAAATGTCTATGTTAATACTATGAAGCAATGGACACAGCGATCGCACAATATTTCGGCTGTAATGGTACGGGCCGTTTTCTTACTTTTCTTCGTAATAAGTACAGCGAGAAGACCAGGCTTCATGTAGGTAATTTGAAACCAGACAAAAGGTGCAAGGTATTTTACAAGGAACTAATCTTGACAGGTATTAACACCTGAGTCTGGAGTGAAAAAATACATCAACCTCGCGACTGAAAATCAAGGCCAATCCTACCACAGGCCTACCACATGAATATATTTTCAACAAAAATATAATGAAAGGTTCACATTACTTGAAAGACAGCCTTTCTGATAAACTCAGCGGTGGTATCGCGGTATAGTGGCTCTCCTCTCAATCCAAGGGTTAGGGGTTCGAATCCCATCCCGGCACTAACGTCCTTTGGCAAGGCATTAATCCACGTGTGCCACTCTCCACCCAGGTGTAAATGGGTACCTGGCAATTGCTGTGTTAATACTAATTGCGGGACTCTCAGGTTAACAGCATTGATGACGATAAGGCTTCCCCGGGTAAACAATGTTATTGTTAATAAATTTGCATCATTAAACTATTTTGCTGGTGTCCGAGACGAAAAAAATCACGATGATCAATGAATCGTTAGCGGTAAAATAGTTGAGAAGAAAATAGAAATAAGGCATAGTTAATATCAAACCATATAACGACAGGCAAGACCGGGATATTTCAGGGATCTATTATCGAGGGCGCTGTCGTCTTCTGATAGAAAATCGTGAGCGTGGAACTTTTTTGATAATTTAATGAATCGTTTATGATTCATTATTGCGATGCACAGCGCTATCTTATTTCGTTATTCGAAGTTGTGAAGATGGCAAGATGTGAAGAGTAAAAAGATACTTTTCTGTAGCTCGAATATAAAGTGATGTTTGCCCGATAACTGGTTAACTCCTGGTAAATCCCAGGGAATTGCTGCACCTCCTAACCCCCACCCCCACCTAGTATAGCTTCCTGAGTGAGCTGCCAAAGGGATTACCCAACCAAGTACCAATTACCCCAACTATGCAGAAATATCCTCTACAAGAAGAAATATCAAACAAATGTCGGTCATATTCAAGCCAACAATTGTAATACTTATTGAAAAAAGGCCCAGGATAATGATACAATCGTTCAGACAAAAATAGATACGACAATATCTCAAGGAATCATGGACATCCGCTCTCCATAACAAGTTGATGTATCAAAAAGCTTCATACAGTGGCATAGCGTGCGTTCTGCCACTAAGAGGGGCACTCCCACCAAGGGAGGGGCATTGCTGTCTTACTTAATAGCGAACGAGATGCAAATTTGCACTGATAATGGGAGTGTTTTGGAAGGGGGTCAGTACTCTTTTCGTCCTTTCCCCCTTGTCCCTTTTTCTTTTCTTTCTATGTATCTTCGCAACCCGAATGTGTCTGGGGATAATACCCCATCCAGGGGCGGATCTAGCTTTTTGCCAAGGGGGGGGGGGGGGGGGGGGGGGGGGGGGGGGGGGTTGACCCAGTGGCGGATCCAGGATTTTCAAAAAATCGCGCCGTTTTACTCTTTTACTTTTTTCTTCTTCTTTACCCCTTTTTTTTTTTCTTCACTTGGCCGCCCGAGGGGGGGGGGGTGAAATCGCCGAACCCCCCCCCCCCCTAGATCCGCCCCTGCCGTCATGTAGCTACGCCACTGGTAACATGTAAAAGCGTGAGGGAAGCAAGCCATCGAATCATCACTTCGTGTCACTTGAATTGACCTCTCTGTTATGATGACACATCGTTACCTCATTATGGGGATACCAGTCGGCCAGAGTAAAGAGGCCCCTCTGTAAGGGATAGGGGGCTCAATAATAAACACAGATGGCT
Organism: Strongylocentrotus droebachiensis; assembly: GCA_035222895.1. Lineage (NCBI taxonomy): Eukaryota > Metazoa > Echinodermata > Echinoidea > Camarodonta > Strongylocentrotidae > Strongylocentrotus > Strongylocentrotus droebachiensis. The sequence goes on along the minus strand of JAVYIG010000246.1, from coordinate 686,374 downwards.
ACAGTTTTTTTCTGCCTGTGAACGAAATTGATTTGTCGACGTTTGGGGGTATATGCGCGATATTTTCGTCCGATTTGGCAAATCTTATATCAATCTTTGTTTTAAATCATAAATATTTTTAACACTTTTAAAATTATATCAATCGTTTGATAATTAATGTTTAAGTCTTGATTCAGAAGTCTAGTTAATGAGTTCGGGTGGATGGGTCTGTGATATTCGGAAAGGCGCAAATGAAATAACTACGTTCATTTGCATCGATTGGAACAAATTTTGGACTCATTTTTTTCAAAAGAAATTCATAGTCTCCTTCACTTTTGTTCATGTATGAACAGAACAGAAATATTGCAAAGGACTTTCCACGTCATATGCTTTTTTTAGCGTGAAAGCAGTAAGCATTTTATGAATGACATTCTTCCTATAAAGTCTTAAGGACAAATCGTTTCACAAACATTATAAATTATATTCGTTTTTCACCAGATCTGTGTAAAGACGTGAATTGCAAGAAGCCCCGAGGTTCCTGGTGTCAGGTGGTCGAGGTGGACGGTAGCCCCAAAGCAACCTGTGTTTGCCCCAAGACCTGCCCAGATGATCAAGGCAGTCCCGTCTGCAGTGTGTTCGGAAAGCAGTATGACAGCGCATGTGACCTCCACAAATACGCGTGCAAGAGAAGGAAGACGATTCCCATGGCCTTCGACAAACCTTGTATTGGTGAGTAAGGATTCGAATCTGTGAGATCATGTCCATAGGGGCGTTCTTGCATAGGCTGATCCACGATTACCTATTTAAAAATATTTATTCAAAAAATAATTCAGGGGCTCTTTTTGTGTACCTACTATAAGTAGAGGTGTCGTGGTCGAGTGTATATGTCACCAGACTGTGGGTAACAAGGTCCGCGGTTCAAGTACCGCCGCGGCACTAATGTCCTTTGACAAGACATTGATCTTCATTTGCCACTCTCCACCCAGATGTAAAATGGGTACCCGGTAGGATGCGAAAGTTAATGTGGTTGGATTAGCAAGTGGCGCTTGTAAAATTACTACTATAAGCATATGAGGTTTACATAAAGTACGCTGGGGCGTTCTGACAGCGAATCTTTATTATTTTTTAAATTGCATTAAAAGTTGCAAAATTGGGTAAATAAGGGGACTTTCTTGTTGTAGTGTACTTGATGCATGCCAGATAGCTTTGGGAAGGGGCACAGCCTGTTCTCCCGTCCCCTTTCATCGTTATTTTGGCTTTCTTTCCTCCCCTTTTATTTTCGCAGTTCGATCGGCGGGGGGGGGGGCATGTGCTTCCCAGTATCCTTATATGTACTACGATCATAAAGTTTGAAAGTTTATTCTGAAAGGAAATAATACGTTGTCTGACCAATATTTGGTAAAAGAGATTGTCTTCTTGTGTGCTTAGCTTGTTTAATCCATCAGCTTTTCGTCTTTAGATTGGCAACGCCGTTTTCTTTTTCATCGACACACAATTTACATAAAAATTAGGTATCCAAAAATACAAAACATATACGGAAAATTAGACGAAGTGTCGGAATAATTTGCCGGCGAATTACAGTACTTATTATCTTCCTCTCTCCCCACCCCCCCCCCCCCCATGTTTAAAAAAAAAAAACTTTTTGCGCAATTTCAACGCCCCATTGTACTGCTTTTACAAATCATGTTCGGACTATGTAACATGTCATTTTCATGTTCGCATATTTCAATAAATGGCGCGTAATGCTATTGAAATTGCCTTTTGATTTGATTTTTCGAAGGTCTTTGCGATCGTGTTAATCTTTGATTATTTTTCTCCTTATTATACAGCGTCACAGAAAGCTTGTACGACGGATGAGTTTCTTCAGTTCCCGTCCCGTCTCCTCGAATGGTTCATGCATCTGAAGGAGAAGAATGAGTTTGGAAGGATCGATCCTAACAGGCGTATTACACTGATCGATAATGCTTTAAGGATGCAGGTTGCTATGGTGAGACCTGGAGTAACCTTTCTCGGTTTAGTGGAATCTCTTTTATTTATTAAAAACACTACTCACTATAAAAATCAGGCAATGAACTTGGAGGTGTGACTTGGTCTATAGCGGTAAGTAATGTCCGTGATACGGTCAGCTCTCTGTCTTCGACTACAAACTGACTCTGATCCGACCCAGATTCATAACTGGGGTATAAGGGATTCCAGAGGGAACTTTGGGGGCTCAAGACCCCATCCACCATAAACAATATATATATATAGATATAGATATATATAGATATAAATCTAATAAACTTCTTCGTGCCTTCCCACGAATTTGTTTGATTATAAACGAATTTAAGAAGAGACACATGTAGAAAATATATGCACCCCCCCATTATTTTTCGTCGGCTAACTCCTTTATCCAATACTCTACCCCCACCAACTAATACTACTTCTATTACTACTACTACTACTATTACTTATGAAAACAATAGTTAACAAATATACCATGCACTGAGAGGCTCTAGTTGAAATTATGGATCGAGGTGGCAGGAATAGCACTATTTTCTGAGGGGCATAGCCCCGAAGAAAATAGTGCCATTTTCGTCGCCGAGGAATCCATAATTTTAACTATATATATATGACGTCATCCATGGTATAGTGCCATGGTATAGTTTGCACTATACCATGGATGACGTCACGGTTACATCATAGCAATGTTATGTTTGGTCACATGATGCTATGTTGACCAATCACTGAACAGGATACCATTGATCAAAAATATAATAGTAAATATAATATTGATAGTAATAACAAGAAAAAGAACCATAATGATGATGATGATGATGATAATAACAAATCAAACAATTATAATATTTAAAAAAAAAGTTAAAGTAAAAAAATATATAAAAACAATCGTTTTCTGTGCTTCCCCCTAACAGTGGAAGTTCGACTCTCTGGATAGGAACAACGATAGGGAGTTGGACAAGGCTGAACTGCTCAAGTTCCGCTACTCCCTGATGCCTCTGGAGCACTGTGCCGCTCCCTTCTTCACCCGATGCGCCAAGGGAATACAAGGAACTGACACGAAGAAGATTAGCGTAGCTGAATGGTCAGGCTGTCTAAATGTACGTATCAGTCAGGCCCTGCTTGGGGGCTAGTGAAAAACCTTTCTCACGCTTTAAACATCCATAAACAAAAATAAAAAAAATCTCGTAATCGGCAGGATTCGAACCTGCGCGGGGAGACCCCAATAGATTTCTAGTCTATCGCCTTAACCGCTCGGCCACGATTACCTTGATATTGGATTATTGGTCGTTGGCAGCTGGTTCATTATGGCTAATTAAACAGAATATGAATCTGTTTGTTGATGGTGCTTACGTTTCACTATCCAAATATATGGATAGTGAAACATATGGATAGTGAAACATAATGCCCTCTAATTATCTTTTATTACTGCATAACAGAAAAGCAAGATCGAGGAGAGTAGATTGTTTTCCTCTGAAGAGCGTTTTTTTAATAATTATTTAAAAGACATTGCAAAATGGTTGTATTAACATCTTTTTGTTTCATCACTGGTTAGTGCCTCTTTTCAGGTGAAAATGAGGCATTTTTTCACCTGAAAAGAGGCACTCACCAGTGATGAAAAAGAGGCGTTTACGAAAATGGGAAATGGGCATTTGTTGACGGAAAAGGGGCACCAATCAGATTTTGATAGGGGGATTTATAAGAGGTATAAAAGGGGATAGGTCCCTTATTAGAAAGGAAAAGGGGCACGTATCATTATTAAAAGGGGAATTATCGGAGGTGAAAAGGGGCACTGACCAGATATGAAAAGGGGCACTTATGAAAATGTAAAAGGGGCACTTATAATAAAGGAAAATGCGCATTTGTTGGATGAAAAGGGGGCATCGTTCAGATTTTTAAAAGGGGCAGTTATGAGAAGGGGAAGGAGCTCTTTCTTTTTAATGGAGGCACTTATCATAAGGAAAAGGGGCGCTTATTAGAAAGGGAAAGGGGTAGTTATGAGAAGGGGAAGTAGCTCTCTCTTTTAATAGGGGCACTTATCATAAGGAAAAGGGGCACATGTTAAAATGAAAGGTGTGCTCATCCGACTTTAAAAAAGGGGTAGTTATTAAAAGGAGAAGGGGCACTTCATACAAAGGAAAAGAGGGGCAGTTGTCAAAGTAAAAGGAGCACCTCTCAGTTTTGAATAGGGCAATTATCAGAGGTGAAGGGGGCACTTATCAAAAGTGAAAAGGGGCACTTCTCGTACCTGAAAAGAGGCACTTACTAGAGATTAAAAAGAGATTAAAAAATTATGAGAATGGAAAATGGACACTTATTGCAAAGGAAAATGGGAACATGACGAAGGAAAAGGTGCACGTGTCAAAAATAAAAAGGGCACTCGTCAGAGGTGAAAAGGGGAAGGGGCACTTTTACTATAAAGTAATAGGGGCACTTGTCAAAGTAAAAGGGGCACTTTTCCTATGTAAAAGGGGCACTTCTTACAAAATAAAAGGGGCACTTTTCCTATGTAAAAAGGGGCACTTTGGGGGTATCTGAAAAAGTGGGGGGCACTGTGCCCCCCCCCCCCCCTGCCCACCGGGAGGGCCGCCTCTGCCTTAACCAAGTTGCATATGAAGCGTAATTTGCCTGACATAGAACGGCGTAATTGACGCCATTTTATAGGAAAATCGTGAAAACCTTTTCTCACGCTTTAACCATCCATATCTTAACCAAGTTGTATGTGAAGCGTCATTTGCCTGACGTAGAACGGCGTAATTGACGCCATTTTATCGATAGGAACATCGTGTAAGTTATTGCAAAAGTTTTGCAAATTTGATAATGAAAACTAAGCTTGAAATCACTGTTCTAAGCATCGGCCGACTCGATTAGCGCAAATAATAATGCAATGATAATTACGCCTCGTGCAACGAGTTTGATAAACCATGCCGACAGGGGCGTTACTAGCATGAGTAGGCTATGTGTATGGCCACGTGATGATGCACAGTTTAAAAATAAATTCTGGGCAAATTTGGATTTTAGACATTAGATAATTATTGGATGACAATTTTCGGCAAATTTAGAAATTTAAGGGTATTTTGACTATTTCAGTTTGGGAAATTTTCGGCTAGACTGCATTAATAAACTTTCCCTACTCAGAATTGTCTAATGTCTCTCCGTATGGTCCTGATTTGTCCACATCTTAACGCCTATAAAGTGTCACCTATCCGATAACGCTAGTTAAAATATGGAGTTATGAATACATTTATTAGCCCATTTCTTGTAGAGGGGCCAAGTAGCAAGGACTTGGGGGGGGGGGTACACGTCATTTCTAAGGAGACAATTGAGATGGAATTGTGGGAGAATGAAGTGGGTTGATGCTCCTAGATAACTAGAGGAATTGCTTTTAATCGCTTTCTGAGTAAGAGCATGAGAAGGGACGCTCAGATGATTCACTTTGTGACAAAGTTGACAAAACTATAACTCGTGTTTTGTTGGTTGTGACAAAGTTTGCCAATTGAGAATGAAGGATTACTATTTATTTAAACAGCACACAGGACAAAATATTAATAACTAAACTACGTGTATGGGTCAATCTTATCCAGAAAGCTCACAACTTGATGCTACTAACAATCATACGCCAAAAAACGCCAATTGTTCACGAAAGTGACCGGAATTTAAGTATAAGTAATTTCGATAGCATTGTCCGTCATGTTTTAAAATGTGCGAACATGACAATGTACTCCAAACATAATTTCAATGGAATGTAAAATGGGGTAGTGTAATAAACTTTGAGTTGATTTCTCGAAAGTTAATGAGGATTAAGAATATTTAATGTTTCCTTCTGCATTGCCCAGGTTAATATTGGTCCAGCAACAGAGTCCGAGGCGGAACCAGCTCAGAACCAAGAGGAACCCGTGGTCGAAGAGGAGGAGGAAGACGTAGAGGAGGAAGAGGAAGACGATGCACCAGGTTTGTAACCTCCTAGAACAATTATTATCCCCCACCATCATCCAATAGTTGTCCAGGAAGGCCATCCCCGGCCACTTACCCCCTACTTGAATACCCTTTTAGGAAGTTGTCTTAGGGTTATAAATCGGTTATATATTAAGGTTGTAATTGTCCAGTAGGCTATTGTCCTTTATTGGAGTCGGTCGTTTTGGGAGAACGGTTGTCTGGGATTAGTTGCGGGGAGGTATTTGTCAGAGGATGATTTTTCTTTAGGATGGTTGTCCATGGTGTTAGCCCAGATGTAATAGTCTTAAAAGATACATGGAACCAAAGACAGAGGGGAGGGGATACTAAATTGGAAAGATAAGAAATAATGCCAGCCGATAAAATGCTCTACTGCGAGTTAACACAACCTTACAGTTTCAAAACAAACTTTGACCTCATCACGAAAGTAGTACGATGGACATAATTATACTAGAAGGGCTTTAAATCTACCAATATCTTCTTAGATCTTGAATATCGAAAATCAAGACTTCAAGGAAGTGCTGAGCTTAGTACGAGCTTACCATTATTTTACTGGAGCTTCAGACCACGTTTATTTTCGTTTGAGATCGTAGACATTGGGTAGTGGAAAGATAGGGTTGTTACGGAGAGATATCCTTATAAGCAGATATAACAAGTGCAGTTAATCTGCTTCGAATGAAGAAAAAAACAAGCAAACACAATAAATCAATTAATGCATTATCTGGAGGTATGTGGAAGATGGTAGAGATACAAAAGAAATAGAAAGATCGATTTTGCAAAAAAACTTAATATTTTGGATTTATGTTGAAATGTTTTGAAGGAGCTTTTTGAGGAATATTTATTGTACTTCTCTTTGTCTTATCTGTACTCTATCTTTCCCCTTCTCTCTCTCTCTCTCTCTCTTTGATTATTTCTCTTCCTTCCACTCTTTTTCATCTCTTTCTCCCCTTCTAGAAGCTGTATAAGCTCTTTTTTAGAAACCCACAACCAACACATTTGAAAGTGAATTTCATGACAAACCCAGCCTGGAGATTCAGAACTGTTTGACGCCATCCTGTTTTATTTTTCTTATCTTTTTTATACTTGAATGGAGTAAATACTCCATCTCGGGGGCATTGTGACGTATCATAATTTTGAAAATCAACTCAAAAAATTATACTTAAGACTCTTTACTTTTTTAATGTTTATATCTTAATGGCATCAACATCAGATCTTAGGGACCTTTTCGTCACGTATAATCTGCCAATTTTAAGTCAAAACAGAAGATATAGACAATCTAGTTCTTCACCGTCATCATGATTATCATCTAGACATAGTCCTGGTAGGCAGACAGCCCGTGGTACCGGCAATGTCGGGCTGATGAAATGTCGGGCTGATGAACCCTTAGAAATGGTGTCTGAAGACCCGCGAGTTCAACATTGTCGGTCTAGTAGGCTTTCGGTCTCGTATGCTGTATCCATTATTATAAGTATAGCTATGAGCATATTGTATTTTTATCAAATGAGAAAAAAGAATAGACACCTGTTAGTCCCGATGGTCAGTTTTGCCTATGAATGTATTTTTGACATTTAGTTCATTACATCCAATCTCAGATGTATTTAGAACATTCTTGAAATTTTGCGTTAAGTAATGATCTAAAGTTCTTAGCTATGTATAAACTATTATAAGAAGCAGGCAGATTTGCTCACTTGTGAGGTCTAATCGTTAGAATTTTTTGTTCTCAATCCGTAATTTGTTAAGCAGTACTTACTACAGGGCTTGTATAGAAAAGAAGTTAGATAATGCTACTCATGAGGAAAAAATGTGTGTTTATTTAAGTGCATGTATTTATAGTAAGTTAATTTTCATCATTTTTCAAAAAGAATATTTAGAATATTGCTGCAACCAATGTAAATGTTTCATTTTTTTTTCTCCCTGCTAAGTTTTATAATCGATGATAAAGTGCCTGATTAGTGAACTGAATAATCTTTACTTGTTTTATTTACATATCAAAGATAGATGGTTAATCACGAACTGAGGAATCCCAAAACCGCTCTGACGTGCGACATTGTAAATATACGATCCTGTCATGTTTGTGATACTGACTTAAAACCTCCTGCTAATGAGCCCATTTTATTGTTATATAGTCCGTACGTGTACAGTTTAAACAGAGAGGTAAAAGAAAGGAGTGGAATCAAGCCGCTTTCCTTTGACCCCATGCTCCAAGCCGCCGAAAAGTTATGCGCTAATCTGCAACTGTTGACCAGGTGGTGAGATAAAAGAGCGCATGAAATTTCAGGATTTAGAATTCCTACATCAGAAAATGGTATCCCAGCAACTGTTCGCTGTCCCTTTCAATGATTTCTCATCAATTGTTGAATGTGTAATGAGTAGAGCAAGCGAACACAAACTTTTGTAATTTCATCCTTTTTTCCAACTGCAAAAATACAAAAAGACACGCGAAAACCTAAAGTTATCGAATATTGTAAATCATGGATCAAATAACGGGCCATGAAAATATGCACAAATTAGCGCATTATACTAAAATATTGATTTTGGGTCAGGATCTAATTTTTCTTTTACCAACTCTGGCGCACAAATTATAGGAAGGGCGGAATACTAAATTTGAAACATTGTTTGATGTACTATTCCCTATACAATCTCCATATAAAGTTTATAATTTACACTGAAATTTTGCCGGTAATTTAATACTTTGTAATAAATGTGAAAATGGTGCCTGGCCTCCGAAATTTCCCGCAGTAAAAGCGCGGCTTGAACGCGTTTGAATAAATTACAATAGTTCCCACTCCTTTCTTTCACCTCGTTTAACTATTATGATTATTCTGTTTGTCTTTTTGTATCATTAAAATTGCATCTGAAGCTTTCCTTTCAATCAATGCGAAGAACATGGCTACCTCTAGCTACTAACAATGATCCGTCGAAAATAAGCATGTGTTATTTTAGGAATTTCCCATTTTAAAACGTTATTGTATCCATATCTAGGGTTAAGCAGACATAATACTAAAATAATTATAAGTCAGCTGCTTAATAGCTCTTGAATTTATTGATGACAGTGCTGTGCATTCTTGTGAGTATAGAGTAGTGTGTCTTTTAATGTTTAGTAATAAAAACGAAAACCATCGCGAAAACTCTACTAGCTTTTTTACAAAAAGTAACAAATCTGAATTAAGTATTTTGTTGTTGTTGTTGTTGTTTTGGGGGTTTCGACACATTTATTTCATGTTTTGGCACTCTCACTTTGAAGGATAATGATGGTGATAATGATGATAATGATAATGAAATCGTGTTAATGATGACAATGGTGATAATGATGATAATGATGATATATAAATCGTGATAATGATGATAATGGTGATAATGATAATGGCGATAATGATGAAAATGGTGTAAATGATGATAATGTTGATATTAATGGTGATAATGATGGTAAAGGTGATAATGGTGATAATGATGGTAATGATGGTAATGATGATAATGATGATAATGGTGTAAATGATGATTATGTTGATATTAATGGTGATAATGATGGTAATGGTGATAATGGTGATAATGGCGATAATGATGTTAATGATGATAATGGTGATAATGGTGATAATGGTGATAATGGTGATAATGATTGAATGGTGTTAATGATGATAATGGTGTTAATGATGATAATGATGATAATGACGATAATGGTGATAATGGTGATAATGGTGATAATGATGATAATGATGGTAATGGTGATAATGATGAAATGGTGTTCATGATGATAATGGTGATAATGATTGAATGGTGTTAATGATGATAATGGTGATAATGATGATAATGGTGATAATGGTGATAACAACACTACCAGTGATAATATGAATTCTAAAAATTAAATGAACGTAACGAAGACTAGACGTCAATCATCTAGAAGAGCTATGTCCTTGCTATATACTTCACATTACTTATTCCACAATATTCTCTACACAACAAGACCAAGAAGTATAATAGCTGTATTACAACTTGACAAAGAAATAAGAAAATGACAATCATTTATTACAAATATATAATAGTCAGTACATGATAATTGTGTCCTTTTCGGTGTTAATCAAGTGGGATTTTGATCATATATATATCATTCAAATATCAGGGCGAAATCTCGCTCTAGCTACATAGCTTTTCTCTATATACATAAATAACTTATATTACACTCTGCTACCGAACCGCTTAATTTATATCTCATAATTTTATGGAAAGTATTATTTTATACAGGTCATTAATTAAATATTATTATTATTATTATTCGTAGTATGGATCCACAGTCAGTAAACGTACATTACCACCGTAAGGGGTAGTCTTTCAATATTAAAACATGAAGTACTTATTTAATGTTCCTCCCACCTTCTAACTTTTAATATTTTATAAATCATCATTTTACAGGTGATTTTCATTTACGGCAATGATTTGCCGTTGCTTTAGTGAACATTTCAATTCAAATGATACAAAGGAAAATACTAGTTAACATAGCAGAGTATAATTGTGTATGTAAAATTCAGATAAAGGCATCGAAAAGGTTCTACACATTTATATAGCTGAATCCATTTTTGTATCGTATCCTTTGCTTAGATCTACTGAGAAGAAGAAGATCAATAGTGGCGCCATATTAATGCTCTAAGCTTACCCTCTTTGGGCTGCAGCAGGCGGTTGAACTTATTGACATTGAAGAAAGAAAGTTTGGTCATCCCGGTTCGAGTTGGGCACAATGGCGAATACTGCTTTGTTGGACAAGCACAAAATAAAACAATACACGCCATGTTGTGACCAACTGTAACAAAGTGGGTTGTTTATGTCGTAAATAAGGCAGCCGAATATGCTCAGCGCTGGTAGTTTAAGTTGCGAATATTTGTAGGCGCTAGGAGATCACGGACCACTCCTTTTGTGACCCCATTTGTGAGAAATATCCATCGCACTTCAATCATAAGAGCGATATGGTATTACGTGCTTTACATTAATATTGTAATTTGTTTATCCCGATTATCTCAGAAATTCGACCTATCCTCCATAAACTCAATATTTCTTCAGGAATCATCTCGTTTTATCAATACGATGAAGCTGACATGAAAGGGACATTCCTCAAAAACACGGTATAGAGAATCAGTTGAAAGTTGTATGCTTATATATGCAGCTGTATTATAATAAGGCAGGCGTAGAGAGCGAGGACGCTGAGCGCATCCTTCGAACCACGTGACCCAGGCGTGATCATCATCCAACTATCATCAGCCGGTGTTGGGTCAGGTGATACGACCATGGCCATTTCTTCTTCGCATTTCAACCACCGGGTCGAGCGTCTCGGATAATCGGCTGCGACTTGGAAGTTGTTGTCGTCGAACCGGCGGTATTCGCCATTCGTGAAAAAATAGGTTACTTTGTTCTCGAACTGGAATGCTGCGTCGATTTTGGTTCCGATTCCGTTCCAGACGGATAGCGATTTCGGGTATCCGGGATCGACCGAAGAGGAAATGAAGTTGTAACGCCAATAGTTCGAACCTGCACAAGTAAGAAACAAAGAAAAGTGACGTCGACGAAATCAAGACTTAGGTATTCTTGTTGTAACGGTGGTAGCTAGAAGACAGGCTTGTATTGTAACGGAGCTTGGGGTTACTGTCACATTAGTGAGAAGGTTTCTTAAACATGCCAATTTTTTTTTTAAATCACTTTTCTCCCATTGTTTATTTAGAACTTGACTCCATAATCATGTACCAGATGGAATTCTCTTTTTAGGGGGTGGGGGGGGGGGGGACTCCCCGATAATCCAGAATCCACCCCTGAGTCGAGAATCTAAAGAGCGATTTAAAGTCTTCCAGGGACCAATCCTCTAATGCCCCTATCCCCGTTAAAGGTAAAGACCAGTATTGGAAACGCCCCAATTTCAAAAAATGAAATGGAAACTCTTATTACCAATCATGTGAAAGAGTATGTTTTGACTAATACATGATAATAACAATTTTGCCGGGAAACCGCCTACTAATTGATATATTTGGTAAATTAGTTTATCTATTGGTGTGTGAGAGATAAACACTCGTGTCGCGCACGTGTGCATAGTCCCATATACATCTTTCTGTGTACAGTGCTTGTGACTTTACGAAGACTGGGCCAAATTTCTTATCATTTTGATGATTCAAGAACCTTGCAGTACACACCAATACTTATATGCTAGATGATCAACCTTTTCTGATCGATTCCACCACGTTGCTTTTACAGTGCAATCGCATGACTATAACTGGTCTTTATCTTTAAGCTTCATTTGTATCACACTGCACTTGCAATCTTCAGTTCATCTTTTCATATCCAAATATTCATAAACATTGTAAGGGTCTTAACGATTGTAATGGTTTGTTTATATAAATTAATTTAAGACGACCGGTTCATGAACAATACGAATCGAACACTAACTTCACCTGAACACACCCACATGCATACAGTTGTAATTTTCTTTTCTTTCTTTACTTTCTTCCTACTTTTTATTTAGAAACTTTCTGAAAAAATCTTTATACGTGACACCCTATTCTCCAGTACATTCATATAACAGCATCATGTACCCACCCCTCTGCTCTCCCGGCTGCTATCGACTCAAGCATTCATGCTTATGATAGCTGGCTTTTGCATTTATCTTGATTCTTTGACTTACCTCCATAAATTCAAGTTTTCAATTATACAGTGCGTCCCAGAAAAAACGAAACCGAGAATTATCGATGTTTCATCATAACTTAGTCACATTTATAATCGATAAATGACACATAAAATTTGGAAAGCTTAGATCCTCCTATTCCATTTGATGCAACTCTTAATGATGCATATTTCACGCATGGGTGATTAAAATGAATTTGCAGAGAGGAAACCAAAAAGTAATTTGGCAGGCGGTATCTGGATTTCAAAGAGAAAATCACATTTCTAGAAAGCTGCGTTTCTGCCCTTTTATATGATACCTCATTCAGAAATATGAGCTAGGAATAACGAAGTTCTATTTGTTTAAAGTAGAGCTTGCATTTCCATAATTTTATCAAACGAATGCGTTTTCCCTGGCCGCCTGCTGTAGCAACAAACATAATCGACAAAAGACTTAACTCCGTTTCGTTGACAATCAGTCATGCATGAAGTCTTTCGTCTACGGTTGATTGTCAACGAAACGGTGTTAAGTCTTTTGTTAATTCCGTTTGTTGCTACGGCAGGTAGCCAGTGAAAACGAATTCGTTTACTAAAATTATGGAAATGCAAGCACTACTTTAAACAAACAGAACTTTGTTATTCCTATCTCATTTTTCCTGACTGAGATGTCATATGAAAGGGCAAAAACTCGGCTTTCTAGAAATGTGATTTTCTCTTTGAAATTCAGATACCGTCCGCTAAATTACTTTTTGGTTTCCTCTCTTCAAATTCGTTTTACTCAATCATGCGTGAAATATGACTTATATACTAGAATAAATATATTCGTGAGGGTGAAAAAGACGGCGATTTACGAAGAAAATGAATTCTTATCAACGAGAGAAAAAAGGCATACAGAAATAATATAGCAATAAAGTGAAGAAACAAGAAATAGTGAAACCCGGTCGCAAACATGCTTGTAATATCGCTAGAAAACAACATACAACAATCAAGAGCATGCTACAATATCCCTGCAACTGTCCAACAAAATTATTTTTTTTAACAAAATTGGTATCGATATTCATGCGTGAAATATGCATCATATGAGTTGCATCAAATGAAAGAGGAGGATCTAAGCTTTCCAAATATGTGTCATTTATTGATTATAAATGTGACTAAGTTATGATAAAACATCGACAATTCTCGGTTTCGTTTTTTCTGGGACGCACTGTATATGCATTCTTTGTGTATGCATCTCATTTGTCACTGTTTACGTAAATCAATTATATTACATACTATTATTGTTATTTCAAATGTTGTATTTGATTTTTCAATAAATGCAGAAATATCTGCTAAAAAAACAATCTTCATGATGGGCTGCAGAGCCCTTTGAAGATTACTAGAAGAAGAAGAAGTCACTCACCTTTGACAAAATAAGTCATTCCATTTCCACTCCACACAAAGACTGCATCAAGGTCATCGGGTATCCCACCACCCCATCCAACTCGGATACTTCTCGGATATCCTCGGTCCATTTGTAAATCCGCAAACCTCCAATAGTTCGATCCCTATAGTACAGATAATGAAAAAGGTATAGGTGATTACTTTCAGGTAGATTTTTGTGTCCATAGAGTGCTCTAATACACTGGCGCGGATCCAGGGGGTGGCCGATCGGGCCTTGAACCCCCCCCTCCCCCGCCAAAAAAAAAAGGAGTGGGGGGGGAATGAGCACTCATTTTCTTTCTTTTTTGTTGGGGGGGGGGGCTCGAAAATTTGAAAAAACGCGCCCCCCTCCCCCCCCCCCCCCCCGTTGAGCTTCGGGGGAGGGGGTCCATCTCCAAAAAGCGTAAAATTAACGTGTTTTTACATGTTTTTTTCCCCCAGGAAAGGCCCCTCCCCCCCCCCCCCCCCCCCCCCACTAGCGCGCTCTGTAAGTGATTTGCACGCTTCGCATGCTCATTAACGTCCCCGGAAATAATATCATAGTTACGCGGGTGGGGAGTTAGCGTACACGTCCACGATGACACCCACAGAAACTAACCTTATTCAGTACCGAACAAAACATGAAGAAGTAGCCCCTCGACAACGTAGGTGTAAATATACATTTTCTTTCGGAATTTAGAAACTTTAGCCATTATAAAAATCTCAGAATGCTCTTCCGGCGGGAGTGAAAGCCTGGTGAAAGCCCTCCCCTTCCAACGTTCTGAACTAGATGCGGGTGTTATGTTTCGATATGACAGGCGTGGGATATCCTTTTGCGCCCCTTTCGCAACCCCCCCCCCCCCCCCCTACGAGACCAAGCGCCAGATAATTATGTCACTGGTCACCATTTTACGTACCGATATGGTTAGCATGATTTTAAATTTGCCCCCCCCTAAGAAATCCTGGATCCGCGCCTGTTACTACACGCCTGTTATCAATCCAGATAGAGCGAACCCACTTATACCGACGAGACCGACACGAGGTCGATAACATACCAAACAACAAATTATATCACCCCTTTTTTAAAGAAACATTTTATGAAACAACAATGAATTATGCGAGGTAAGTTTTACAAAAAGATGATAATTTTTATCCAAAATGATATTTGACAGGTCCTAGTGGTTTTTGAAAAAAATTAATTGACTCATCAAGAAAATACGAAAATATTTGTTTAAAGTGGAATTAAAAGCTACATTACAAGACATTTCAGCAACATACCTTGAAGAAGTAAGTCTTTCCAGTTTTCTCGTAGTAAAAAGCCGCATGAAGATTTGTCGGTAGACCTCGGAAGATGTTTGATATGGGTTTTGGCTCTGATACCAACCCGAAAAGGTCCACCAAAAATGCATGAGTGTCTGTATGATAGAGAAGATTTAATAATAATAGCAATAAAAATGATGATAATAAATTTTACTTACATCAGGAAACCTCATCAGCATCAATGCTGTTCTTCAGGAGGGCCCTGCAATTATTATTACCCTAGCAATTGCCAGGTACCCATTTACACCTGGGCAGAGAGTGGCAAAGTGTTGATTAATTTCTTGACAAAGGACGTTATTACCTACCAGGGATTCGAACCCTCAGCCCTCAGATTGAGAGTCAAGTCAATGATTATACCAGTCTACGTTCTTTGATGAAGCGCTTAAAAATCTTTCAGTTTCATTAAATTATTGAATTGCACTTGCCTTCGCAGTTCAAAGGAGTCGTTATTAAAAATAGATATTAACGTTTATCGTTTCGATTTTGCTCTCTCTCTCTCTCTCTCTCTCTCTCTCTATTCTATTCTATATCCCTTTTCTGAGTCTACCCCCCCCCCTTTCGAAGATTCCCGCACCCCTGTGGGGCTACGTCACCCTAATATTCTTACCATTAAAGATATACGATCCAGCCGTATGAGTTTGGGCAGCGGCTACGAAGTTAGCGACACAGCTTCCTCTCGCCTTAGGTCCCTCTGTTCCTTCCACCTCAGGCACACCAGAGTTTGCACCTAAAAATACAACAAATGGAAAATAATGACCATAAAATCAAATGAAATCGAAATCGATTGATACTCAGTCAAGAGCCAATCACCCCTAGCGAAATTGTGCCTTTAGCTCCAAGGATAATATAAAATGGAAACACGGTAATAAATCTTGGAGCAATACAATCTGTGCTAGCATGATTTAAACATTATTTTGTTGTGCAGGCGGCCGGACGGGTTACCGTTATCAAAACATATTTTTCTTCATTGGATTAATGAAACCCTTTGAATAAATGAGAAACTTTCAACAACCCCAAGGACAACTACCCCCTAGGGCAACCACCCTCTTGGACAACTACCCCTAGGACAACTACCACCCGGACAACTACCCCCTACGACAACCACCCTCTTGGACAACTACCCCCCCCCCCCCCCGGAACACTACCCTCCGGAAAACTACCCCCATACAACTACCCCCTAGGACAACTAACCCCTAGGAAAACTACCCCCGGACAACTACCCCTGGACAATTACCCCTCAGGACAACTACCCCCGGACAACTTTCCCCAGAAAACTACCCCCTAGGATAGTTGTCAGGGGGTAGTTGTCCGGGGGTAGTTGTCCTTGGGGTAGTCTTCCAAGAGGGTGGTTGCCCTAGGGGGTAGTTGTCCTAGGGGGTAGTTGACTGGGGTGGTTATCCGGGGGTGGATGTCCAGGGGGTAGGTGTCCGGATACGGTGATGGTTATAGGTTAACAAATAGTTACCGTAGAGGGCCTGAATGCCGGCGATGTCGTCTTCGCGCAGCTCTGCGTTCGGCACGTACCCACGGTAGATAGCGGCCATGATGGCATCCGGGTTATTGGAGTGGCCAAGACCGAGACTGTGGCCAAATTCGTGAACTGCTACTTGAAAGAGGTTAGTGCCTGTATATATGGGAGGATATGATGAAAAATGAAACCAGTCTTCGTTTCCTCTGACTTTTTGACTTTCGTCGGTTGTATACCGATAGAGGAAGTGAACTTGGAGTATGACTTTGTATTCTCTGCATGTAAGAAATAGTTAGAGGTCTCTCCAAAACTTTCCCGAAAGAAGAATTTAGAGCTACAACATTTCTTTCAATATGAGAAAAACATACAAACATAGCATTGAATAGAAAAAGTAATGCTGCTGACAAATTATTCAAATTTGCTGATTATTGGACCTTGGTAATCATAATTGATGAACATTTGCAAATTGAACTATGAAGCACCATTATTCGTTTCAGTACAATCTTTACACAAGAGTGAATGACTCTTGCTACTCTATGAACGATACTTTGTCCCAAAATCATGAAAAGGTTAAATTTCAACGGCAACTGAAAGAAAATACTAATTTAGAACTTACCTCAAAACAAAAGGCTAAACAATTACCTTATGTGGGAAAATAACGACCGTTAGTTGTCGAATCGAATTTAGCAATCGCGGTTGATTAATTTAATAGTCTGATTTTCAGACCCTGCGCAAAGATTCAATCAGTCTCGTTTGGGCTATCTTAAGAAGTGGGTTATTGATGCAAGCAAATGCTTATGACCCTTTACAGCTCATTTTTTGTATGATATTACCAAAGAAAAAAAAAGCCAGTCAGTCACTCAATAGTGTCTGACAGTGAAGTCTAGAAAGTAAACGGGTTTCCTTGCATAATTTGAATGCTAGGACACTGCTAACGTTTAAATTTCACAGATAGGACATAAACGTGACATAAACATAATACCTGCAAAGTTCTACATAATTTGATGTTGGCTGCAAATGGGATGCACTACCTTTAAAAAATGTGAAAATGCAACACAAATACACGCATGATTAATCTTTAGTACAACGCAAAGTTCAGTTTGTATTTTGCATTCATTTTTGTACGATATTTCTCTCTCACATGGCGCGTAAGACGCAGCACCAGCCGCTGACGCACTCGTATTCAAGCAATTAAATAACGCCTCGTGTGCAGCTCACAAACCTGTTGCACACAAGGGGTCAATTCTACGGACGTAAGACTGCGTCAGCCCCACGCCATTACCTTTGACGCAGTGCAAACATTACGAGGAAGTATTAACGCAATCGAAATAACGCCTCGTGTGCAGCTCCTTCAAACCTGTTGCACACCAGGCGTCAATTCCACTGACGTAATACTGCGTCAGCCCCACGTCATTATCTTTGACGCAGTGCAAACATTACGAGGAATCACTAGCGTGTGCACGTATTACCTTGGTAGGCTTGATTAACGCAAGTATTAACGCAATCGAAATGACGCATCGTGTGCAAGGGGTATTGCGTCACTCACCGGCGTAAGAGTTGTCCGTATACGTCTCCGCTTCGTCGAAATGGGCATCGCCAGCGATGCTATATCTGCGATCGGTGGTGGGAAAGAAGGCATGCGCCAAGACCTTGCCCGACCCATCGAAGGGGTTGCCGTCACCGTGGTCGCGGCTAGTAAACTTCATGAGGAGGTCGGCATCGCCGGATTGGACCTCACGGAACGTCAGCTGAGATGCGTCAGACCAATGCTGAAGAGATAACAAAAATGAAGAGCGATATATATATAGAGAGAGAGAGAGAGACAGACAGAGACAGGGAGACAGAGAGAGAGAGAGAGAGAGAGAAAGAGAGAGAGCGAGCGAGAGAGAAAGAGATGTTACATGATGCATTCAAAATGTTAAGACAGTTTCATTGACTTTATAGTGTTTTTGTTTTGTTTCGTTTTTACGATAAACGATGAACTACGGGACCCCATCTTCTTCTTCTTCCTCTTCTTAATCGTGATGTTCAGGACTTCTTTGGTATGAATATCCAGCATCTATAGCAACTATTGAAAGGGCTCATAAAACGCCCAATCATCATTAGATCACTTTCAACAGTAATATTTTTATGGTACGTGATCAAGATTGGATTTAGAATATATCGAAAACCCTAAATACAGTCATGAAAGGATCATTCTTTTATTATTTATCTTACATATATATATATATATCTACGTAAGCAGATTTATTTGTATGTAACAATAATATTTTTGCCAATATTCCTAGACATTCGGTAGTCGGTTTATTATTATTTCATGATGGTTGTTAGCTGTTAGCCATCACATAATCTCGCCCGTTTCCTGGGCCAAAATAGGTTATAACAATTCGGGTCAAATGATTAGTAAAATACCAGATGGGAATCGTTAAGCTAGAATACGATATTTGTCTTAATCCTATACGTCAGTTTAGTAACCATGTCTGCTTGGCCAACGCTGGAATTATGTAGTAATATTCATCGTGGTTACCTAAGCCTCTAAGGCAAAATATCCGGAGGATTGAACAAAGGTTGTAGCTTGCGACAAATGCTCCAGTGACAACTGGTCCAAGGTGAACCACAACCCTATACCTAACCTTAAAGATGAAGTTGAGTTCTGGTCGTGCGATTGCATTGTGAAAGAAACGGTGTGGAATCGACCAGAAAAGGTTGATCATCTAGCATATAAGAATTTGTGTGTATTGCAAGGTTCTGGAATCATCAAAATGATAAGAAATTTGGCCAAGTCTTGGTAAAAGTTACAAACACTGTACACATAAAGATGTATATGGGACTACACGAACACGTGGCGTAAAAATCCTCAGCCCCCGAGTTTTACGATGTTACATGACATATTTAGAATATAAAGGTATTTGAAGAGCCATGCTTTTCAGGGAACATGTCTTATCTGATGTTCTTCCACACTTGCATAATAAGAATGATAACGCTCACAAATTATTGTTCACCTCTTCCCAAAACTCAACCTTCTCCTTAACCGTACCCTTTAAATGTGTATGAAACATAACTGGGGCAATAATTTCATCACATCACCATGATCGGAATATTGGCCCCGTTGCGCAAAGAGGTACGATGGGTCGTAACGAATTTTTTTTTAAAGATATAAAACTTCTTACAGCACACAAAAACACTAACGATAACTCAGAACAATGATCTTGAAATCACGTAGTTGCCACAGCGGAAATGAAACTGGGAGTGCCTATATAAACCACTTCAAGAGCCATGGGAGACTGAGAAGATTTATCGAAAAGAAAACTAGAATTAAGAACCCGGATGCCATGGTTTTTATATCAAATAACATCCTAACACACAAGTCATACTTTTGATCCGTCACTGCGTTAGAATGTTCTTCAAGAACTGGGTCATGATCGGAAATGAGTAATAAACCGACTGTTTTCAATGACTAATAACCCTTATTAGCGTTTAATATTAAGGAGAGTAAAAAGTTCCGGTTATACGATTGCTTTCGGAAAGGACTTTGATATGTGAATGATACTGTAAAATTAAATTGAAGAAACTGAGAGAAACTAAGAATGATTAATAATACCAATCAGCTCTCAAGTTGGTTTCTGATAGATGAAATCACGTAGTGTGAAAGCATTTAAAGGCGTAAAATGGAAAGAATGTTTAAAGAAAAAAAAATAAGAGTAGACAGGACTACGAAGGGAGACCTTTTGGTTTGTTTGTTGTTTTTGTTTTGTACACAAACCGATAGAACGACAATTTCTGTTTTCATTACATTAGAGCAATAGGGCAAACCTTCGAATCTTGAACAATATTTTTTGTTTTTAATTCATGTTACATCCCTGTAAATACTATTATTTTAATGTAAACTAGTAAGACAGCACATGTTTGTTTGTTTTTCTTTTTTTCTCTCAATAATTTCGATACATCGATTTATCGATATATTCTTTACCTTCAAAGCTCTGGCGATGATTTCTCGTACACTGGATCTTCTTAGGTCTGGTGTGGTGTTCTCCAATCTCCAAGTCAGATCGGTCTTAAACCATTTGACGTCGGATAGTGCGTAGCGTCGGGCTCGGTTTATTGCTTGGGTACCGGTATTATCCGGTAAACCGCATCGGGGCATCTGCATCAAATCCTGCACTTCTGCAGTAAGTATTCCTGCAATGAACAGAAAAGTTCAGAATCTTAGAGGAACAAAGAATTCCTAAAGAGTTGTCACCGGCAGAAGGTAGAGTAATGGAAGAAAATAATATAATCATACTTCGTGTCCTAAATAAACAACATCGATTTTTTTTAGCATGAAAAACGAGAAATGTAGACTGCTCTAAGAATACGCTTATCTCCCAGCCATATCTATATTTTTACATCACCAATCAGTGTTTGTGGTAATTGGTAATAATCAGTCAATTGTTATTATCATGATGCCCCAAAATGTGATTACATTTATACAATGTGTATTTGAATTTCCATTTTCATCAGATTCTTTAGACATAGACATGGCGGTTTATTTTACAATTTACTCCTACCATCAGAACTGAATATAAACAGTCTCGGGTCGAAACTATAAAGACGCTGATAATGATGATCAGTTCCTAGAGTTTTCTAAAATTGTCATAATGTTTTTTCATCCCCGGAATCTACCCTGGGAAACCTTGGTACGTGTTCCTGTGTCTTTTTGTTTCGATGTCGTAAGACTCAAGTAACAAACAAAATATTTGTGACTATATCCACAACAACAAGACTTCTTGACCTTTAAACTTGACGAGATACTCTGTTAAACTTGTTTGAAGGGAAGTAAGGTACCTTGTTCTGTTATGGAATGTACATCATAAAATAAAAAGCAAGAAGTTTTCCAACTAGTACCAACTATCGTCAAAAGAAGCCGGTTATTTGGCTATTTTGTGGGGCGTTTAGAGGAATTAAGGAAAGTGCAAACGTAAATAAAAGAAATGAAAGAGGTGATAATGAATAAAGAATACAGACTTTTAAAAGTTTTTTTCAGTGTTTATACACCAGGTGACCAATAAATGGTGGAATCTATCTCTACACCTCTGTTCCTTACTTGCTCTCTCTCTCTTTCTTTCTCACCAATCTCCCTTTCTTAACGATGCTAGTTGGTGTGAACAACAAAACAAAACAAAACAAAACAAAACAAAATAATCAAGAAATCCGCCAACCTGTTTCGTTGAGTCCATTCATCCTTTGAAATAATCGAATGGCATCGTTGAGGGAGTCTTGACTTCTAAGATGGCCGCTTGACAGGTCATTTGATTCAAAATAGTTGAATTGTGATAGATAATTCTGTTTAAAAAGATCAGAAATTATTCGCATTGATAAAACTAAACCATTTGACTTCAATGAATACTGGTGAGCAACTAACTGACAACTGATCTCATTAGGCTTCTATTATAGAACAAAAATAGGCTAAACACTAAAGCAACACATTGTTTTAAAGTGCTTGAAATTTAAGATCTGGGGATTTCCCTTGACAAGTTGTTAGAACAATAGCTAACATTAATCCTAATAAAAAAAATATTTAACATCAAAAGGCTAATAGAAGGAGAAACCGGAATTCAACTGAAATTGGTGTTTTTATATTTTGCGAAATTGCTGTGCCCGTTGCACAACACGTTGAGAGTGATGTCGTCCACAAAATGAACAGTGCAAACATTTCTTTGTTTATTGGCGTATGCACTAATTGAATACAAAACGAACAGTGCAAACATTCCTTTGTTTTATTGGCGTATGCACTAATTGAACACAAAACAAACAGTGCAAACATTTCTTTGTTTTATTGGCGTGTGCACTAATTGAACACAAAACGAACATTGCAAACATTTCTTTGTTTTATTGGCGTATGCACTAAATAAACACAAAACGAACAATGCAAACATTTCTTTGTTTTATTGGCGTATGCACTAAATAAACACAAAACGAACAGTGCAAACGTTCCTTTGTTTTATTGACGTATGCGCTAATAGCCTTTACAGACTTAATTGGCGCAAGTAATGACGCAATCGAAATGACGCACCGCGTGAAGCAGACATTACTGTTCTTTACATGTAAAGTACATGGCATTCGTAAAAGTTGCTGTATTATTTTGTTTGTAACATAACATGATGTTAATTTCAAGATTTAAACTATACGCATTAATCTACGGATTCGATGTCGTCTTTCTTTATTTCCTGTTCAAACCGAAGTGACATCTCAAACTGAAAGCGAAAGCTATCGCTAGGTTATTCAATATTCTCGTTTGTCTTCTCAAACCTAGTCGGTCCATTTCCGAGCAGTAACGTGCTTTTATACGATTGCGGTCGAAACTGACAACCATTTTACATATACAATAAAACTTGTGCATTTATTCCCCCCCCCCCAATAATACGTTCGACTCTGAGTAATAAATAAGGGATAGCAGCTTGATAAAGAACCTTTTCGCCCTCTGATATCATTAATGTATACGCCACTGAATATAGGCTATACAGGCGTCTCAAACTCCTTGAAGACTTTTTTTTAATCTGAAAAGTTATTTGAACGCGTTTGATATGAAGGCTAGTCAAAGGCACTTGAAAAACTAAAGCGCTATTGACTGTGAGTCTGTGACAAGGTGACTCTATATGCAATAAGAAAGACATGCTTAAACAAAACACTGACAAAGATTTTTTACAAAGGGTGCAACTCTCTTTAAAAAAAAGAGTGAATTTTCACTCTATTTTCACTTTCTTGGGAGTGACGTCCGTGATCACTTGTTTAGGAGTGAAAATCGATTGATTTAGAGTGCTCTCTAAGAAGAAAAGAGTGAATGTTCACTCTATTTTCACTACATTTTCACTCTCCAGAGGAGTGACGTCCGTGATTTTGAAAATTCACTCTTTTTTTTTAAGAGAGAAAATAACCTTTTAATAGACAAAGTTGAAGAAAAAAAACCTGCTAGATACAATTATTTAAACAAAACAAACTTACCAGTGCTTCGTTTGTTCCAAACGATTTAACACAAGCGACACAGGTCATGATATAAACGAGCGCAATTTTAACCTCCATTTTCAGTCACTTCTTGAAGTTCTGCTTTCAACGAATCACAGTTAATTCGGCGACCAAATATTATAATAACTTGTTTCGTTTAAATGAAAGTCGTCAAACTACTTCTTAAAAACACTTTCCAATTAAGACAGGGCGGCAAAAAAGCTATGCAAATAATAGTTGCATCCAGTTCAACTGAAAGTCCAAAACAGTACTGCCTAGACACACTGAATGTTCGCGCGCTTTTATAGTCAACGATTTCAGCCACCGATGATTTGCAGACGACCCACGCACGACGAGTTCCACGCGAAAAGAATGAGCTATTTCCCGCTGTGACTCGCTAGTACCAGCTGATTGTGGGGGAGTGGTCAGTCACCAAAGAAGAAGTTTTGAAAGTGGAAGGATGACCCATGTTCCGATTTATTGATGATTCATCGATGGTGTTTCCCTTTCAAAATCAATCGTCTGGGAGTCGCTAGATTTTGATTTAATAAGTTTGTCACCAAATTTGGTATTTTTAAGAGCTCAGTCTTTGGGCAACCTAAAAATTATTTTTGTATATACCTGTTGTAAAATTTCACCTACCTTGTCGACGATTTCCTTCAGTTTCTTCTCCAACACCCCTCTCTTCCCAATTCAAAATGATCTAGAACACATTTTCTCGCAATATTTGGAGAGCTTGATAGATAATTATTATACTTTATTTTTTCTTCAAGTTTTGTATATATATTTTTTTTTTCTGGGGGAGGGGGATTTCCAAGTTTCATGTGAAAAAATGATAAAAATCGTATATCGTAGGTATAAATGTTTTCGATTGCATTAGCGAAAAGATTCTAGTTTCCATAAAATAAATGATTTTAAGCGTAATCGTTGAAGCACACAGAAGATTTAGCCTAATTTATTCAGAAAATGACAATTACAAAACAATCAAATATATGGAAGATCAAGGATACAAAAGAAACATATCTCATACGGTCGATTTCTTCAAGTTTATTTTGGGTTCATAAGTGAGCAAGGAGTGTGAAATAAGGTAGGCCTTCATTGAATAGTTTACTTATCTCTTTGTTTTACCGAATAAATGGATGGTCGCCAAACATTTTATCTTCCGATAATTATATCTGTCAATTAATTTTTACTCATTATTTGAAGGGAAATTTTTATTAATTGATCAATGCCTATGTTTACAATAAATGCCTACATTCATGTTAGACTCATATTCAGTGGCGTAGCTAAGGGGGAGGAGTATTTTCCTCCTCCTCTTATCGAATGGTGAACATCGGTTGGTGAAAAAAGGGGTCGAGGGTAAAAGGAGGGATTAAAAGTAAGAGAGGGGTGGACGAAAAACATAAACTGCATACTGCACCACACTCCGTTTACTGATTAGCCTTGTTAATTCGCACATGCAGCATTTATCTAGTATGATCAATGCCCCCTCCTCCACCCCCATGTTAAGGCCCTTCTATAGTTGGTCCCATGCTACGCCCTAATTTCTTTGGAATATTACATACATTAATTATAAAAGAAATACTAGATAAGTCTTTTGATACTTAGAAGTAGTACCTTGTTACAAGTTGCAGAGTATATATTTTGTAAACAATGTTCTGTTATCATTTTTATTTTTCTATTTTTACAGAATTATTTCATTATTTTATGTCAATTAGTGACTTTATAAGTATTTTTTACATGCTTACATTGGAAGGGAAATAAATCAATTTAAAATCAAATCAAACTTCCCCGACTATCAGCTAGAACATAGGTTTTATATAAAGGCATTGATGTAAAGAGGCTTGATTAGGGTACATTCTAGTTTATGGAATATAATTCAACAGGAGTTACAGCACAAAATTCTTTCTGAGGAAACATTAGTAATTCAATTGGAGTTACATAATATTACTGTTTGTACCATCACCTAGTTCTTTGGTCAGTTTTTAAACTTTATTTTCCTTTTTGTGATATTATTTTTGTTACATTTCCCCAATTCTTCTAAATAATACGAGTCAAGGTTTTTCACGTTTTGTTTGAAATCAGTGAAATTAGCCTATTGTCATTTTAGAGAGAGATACAAAGACGGAGATAGAGAGGGTGGGGTGAACAAGAGAGAGAGGGAGAGAGAGGGAGAGGGGAAAGAGAAAGGATGAGAAAGATTCGTTTGTTTAATCAAATTCACTATCATATTGACAGCCTTCTGTTATTTATTTATTTGTTCTCACATCAAACTATTGCTAAATCAATTTGCTAGAATCTAGACCCTAAAAGGAATTGCATTATTAAGTTCTGTTTTGCCTTAAATGATGCAACGTGTGAAATTGGTTGTTTGGGGAAGGAAAAGGAAGCAACAGGAAGTCTAAGTTCATAGTGAAAGTGTAACCAAATTAATTATGTTCACTGTGTTGTCGTATGTGAATATAGAAATGTATGTTATATGCCTATATGCAGAGAGTGTAGTAGATCGAGAGGGAGAGATGAGGAAAAAGATGGGGGTGTGAGAGTGGGGGAGGGGAGGGAGAGAGAAGGAGAGAGAAAAGAGGAAGAGGAGGAGAGAGAGAGAGAGAGAAAAGGAGAGAGATAGGAGGAGGAGGAGGAGGA
>JAVYIG010000246.1:380000-657500 GCA_035222895.1 Strongylocentrotus droebachiensis | reverse complement strand
TGACACTTACTTTATTGAAAAAGATTAAAAAACGGTCTCCTTCCTTGTTCTCTTCTTCTTCTTCTTCTTCTCTTCTTCTTCTTCTTCTTCTTCTTCTTCTTCTTCTTCTTCTTGTTCTTCTTGTTCTTGTTCTTCTTCTCCTTCTTCTTCTTCTTCTAATTCTTCTTCTTCTTCTTCCTTTTCTTCTTCTTCTTCTTCTTCTTCTTCTTCTTCTTCTTCTTCTTCTTCTTCTTCTTCTTCTTCTTTTTCTTCTTCTTCTTCTTCTTCTTCTTTTTTTCTTCTTCTTCTACTTCTTCTTCTACTTCTTCTTCTTCTTCTTCTTCTTCTTCTTCTTCTTCTTCTTCTTCTTCTACTACTTCTTCTTCTTCTTCTTCTTCTTCTTCTTCTTCTTCTTCTTCTTCTTCTTCTTCTTCTCCTTCTTCTTCTTCTTCTTCTTGGCCATATTCCACATCCTTTCCCTCCTCAGGAATAACACACAAAAATCACGTTTACATAATAGTTAGGATTTTAACTGACATATTGTTTAGTAGACAACTACGCCTATGCGGATATAGGAACATATCATGTTCAACCTATAATAATGTCTTAACCAACTGATTGTCCATACCTATATAGATCAATACAAGTCTTTGCGGACAATAGGCCTAACCGATTAAGGCAAAACCACAATGAGTCAGAAAGAGAATCGTCAAGTACCCCAAGGAAGTATAACAGTAACTAATTTTAATGATTCATTCTTCTTCTCATATGCAAATAAAATTGCGCCATAATATAGAGTATGTTTTGGAAACGAAAAGAAAGTAGAAACAATAAAAGGTAATTCGTTAAGATAAGACCAAGGAGTTATAAGACCGATATGAAGACCAAGACAACACGAATTTGAACCTATTGAAAAGGGGGATAAATGACATTCAATGAAAGAACTGAATTGGAATTAAATGGTTACAATAATATTGTCTAGGTTAAGATTGAAAAGGGACCAAAAAAAGGAGGTATACAGAATTAATTGAAATTAAGACATGGTCAAAATATAATGAGGAAAACAAAATTTAATTACTGAACAAAATTATTTCCGTTAATTTGTAACGATAAATTAAATGTTTTTGATTCACTCTTTGATCTTATTATTCCTACGTTAATCCTAACCTTTAAAGTTTTGGAATAGAAACATTGATTTCGATCGGCTTTTTAAAGTTTCCAACATCTATGCATTGTGTTGTAATTAAATACAAATCACATTAGCCAGTGCTGTATCCAGAACTGACCGAGTATACTACTGACGTCAACGCACAAGGAATAACCTAAAATATACGTATATGTGAAGAATCGAATGAAGAAATGTTTAGTTTTCACAAATTACAATATTATATAATTGAGTATTTCTTTATATAACATTTACATTCACTGTATGCATTTTGTTGTTAACGTGGGTTTGTCACCCTATATATATTTTGAATGAAATATCATTCTGAAAAGAAAAGTCATTCGGGATGATTCGGGATTAACATTTTTTATTGTGATGTTCAATCATATCAATTTGCAGACTGAGAGAAAAAAAGAAAAAAAATTAAGCTCGATTTTGAGGAAATGGTTGCCCGGGCTAATAGAACAGTGGCATCTTCGAAGCTATTAGAAGCTGCAGCCCCTAGACCCCCCCCCCCAGCCTCCGGCGACCTCACACACACCCTCTGCCTTATATATTTTGAAAGGCACGTCACTTTGTTCATATAGGACAAAATCTTTTCTCCCTTTGTTCGGATATCATAGATATTTTTTGAGAGAGGTCGGGACACATCATTACGAAAATCTGGTCGTAAGAAGAAAGATTCCGATTTCCTATCATCTTGAGTCCTTTTCGGCTTTTAAAAGAGACAATTTCTATCGCCAAGACTCAACAATATCATTCAAAACAGAAAAAAGGTGCGAATTTCCCACACCGGGAATCGAACCCGGGCCACGGCGGTGAGAGCGCCGGATCCTAACCACTAGACCATATGGGATTTGACACGCTCAACCGTGACTTTGTGGCTCTTTGATCGGTATAAGACTTTCTGCAGTAAGCTCAGTTTGTAAGGGCAGTTTAGGCCTTGTGAAGGTCATTTGTATGAAGGCAGAAAAATAAGATGGACAGAATGGCGAAAGTTTTAAATAAATCGGATCGATAATAAGTTACGTTAATATTATCAATATTTATTTTAAAAAAGTGAGGAAATTGTGAACAAAGATGGAGTCAGGATTTTGAGAGATTGATTGATCAAAATATAGATTTAAAAATACGAATATCTATAAATTAGATATTTTGACTAAATGCTATATACAGACTTTAATATTGATCAAGTCATCGCTTTTCATGGAAATTTTGATTATATTCATCTTGTTTTAGATGTATCAAAGCAATGTGAAGTATATTAATGACAGAATGTGATAGCTCTACCTTTAAATCATGGAATTTACACAAATTGATTTTCATTATCAATTTAAGTTTTTTTTTTTTTAAATATCACTCATATTACAAAAACCACATGCCAAAGAGAAAACAAAAGGTAAGTAGGACTTTCCTGTGTCTTGAAAGCAGGCTTCCTTTCAAAACCTGAAATTTATGTAGTTGAAAAACAGAAAAACAGTCTCCTTCCATGTTCGCCGCTCTTCTTCTTCTTCTTTTTCTTTTTCTTTTACTTCTTCTTTCCATCATCATCATCCTGTTCCTCCTTCCTATCCTCCTCCTCCTCCTCCTCCTCCTCCTCCTCCTTCTTCTTCTTCTTCTTCTTCTTCTTCTTCTTCCTCCTCCTCCTTCTTCTTCTTCTTCTTCTTCTTCTTCTTCTTCTTCTTCTCCTTCTTCTTTGTCTTCTTCTTCTTCTTCTTCTTCTTCTTCTTCTTCTTCTGTCCATATTCCACATCCTTTCCCTCCTCAGGAATGACATAAAGAAATCACGTAAACATAGGGTGACACGACATTTGCTCCTGCGACAATTGCTCCGGGCTTTATTTCGTCTAAGATGTAGGGTTAGGGTCAGGGGCGTAGACAACGGGGGGGATGAGGGGGATGCATCCCCCCCACCTCACAAGGTGGGGGGGGGGGATGGCATGTACAATCATCCCCCCCAGGTTTTGGGGAATGATATTTGCTTATTTAATAAGTCATAAAGATGATAATAATAGTAATAATAATAATGATAACAATTATAATATTAATAATAATAATAATTATGATGATGATAATAATAATCCTCATCATTATTGTAATTGTGTTTATTGTTATTAGCCGCATTCACACGGTGAAAGCCAATTCAGACGGTAAAAAAAAGAAAATCTTACAAGTATTTTGTGGTTATCTTGTGGTTTGGAAACCACAAGATAACCACAAGATTAAACAGGCGCGGATCTACGGGGGTGGGGGGGGGGGGTTAGGGGGTTTAAACCCCCCTTGAGCGGCCCAAAAAAACAAACAAACAAAAAAAGGGGAAAAAAAAAGAAAAAAAAAGAAAAAAAGAAAGAAAAAAGAACGCACGCTGGAGAGAAACCCTTTCAAGTGCAAATATTGTGAGAAGATATTCAACTCATCTGGTAACTTAACCAAACATATGATAACTCTGGATATAACTGTGTATTTAACTGTTACTTGATTTAAAAAGACGTTATCATGCACTGCTTTTTATGGTCTCCATTGTGTTAATAGATGCCAGGAAAACATCACTTACGGGGTTCAAATAAACACCCAAAAAAAAATCGGCTCGCCGCTTCGCGGCTCGTGGACGATGCTCCGCATCGTCATTATTTTGGTCAACCCCCCCTTAGCAAAAAGCTAGATCCGCCCCTGAGTCATCCCCCCCCCCCAGGTGTACGAACCTGTCTACGCCACTGGTTAGGGTTAGGGTTTCAATAGGGTTTTATGTTAGGTTTAGGGTTAGGTTTATGGTAGGGTATAGTGTTGAATCCAGGGTTGAAGTTAGCCATTCGATTAGTGTATGGAATTTACAGCGGAGCAATTGTCGCCGGAGCAAATGTCATGGAATCAAACATAGTTAGGATTTTAACTGACAAATTTAGGAGATGAATGGATGGGGTGGCCCCCTTTAGCTCCCTGAATACGCCTATATGCGGATATAGTCATGTTGAACCTATAACAATAGTCTTAACCAAACTGATTGTCCATCCCTATATAGAACAATACAAGTCTTTGCGGACAATAACCGATTATTGCAAAACCACAATGAATCAGAAAGAGAATCGTCAAGTACTCCAAGGAAGTTGAACAGCCTAATCCTAATGATTCATTCGTCTCGTCATATATATGCAAATAAAATTGCGCGATAATATAGATTATGTCTTGGAAATGAAAAGAAAGTAGAAACAATAAAAGGTAATTTGGTAAGACCAAGGAGTTATAAGGCGATAAGACCAAAACTGACAGAATGTGAACCTTTTGAAAAAGGGGATAAATGACATACAATGAAAGAACTGGATTGGAGTTACCATGGTTACAATTATTTTGGTTAAGATTGAAAGGGGAAAAAAGAGGAATAAACAATTAATGTAAATTAAAACATGTCAAAAATAGTAAGGAAAACGTCGGAGGGGAGGGGTATATATCGGCTCTACCTAATGCCTGAACACTATACTTCTAATTTATTCATTATGTTTTCTTTAAAAAGCAGGGTAATGGCATTCCGGTCCACAGATGGTCTGCATCACAAGGGAGCCCTGCTTTGCACAAAATGATACAACATAAAATATAAAACAACACAAACATGAACAAGGTAATGATAATAACAACTATTTAAGTTGTGATATGTGTTCAATTCTCAAAATATTCTTTCTGATTCTTTTTCTCATAACTGAAATTTAATCGAAGTAGGCTTGAAATACTTCGATTATTATTGCTCGCCGTAATTATCCTTGTCATAACTGAAAATAATCTTATATAATTATTCTTAACGAGATAATCATTACAATAACATATGCTCCAAACCTCATAGCTGAAAGTGTTATAATCATGCCACGCTTAATTTTCGTTATCCTCCTTTTACACTTCAGATTTTAGTGTTTTTTGTAAAACTTATTCCCCTTCCAGTATCAAAGAGTTAAATATGCCCCTATATGGTTAAAATTTCGCATCCCGACCCCCCCCCCCCTTAATGTGGAACAATCGTGTGCAATCTTGACTGACCGCATATACATTAAAAGGAATTCGAAGTTGTCGTCGGTCATAATATGATAGTCAAAATTTAATGAATCATTTCCGGGTCCAAACGTACGTCATGACAACTTAACAGTTAAGGGCTATCAATTTCTTTGAAAATGTTCCGACAATAATTATTTCCTAAAATTTAAGGAAGGAACATAATCTCAACTTTTACGAAGAGTGAAGTCACGTGACACAATTTATTTTCTTACAGTTTGAACACACATGACCTACCTTTAAAACAAGAAAGTATGGAGAATTGGAAAGAAAGAGAGAGAGAGAGAGAGAGAGAGGGAGGGGGAGGAGAGAAAAAGAATAAGGCTTTTCCGGATTGCATATTTACATTTAAGGTGCACATAATAGCGCATAAAATTGAAATGGCTATTATTAATGATGACCAGAATTTTCTACATCATTTACAATTATAATACTGTTATATTATTTCTTCAATATCTTAATCTGAATTGTCCGCAGGGGCGACCCGGGAGGGGCTGCCGGTCCGGGGCCGGGGGCGGTGTACTTTCATTCGAAGGTATTTGTCCCCGTGTCCGGTCAGCTCTTTTACAAAAGTCTTTAAAGGATTTTGATAGTTTCAGACTCCCACTTTCTGTCTACTTATTTAATGTTCGATAACGATTATTTCAAGTATTTTCTCATTCATTATTTTTTTTGGTAAATGAGTACCTCGAGGCGTGAACTCATGCAGAGAGTACATGCTTTTTGAAGAGCGCCATCTCTTCGTTTGATTACGCAATCGAATTGAATGTTTTCATCCTGAATCTCTGACTTTGCCGGACCCATACACATATAAAATGTCTTTTCAGAGACCTCTTTCAAAATTTGTACGGATTAATGCAGTGTTGGCATCACACGTTAGGTAGATATAGAACATGATGATATAATAAGAGTCATAATTCGTTTTTCGAGGTGTTGTAAGCTTGAGAGTTGAATTGTACAGTCCCATACGTTGATGTTTGAGTAAGTTTTTGAATTTTGATAGAGAACTAGAATTCAAATCGAAACAGAAGTAGGCTAGAGGATATATTTCCAAATCTGCTGGTACTCAGAAAAATCTACGTCACGAAACGATCTAATACAGTACTAGACTAGGCCTAGATCTAAACCAACTAGATCTAGTCGAAGGCAAAATGATTATGAAGGAAAAACTGTGCGCCATCTACACGTTCGTAATGGCGTTATCACAGTTTTTCCTTTATAATCATTTTGCCTTCGGCGTAGACTAGAAGGGATGAGATTGATTTAGATGACTCCGGCAGCGAGAGTTTAACACACCTTGCAAGATTTTCAACACGGCTGTCAATTTAGACCCGTAATTTCCTTAAAAGGGACCATTAAACGGATTATACAGTCAAGTTGGTAAGTGGAACCGATGTTAGTATAACCTTCTCCTAATTTAAAATAATCAATGCATGAGGTAAAATGACATTTTGGGGGATTTTGGGGGCAAAACGCTACGACCAGACTTGGTCGTGGCGTTAGCAAGGACATGTGTATAGACGGTTTCCGTCTCTAAAGAGAAAGCCGGCCGACCCTACCCCAATAAGAGGCTAACGAACGAAAGAGACGGAAAATTCGGTCTAGAATAGATCTAGATCTAATTATTATAATTCAGTAGATCTAGATCTAGGTTAGACCGAAAGCTTCAGTCTCTCTAATCGTCGGTTGTTCTACTGAGACTACGTCTGGCTCCACTAGACCTCCGATTATAGAGACTGAAGTCTGGGGACCTCTTTCTGTGAGGCACTGTACGGAACAAATGGTTCGGTTCGACCGGACCGCGATGATTGAGATATGCAACGAGATTTTCACTCTTTACACCCTCATAACCGCTGTAATTACAAAACAAATTAAAAATAACATATATATAGCTTATTTGACTTACGATAGCTTGCTCATTTAGATCCTAAATTAATGATTAATCCGAGAAAGTCTCGTCGTCAACATTATCCGTCTTGGTTTTAGTTGATGAATATTCATTTTTTCTTTTCGAACGTCCAATAGCTACCGTAGCTACTTACGAGTCGGCCCGGCTTGACCAACGAACTCCCACGAAACGAGTGCTCTGATTGGCCATTGGCTATGTTTTGGTAGGTGGACCCGGAAATATATCGGCCGCCGGGTAATATTTCGAATGCATGAACGTACTGCTTCGCGGTTCAGAGATACAAATTGGATAATTCATATAAGTAAGTCCGTAAATTATCCATTTAATATTAAGTTATCAAATTTTGATAACTGTAATTAGGACAAATGACATACCGACCTAATTTACATCTGATTTAGAAATCAGAAAATTAGATCTAAATAAAGAAAATCGGGGAGAAAATGTTTTGACAAAAAAAGCTGCCATTGTTGGCTATAGCTACCCCCACGGTACGAGATCTCTGGGTTGCCATCTGTATTGGGGAATGACAACAAATGTCAGTTTTATTAAAGAAATGACCCAAATCAGATGGTTATTGCTGTCTAGATCTAGGTCTATTTTTAATATTTGTCTAATATTTTCTGCTAATTAAAATAAAATTAAAAATTCATGTTCAGGTTCATGAGAATTATAGATTTATGAGGGCCCTTAATTCTTAAACAAGTGAAAAGAAAATATTCAGATATTGTTTACATATGAAGTTTTGTCCCCTCCCCTCCTTTATTTTGTTCCGTGTTTTAAAATTGAGTGTGACTTATTGGTTATTTTGTTCTTGGCAGGAATTGATTTATCTAACTATTTTTTAACCATTTTCCTCCCTTTCTCTATTAGACCCTCATCTCGAGCCTACAATGTACTCTCAACCAGTCAGGCGGTGACTCCATCAGCAACTGCGCCATGTAGGAAACAGATTTTAAGGCAGGCAGGAAACAGACACATCATAAACCCTCAAGTTCAGCATGGCAAGTCTACTTTACATAATACAGGCACAAACTTTTGTAGTTAAGCATAATTCATATGTGAACGTAACTGTTTAGTTTGTCGACAAAGACTTGCATATATGCCTTGTACAATTCACCCAGCTATTTAAGAACTGGCATAGCATATCATTTTCACAAGATCCACAATTTATCTTTTATTTAAAAGTGAAATAGAGAATCTTTTCCCACAAACAGATGTAATTTTGTGTACATTTATGTGCATTTATGTATATTTTCTTGTAAATTGGAGTGCCAATTATTCTCCATTAGTATGGAGACTCCAAGAAATACAAAATTGGATGCGAAAAATAAAGTTCTGTAAAATGTCTATTATTAGTTATTACTACATTTTATATATGTGGAGGGTCCACCCACCATCTAGTAAACATTTTTGATATGTGTATATTATATGAGATGAATATATTGAATTGAACCATTGAAATGGTATATACATATAGTTTCCACTTACCACAGTTTCATCATAAACTTTTTCCCATGATCTTGTTACAGCCCGAACAATGTTCATACAGACCCAAGACACACCCAACCCAAACAGTCTCAAGTTCTTGCCAGGAGTTGAAGTCTTGGGAACAGGCACCAAGGACTTCCCCAGCGCTATGAATGCACATGGGTCACCTCTCGCAAGGTACATTTACACTTTCATTCAACACTAACAGCTACATCAAAACTATCTTTTAATTCTGGTATTAAGAAAGCTAGGCTTGTAGTGGAACTTGGCCATGTCTCATGTAACTATCATGAAACAAGTTCACCGACATTTTGTCGAATAGTGTGTATTAGAATTAGCACACAAGTCAATGGGATGTTGGTGAACTTGTGCTTGAAGGTTTCATGAAACGATGTCCTGATTAACTTCCATATTGCTTCATTGATTTGACATCCAGAGCAGAATCATGGTAAGGGATCCTAGTTAAGATGTCTAAATTAAGATGCGATAAAGGATGATTACCCTATATTGGGGCAAAGAAACAATACAAATATTTCAATCTTTCATCATCTCCAAAAGGCCACTATTTAGGGAAAGAGTGCCGGCAGAGTAGTTTCCATGGCAAAAGCTTTATCTTGATTCCAATAATAGAAATCCAAGAGGGCAAGATATGATGACAGCCTTTTACATTTTTGAGGTTGAATTTGAAATCTGGGTATTTTTTGTTTGTTTAAAGCCCCACTGTCCTACTTGTAGCTACTTGCTCCCTCTATATAGAAAACTTCCCCAATCGGTGCCTGTTGGTCGCCCATGATCCTCTTTTCTTTATGTTAGTTGAGAGCTGAGTTGATGAGATAGCCACCTGTCAGTGACCTGGCTGGGTGGTCTAATCCCTTCGGGCCCAGTAGTATTGACGGTATTCTTGTAAATGTTTAAACTTTGTAAACTGATGTAGGCCACATTACTTGTAGGGCTTGGGCATTATGACAATTAAACAAGTATATAGAAGACGATGACAATCCTTGAATCCAATCATATATGTATATATATTGTCTGCTGAGGGCCTGGATAGCATTAATTAATAGTTTAACACAGAGCTAACACCCTTTTCACTGCAAGCTGATTAACTTTGAAGTGATATTGCCAATTTAAAATAAAATAAATCAACAGGCAATTGTACAAAGCTTTTATCACACAGCGGATGATGATAATCAACATAAGTAGGATATTAATGCCCTTTCCCCCCTTGTTAAATGATGCCAATGATACTTCCCTGATTTTCCCCTAAAGGCAATTGTTCAGGATAGAAGGTGTGCAAGGTGTCTTCTTTGGGCCTGACTTCATCACTGTAACAAAGATGGATGATGATAACGTAGACTGGAGGGTTTTAAAGCCAGAGATCTATGCCACTGTCATGGACTTCTTTGCAACAGGAGTACCTATCCTAACAGACGAGACGGCTCCAACAGATACAGGTACGTACAAAGGGTCAAAGGTCAGATTAAAACTACATGTAGAAACTTACATCGCAAATCTTTCATGAATTTTACAAATAGGCTGTTAATGCAGCAAGAAATTTTCTCTGGTTGCAAACAGTCGGTGTTCATTTATTTGTGTCAGGACCTTGCAAGAAATATGTTAATGTTACTGTTTATAAAGTAAACGATCTAACATCAGCAGAACTATTCTTGATTCCAGGCCAAACATGTTAATTGTTCTATTTCAATGAAAATCAGTTAAACCTTAGAGTATTTAATGAATACTGTGAGAGGAGATGTATTGGTAGTGAAATATCTGCAGAAAAGCTTTCAAAATTTTCAATTTCAAAATGTTATATTTAAACTGAACCCTTGTGCATTTTAAGCATTGCATAGACTGCATATCTTTTGGAGATTGTAAAGCACATGCTGCATTGCTCCTTGGCCAATTTCCAACACTTAACAAATAATTCAAACAAAACGAAATAACAAACAAAATAACCTACCCCTGACTTAAAAGAACCTGAAACCCAATCATAACCCAAGCCCAACAAAATGTTTCACAAAATAAACCCTTGTTAAACTATTGGCTCATTTTTTAGGATTTGGTGGATTTGAACATTATATCTTTGAACTTCTATGGTATGTTCACATGTCAATGAGGGAAAAATTGTTTTCTGTGTTGATTTTAGAGATTCAAGAAGATGATGATGAGACAGTGATGATGATCAAGGAGCTCCTAGATACAAGAATCAGACCTACTGTACAAGAAGATGGAGGAGACATAGTCTATATGGTGAGAAATGAACCGTATGAGACGTGTTGGGTTCAAGGAACTCACTCCCTCCTCACCTCCGTAATGAGAACTCCTACTCACAGTTTAAGTCTTTGTTAAAAACGTTTCTGTTCTCAACATATTAGTTTGTTTAATTAATTATGTCTTACATTGTACTACCCTTATATAACTTGATTTACTGTAATATGCTTTGTATTGTATTATTGTATTATTGCAAATTATGTCCTGAAGTATGTTAAACTGTAACTTATGTGTATTTTACTTTCTTTCTTGAATTCTTGCCCACAATTATACAACTTCCACACAACTGCGCCAGGAGTGTCATTTTTGACAGACATGGCGCATTATAAATGTTCACTATTATTATTATTATTATTAAGATCAAGATCAGGCTTACATGTGTAAAAAAATTCAGAGTAATAATGATAATTATGCATTAATTATTTTGCTGATCTCGACATTCTGTATTCCTCCAGTCTCTGGGAAGGCTAAAAGATACTGCACCTTGCCTAAGGGTGCCCTTGAACTATGCATTGCAGGGTAGGGTGTAGAAACCATAGCCTCCGATAAAAGGTCTGCTTCTCTAAAGCTGTTGAGCACCGTCTACCCTGTAATTTGACAGACTACAACCCCTGCTGGTCGCGCAATTTTTGTTTACATGCTAGCCTGGCCATTTCTATGATAAATACCATGGAAGCGACTCATATTAAGAGTCTAGCAGCCTACACGCGAGGTGCATTATACACATGTACTGTCATGTACATCATGCATGACAATCATCAGATGAAGACCTAGCTGGCCCTTGTAAATGAGACGGCCATCGCAGCCATTGGGCGAAGGAATTAAAAGGCTTAATTTAATTTGATTTAATTTCAGAACTTTACTTTGATCTTGATCTAAGGACATACGAACAAACGAACGATCAGCTAGCGAGCATTGAGCAACCAAGTCCACTAACTGCTACATGCCTATTATGTAGGCTTTCCCACCAGCGCACTTTTACGAGTAATACAGCCAAACTGGCCAGGCTAGCGTGTAAAAAAAATATTCACCTGCTGATCACCACCATTGTGTTTCTACAGCCTTGGGTTTGGCTGACCAGGCCAAAGTGTGATCTTGAACTATGCATTACAGGGTAGGGTTGTTCACTTTCCTAAGGTCCTAGACGCTTGCATACCCTGAAAAGCCTGCATACCATGTTCCTAGTTGTTTTAGGTGCCATCAAGTCATCCCGACTCCTGATGACCGCATGGACAGAATATCTCTAACTTATTCTGTCTTGTGCAAGTTTACACAACTCTATGGAGGTCTTGATGGACATATCTATTTCTTTAGTATCACCTTCAATTTTTTGTCTATCTCTTCTCCTTTAACTCTGTTCCTAGGAACAATCTATCTTTCTCACTCTGTCTTTCTTCCTTAAAGGGCAATCCAACCCTTGTAATAAGTAGATGTGTATGAAGGCAGAAAAATAACAGATAGAGAATGGCAAAAGTTTGAAATGAATCAGACCAATAGCAAGGAAGTTATGAATGTTTGTAATATGAGATCACTATTAAATCTATGCAAATCTCAAATTGGTAGTTTGGTTAGTAGTTGTGACTTAGGACAATTTGCCGTTTACAATAATAAGTATCA
Source organism: Strongylocentrotus droebachiensis (assembly GCA_035222895.1). Taxonomy (NCBI): domain Eukaryota; kingdom Metazoa; phylum Echinodermata; class Echinoidea; order Camarodonta; family Strongylocentrotidae; genus Strongylocentrotus; species Strongylocentrotus droebachiensis. Next base: position 645,033 of record JAVYIG010000246.1, on the reverse strand, counting down.
CTAATTCCTGTTTTTCTTGTAAGTTCCTTCTCCCTTGGTGCACACTGTCCTTGTGTTGCTGCTCGTTTGATAATCTTGCACTTGTTTTTATCCGTTCATCTCACGCCCCCTCTCTATACCACTTTCCTTTTAACTTGATTCCTCATCATCATCATTTCCTCTCCGTTGTCTAATGTCTCTCTCTCTCTCTCTTGTCAGGGTTTTGACGAAGGAGTAGTTAAGCTGAAGCTGCAGGGAGCCTGTACCAGTTGTCCTAGCTCTATCGTCACCCTCAAACATGGTGTCCAGAACATGCTGCAGTTCTACGTACCAGAAGTACTCTCGGTGGAAGCGGTAAGGATAATATATTCAAGTTCTTATCATACTTTATACACCTCACTTTAGAAATCTAGCCATCTGATTGGTCGAAATCGGAGTCCTGATTTTAGCCATGCCCGCCTACCAGTCAATAGTCTTTTGAAAAGTGCCCTCATACCCTTCCGGTCAATACCCTTGGCGCGCCTCCGGGTCATGGCAGGATATGTGCATGTTCCCTTGAGCCTATAAAACAGCCAGGCCTCTCTATATTATTTCACCAATTTTTTCAGTTCATACATATCCATGTACATAGACATTATACAGTTGTATTTGTATTCTACAAGGTAGATTTGGTGAAGTTCCTCTCTTTCTCTCTCTCTCCACTTTGTGTCTTTGTCTTTCTCATAATTTATTATATTTTTTTAACTCTCTCAAGCATATTCCAACACTCTCTCTGGGACAATGCATTAAATGCTTACTTCTAAATTGCATTTGTTTTATGTTACCTATGATCCAAGATACATGTAGATTTTGATTAGATTGAATTAGAGTAGTGTATGACATGAAATCAGATAAAGGTATATGTACTGATTGCAAATTTGCAGGTCGAGGATGAGCGAGATGACATCTCAAACGAACAACTCAAGAAGTTAGAAGAAAAGATTGGAGACGTCCCGACCTGAAAGTCTGGATAAGAGCATCACGTATACACATATCACAGCTTCTGTTAACCCGGTGTGGTCAATAGTCCATTTTGTGGTTTGACTCAATACCCTTCAAGTTTAATTCAGAACCCTAAAACTTTATGTCAGATGCATGAGCTAAAAGAATATTTTTTGGTTAACATGTCTCCATGTGTGTCGCATCATACGTTACAATTTTAATTGGCAACACATTTAAAAGATGAAAATTACTCTTTTACCGTCCGTACTTAGTGATTTTTTTGTCAACGTAATGAAAATATTTTTGCCCATGTACGTTTGGGTAAATTTTACAATTATCAATGATTACTAGAAAATTACTAGTGTTGCCAATCTAAAGCAGAAAAGATGATCATCGTAACCTTACTATCCGAAATATGTAAAAAATGTTCGGCTCAAAGTTGATATGGATTGTAATATAGTACTGTGATATTAAGTATAAATGTGCAATGGTAAATCGGCTGGTTTGGGGATATTTTCATTGAATCCCATGCACAAAGTATCCTGCTGCTACATTTGTACAAGCCTTGGAAAGTTAATGTGTTAATATTGAACTTCTTTGCTATTATGTAATCTTCCAGTGTTTCTGATTGAAGGGAATCAGTAGAAATATTAAAATTACAATAAGAGTACATGTACAATATGTGACATTATTATCTATATAAGGCTTCGATATCGAACGAAAATAAGTCAAATTTTGTTATTTCGCTAGACAACCTGATATAGATAATACTAATAATAGTATATGGCTTTGTTTTCGTGTGAATACTGTCATAGCTCTAGCAATATATTCTTGTATCACACTCATAGCCGTCCAATATTAAATATTCTGTCTTATTATCAAGATATTTATGATTGAAAATTGAAAATTTAGATTTTCAAACGGTTTTGATAAAACTACATGTAGTCTATTGGGGAACATGAGTATGGTAAAACTGATTACTCAAGGATATTTACTTTTTTGAGACACTTCATGATCATTTTGAAGCGCATTTTAGGGCTTCACAATATCAATCACAGCCACCGATAATATGCCATGCATCTCAGATTTAACATTGTTAAATGATACCTTTAAGCACACCAAAACAAAGATGATAAATAACACATGATTTTTTATTTTGCCATCAGATATATTTGTACCTTTTGGAAGAAGTATTCACAACCCTTGTTATATACTACATAAAATGAATGAATGCATCTGTATACATATCTTTCCTTGAACATTATGTACATGTAACACACAATAGAAAGGCACAGAACAGTTTCATATTATATTCACTGCGCTGTAGTTGGTTCAAACAAGTACATCCATCAGCACGCTTACTGATAAAATATTCTTTAACAAAATAAGTACATCGTGTTATCAAACAGCGCAGAAGTTCAGTACATCATAATGTTACAATGAGATGATGTACATCTCGTATGAATTACACATTCTAATAATTCATTTTCTGTTGATATGATAATGAAGCACAACAAAGATGAAAGTACAATTTATCCACATATAGCTCTGATAAACTCTTCTAAAGACCCACTGGTATAATTATTTTATATACATATTCTTGGAATGGATTGTTCACCTTAATGAATGCTCAAGTATCATTTGTAAATAAGAGTATGAAATAAATGCTTTGCTTTTAATTGCAAAACCATTTCCCACAGGTCTGCCTTGTTTTACATGAGAGAATATAAGGCATAAAGAATGATGAGGATGTTGATAATGACAGTGATATTGATGATGATGATGATGATATTGGTGATGGTGGTGGTTGTGTCGATGAGGATGGTGATGTCAGTGATGAGCTATGGTAATGCTGTTAATTGTGAAACCACCCTATAAGTCAATCACATTTTTGTAGAAGCACACTTCTATATTAAAAAAAAATAATAATCTCAAAACTGATAAATATAAAACTGAGAGAGTGTATGTAGAAACATGTAACTCTCTTATATCCTAGCATGTTATATTGAAGTCACTTAGAATTTTAAAAAGATTAAAAGCAAACTACTTTTGAGTGGTAAACAAAATGAATAATGACACCAAATAATAAATACCATACAGCATAAGTTAAGATTTCTTTATACTTAGTAAGAACACTTCTGAAAACATTGCAGAATTAAATGTTCATGTATGATTGTACATAACATTCATTTACAAATAACTTCATGTCAAAATATAACCATTTCCTGTTACAAGGTCTAATTATTGATGTAGAAATACTTAACATGTAACAGAGTGCATTGCTTAGTGCATTCAGCGACGTAGAGAAGGCATGGCAGAACTCGGTATTATACCAAATCAATTAATAAGCATGATGACATGTATTAATTAAACTTACATTTGAGCTCTCAATTACTCAACTAATTTTCTATTTTGAAAGAATTACTTATAATCTTCAGCCTGTCACGTCCAAAGTAGCATCACAATATTTGAATACTGAAAATAAAGACATACTGAATTGTAAATTTAAACTCATATTGTCTTTACAAAAGAGGAATTGATTTGAATAACAAGAATTCAAGAACATAAAACTGGCATACATTACATTCCATATGTACACACCTCTAATACATGTAGCACTTTGGATAATAATTATGTATAAAAAATGGCAAAATGGTACTTCATCAAATATCAAGAATATGTACATATATGATCTTGGTTAAACTGTCATAGCACATATCAGAATTTCATGTAGAAATGCAATGCAATGTGGAATACATTTATGGACATTTGAAAATCAACAGATAAACAGACATAATGCTCTTCTACCCTTGCTAATCAGAACCTTTAAGATTCTAGATTTCATGTTCCAAGGAGACAAAAACAGAAAGTAAGCATATCATGTCAATATAGTTTACTTCCATTAAACACATACATGTATATGTAGCTTGTAATCTAATTAATTGTCTAATTGCAACATCTACAAGAACCACCTCCTGTACTTTCAGCTCTTCATTAATAAATGTATCAGAGATCAAACAATTCATAGATCAATTTAACAAATATGTACATGCAAGACCTGTTAACAATATTTTCAGGTTTGTTACAACCTGTTAAAAAGATATTTTTAATTTTGTTAAGGCAATATTATTTCAAAAATGTCATCATTAATTTTGTTTTAAGTATAAAAAATTGATTATTTACATTCATAAATGAACAAATAGATTAAATATGCACATGTATGATTATGGAATAACAAATTGAAGAATGTCATTAAAATTACAATCAGCAGGATAGAACAAGTTCTTACATTCCTAGACTAAATAAACAAATGCAAAAATGAATAAAATAAGATAACAAAATTCATTAAAATTTAGGGGTAACATCTTGTAAATTGATATCTCTTCACTTCCTTATAAAAACTATGTATAAAATTGAGTTACTACATTTATAAATCAAAGACTCATTTCAAATTTTATTAAGGTGATATGAATGCAGCACTGTATATAAGGACTGTTATAAGGTGCTTTTGGTGAATTATTTTTTACTTCTAAAACAGAAGATTGTGAATTCTTACAGTATTATATAGTACTGGTATTCATAACTTAGCACCTTACAATTTGAGCACTTATGTAGACAAATATTATCTCTCATTTTTTACTTCGTTTTTTTTTTCATAATGGGAGCAAATTCATATGCTATAAATTATTCCATCTCTTTCCCTCTCAGTTGTCTAAATGCCCTAATCTAATATTTTATAAGAGCAATTGTCTGCATATGAGGACTCGCATGCCTCTGGGCAACAGTCAAACATTTCACTTTTGCAAACCCTGGCCCATAGGTAACCATTTCTTTCCTCTTCTCCTTGCTCCTCATTTCCTTCTCTTTCTCTATTATTTCTACAATAATTGTATTTATTATGTTGAATTTGTATATACTGTGATTTTCTGATTTTTATGGCCGAATAAATAAAATGAATTAAAATATATGAAATTTTTCTTGCCCTAGACAAAGACAATGTCAGAAACTAATGTCAGAAACTACTGTCAGTTACTCCTCCAGTATTTGTTGCATTGGCATCGTCTCATCTACGTCCTTCAGCAAGGCATATCATCTACATTGCTTCTCTCCACCCGGGGGGGGGGGGGGGGGGGGGGGGGGGGTAAATGGGTACCCAGTATCATGCGAAAGTCATGACTGGGGTAATAATATATCTATAAAGCCGAAAGAGATATTGTCAATGTATTCAGAGTTATAAAGACCCAGATAATTATTATTATTACTATCTTTTTCAAAAGTCATAATCTGAACACGTCCATTCCGGAGCTTCTTGCATCGGAACGAGAACACTTGCCCAAGTGCATTGAGGCATTTAAGTCCTTACTGGGGAAGATGCATTCTTAGCTGCCCTCACAGAATTGAAAGTTTTTACTTGCACCCTGTAAATATTTTCTGCACAAGGATCCTGGCCAGCAGGCTCACACACACAGGCTCCTCACAGGCACTCGCAGTGCGCAATCTTCAAGGCCTTGAAGCAGCACTTTCCTTGGAAGAAGAAGAAGTCGCTCGCACGTAGAGAGCTAGTGTTAATCATTCTCTGTTCCTCTGTCCACTGGCCCTCATCTGAGCACGGTCTTCAGAGCTTCTAACGCCGCCTTATAACAAAAGATGTACTGGTCCTGCAAAACAAAGACATCATAGGATTTTTATAAATTGAATTGAATTGAATTGATATTGTTTCCTTGACACCCTGAAATAAATAAACTATAGCTTTTGTTATACAGTAAAACCGGTCTGTAAAGACCACCCAAGGGAGAGAAGAACAGTGGTCTTTATAGGCAGGTGGTCTGTATGTACAGGTTCTTTTAGTACATGTTTCAAAGAGAAACCATTTAAAGGGAAACAAAAAATGTGGTCTTTTTAGACAGGTGGTACCTAAAGCAGGTTTGACTGTACATGTAAGTGGCCGTTATGAATAAATGATATTGCACTGCATGTGCATCCATAACGCATACATGTGAAATGTCAATCCGATTTACATCTAATTTTTTTAACTTGGAGGTCGCAATGCTAGTAAAAGTACCTCAGGTGGCTGTTTCTCGAAACCGTCATAAGTCTAAGTTCTTGGACATCCCATTGAAACGTGTGTTATAGAATTAATGGCATGTCTACGAACTTAGTCTTACGGTTTTGACTGTATGAGATACAGCAAGGAGATGGTTTTGTTATCTTTTTGTATATAACTAAAGTTCAATAAGTTTTCTCCAAGTTTTTTAAATACATTTTTAAGATGGAATATTTACACCTAAGCTAAAATTCAGGAAGACACCAAGGAAAAACTCATTCAGCCAGAGAATAATCAATGTGTGGAATGGTCTTCCAGGCGATGTTGTGGAGAGTACCACTATCAATCGTTTCAAATCTGGACTTGAAAAATGGTGGAAAGATGCCCCAGATAAATATGATGACAGCCCCAACCAAACGAAACCATGGATAGGAACAACAGTCTAAAGACTGAATAATCCTGGATCAAGTGAGTTACAAGTGAGTTACAAGGTAAAACAAAGATAAGTCACTGAAACATCTTGAAAGCTTACCTTTGTTTGGATCATGCCTTGCCTCTGCTTCCTGAGACCCTTCACTATGTTCAGTACCTTGAACTGCATCACATAAAAAAGAGAAGTTTCTATGAATATAATGAACTGTTCATAGATACAGACTTTTACAATGTACTTCATGTTTCATCGGTTATACTCCTCTACTGACGACAAATAGACATTTTCATGACATCTGAGAAAAGCGTTCAGCATGTATTTGCATGTCTTAGTTCATCACAGAGATAATAATAAAAAAATTATTTAAAAAACAAAAAAATAACAATAATAAAGATAGTTCAGGAAATAATTGTGGAAATAAAAATCATTGATTAGCCAGCACAAATAAGCAAACAGAAATGAAATACTCATTGCTGTCCTTTACAAGGATAAAATACATTAAATTACTGGTATTCACATACATTTACGAACAAATGAAAGCAAATATTTTAAAGCTGGAATGAATGGTTGATTATTATTCTGAAATAGTTTAATATATATCCTACCTCTTCATCGCGATCAATGAGCCCTAAGATGGCGTCGATGGTGATGAGAGTACCGGTCCTCCCGATCCCTGCACTGCAGTGGACGACGATGGGGAGACGGTCGTCATGGATACGCCTCATATGGCAAGCAAAGCGGAGGAGAGGGAGAGAGGTGGAAGGCACGCTGTGGTCCGGCCAGGTCGCAAAGTTCATCTGGGTGACGTGGTGTACTTCACTGGTCTGGAGAATGATAGAATAGGTTATAAAGGAAACACAAAAAATGGCTTTTGTAGACAGGTGGTCTTTGTAGACAGGTTCCTTTAGTACATGATTCAATAAGAAATCATTTCCAAGGGAAACAACAAATGTGGCCTTTGTAGACAGGTGGTCTTTGTAGACAGGTTGTCACTAAAGCAGGTTTGACTGTAGTAAAACAAGTTCGTACTGTATACATTTAACCTGTATGTTCTCTGAGTGGCAACTGTTGCCCAAGTTTCTAAAATGGGGGCCCTATAGGGACATCAATTACAGTGAAACCTGTATATAAAGACCGCTCAATGGAGACAAGAAAAGCAGTCTTCAGAAGCAGATGGCCTTCATGTACAGGTTCTTTTAGTACAACTTTACATGAGAAATGGCATTCCAGGAATTACAAAAGTGAGGTCTATATAGCCAGATGGTCTTTCTATACAGGTGGTCACTAAAGCAGGTTTCATTGTAAATAGAATATACACATTCACATCCTTCCATTCTCCATAAGAATAACAAACTCTGTAAAAAACTAGTTAGTTAAAGGCTCATTAGATCGGTGGTAAATGCCTTGGAATCAAGATGCCCTGGTTCTGAAGTAAACTCGGCGTTGTTTTGTTCTTGGGTAATAAGGCGTCGATCAAACTGATTACAGATGATACAACGCACATCTTAATACATTGGTGGGACTCTCATTATTCCTCAATGCAATTTAATAATTGTACAGTGTTATGATAGTTCATATTCTGTACTCATTTATCCTCAAAAACATGTACCTAGTCTGACAAGTTTTGCTGGTTTTTAATGTGTGGTCAGGGTTAAAGGCATCGTTTAACAATGTTAAATCTGAGATGCAGGGCCTTACATGTTATCAGTGCCTGTGATATGGTGTAATATTGAAGCCCTGAAAAAATTGCACTTCAAAATGATCAAGAAGTGCCACAAATATTTAAAAAAATTGAGTGACCGGTTGTACCATACTTGTTTCCCCCAGTAGACTGTAATGTTATGAAAAACGTTAGGAAAACGCAAAAATTGATTTTGATTTCCAATCATAAATATCTTGAAATAATCAGAAAGGCGATCGGCTTGTAAAAGTCATGGGCTTCCTGACTGACCTAAAGGTTTATAATTATCATTGCAGCATGAGCTACATCCAGGATTTTGTTTCAGAATCTGAGACAAAGTTACCCAATCCCTATAAGGAGGGGGGGGGGGGGGGGGGGAGTCGTACCTCATTATCTATCATTAGTATTCTCCTGATGCTGAAGTTGTCCAGGTTTTGATAGTTCTCCAGTCGTACTTCAATCCTGTTGTAAACCATCAGGGGAGAGTTGGCTGATTCTGGCCAGTAGCGATGGCACTTCACCTGTAATGCACACACACACAACAGAAACAAAACAGTATTAATACACCTTGCAGAACCCATTCAGTATGAGCCTAGCTCTTGCCAATCAAGAATAGAAAAGAAGGCTAACATCCTATTTATTTGCTTGTTTATCATTTCTCTTAATGCTTTCAAATATCTTATTCCATCACTTTGGAAGGGATCGGATGCTACTAAATGAAATTACCACTAGATTAAATCATTTTCTAATTTTTTTAATATGATTTTCTTCACTTTCAAGTGAAAGGGAGGATTTGAACAACAAAATACTTTCAAAAGAGTGCGTCTGTGAACGTGCATTTGAAAAATGTGCTATATCAATATATGATGATCGTCATCATTATATAAAGAAGTTCAATATAGCACGTTCAAAATGCTACTGTAGATTTCAATAAAATTCATCTTTGGAAAACTCAAAGATGTTGCTGCTATTTATTCCAAATCTCACTTGTAACACCATAAAAGCATCATCTCACCTTTCCACTCTCAACGTCCATTGTAACCATGGCGATGACATCAGCCCTCTGCTCCCAGACCATTAACCAGAAGTCTTGTGTGGTATTAGGGAGGGGTCCCTGGCAGGCGATGTACTCATAGGTATCCTTGCCCACCTGTGCCTTGATGTGACTGGCGTTGATGTAGTCTGACGGTCCACTGTCCTCCAGAATCACTCTGGTCTTATCATCTAGGAGGTATAAAGGGATGCGCATTGGAAGGAAAGCGTTTGGATTTGGTTAAGACTAACATTTGCTTGATTGAATGTTAGGTGCTGCCCAATGCATAAAAAGTTTTGCCAAAGGTCCAAGTCTCAAAGTTTGGAAGGGCTTAGTGATTCTAATAATAATATTAATAATATTTAATTTTTATATAGCGCTTAATACAAATGTCTCTAAGCGCTTTACAAATATATTATAACCCCGGTCATTGGATTCAGTGCTTACCCGCACACAATGTGTGCACAATCTCCACTCCCTGGGGAGCATTCCAGCCAGGCGTTACATGATGCTCAAAAACTGTTTGACCAACAATGATGGTCGCATCCTACCGGGTACCCATTTAACACCTGGGTGGAGAGTAGCAAGTGCAGGTTAATATCTTGCCAAAGGATATTAGTGCCATGTAACTTACAAAGTGCAAAAATATACATGAATGGCATGTGCAACCAAACTTGTAAGAAAAAGATTCGCTGGCTGTCATTTCGTAACATTTTAATCAAAATTGTTGAAGTCACTTTCTAGACCATACCTATAAACATGAAAGTACAAATTCTTAACATATATAATATTTACATTGATAGAGCATATGACATGACTATTTGATCTGCTCCTCTATATTATTTTTACCATTGGTTAATGGATTTTAAGTCTGTACACAAATGTATACTCCCCGGAGAGTATTTCTTGCATAATACATACTTTGTAATTTAAACTGAAAATTGAAAAAATTATTAACAGCATTGTTTTGGATGGATTTGTTATTAAATACATGTTAACAAGAATTTTAAAAACAAAAAACAGTACACACAGGGAGTCATCTTGAAAGCAGGAGATCAAAAGAGAGAAACTAGGAGATGAAAGATGTACTTACATGGTAAGACATTCCTAAAGCGATTCTTGTCCTTGTTCTGTGCTTTCTTTGCTTCTTCACAGTTGTCTATAGCCTTCACCTGACGTAAAGTCTGTCATGGTAATACAAAAATTAAGATGGTGTATATGTATGAGTGAATTATGAAGATAATTCAAGGTATTTATAGTTCATGAGCATGTTAAATATGTCACCCAACACAACAAAATCACCCAGTTTAGGTGGAGCTTTTATCAATCATCACCCCTCTCTATTTTCTCATGAAGCTTTTCCCTGAAAGCAACAACTCCTTCTCAAGATTTTCTTGTTGTTGTTGTTGGGTTTATCAGCGCTATCCATCAATTTCAATGATTTCCGCTAGGCTGTGTGTGAGGGCGTCTTGCTCTCACTTCTGCTGTTTCTGTGATTCTGATACTTGCCCGGTGTGTGAGATAAAGATTTACCTATTATTGGCGAATATTGGTAAAGTACAAAGTTATGGAGGATTAATGTGCTCATTACTCATTATTTGTTAGCCATTTAATGTTAGAACTGGTTGGAACTAATATAATGAAGTTTTGGTGTCAATTTATAGAGTTAATTCTCACCTTGAACTCTTCAGCCGGGTCCTGCTTGTCGATCTGCTTCTGTATCTTAGCAATACTGCTCCTCAGACCTCTACCTGTATAGCGCCCTCCCTCCGCAGGTCTCACAATGGCCATGCTCTCCAGCTGGGCGTTAGTAATATCCTCTAGGATCTTGGTACTGGGCGTGGCACGCGCAGCACCATTGGCTGCTTCGCTGATCTCGTTCTCCTCGTCGAGAGGGAGACTGTTCTCGCTTCCCCAAGAGAGGGACTCCTCGTCGCTCTCCCGTTTGCTATTGCGGTTCTGGAGAGAAACAGAAAGAAAAAGAGAAAACTAGAATTTGCAAAGTTCAATCGTATTCCAATGGCAATTCAGTTGTAAGACTGCGACGATGGAATTTTGTTGATAAAAACCCCTCTACAATCTCTCTCTCTCTCTCTCTCTACATACAGTCTTTGTTTTGTATGAACTGGCCACCACACAAAACTTAAAATTATGGTCAAATACTTTCTGGACAGTGTATAATTGAAAGCTACTCTAAGCTCAGCTAGAATTTTGTTCATTAATGTGTTCATTAATGTACATGTACTAGTAGCTAGAAGATTATCCTCTATCTTTGGATCCTTGCAAAAATGAAGAAGAATTGAGGAGAAAATCTCTACAAGCTTGATTCTGAGCTTAATCAGGAATAGAATGGACCATGGGTGAAAAGGGAGCAGTGTGGATGGACCAAGGCTAATGGTGGACCTAAATACACCCAAGTGGAATTAGGTTTGGGACAATAGCCTAATTGATTTATGGAATGGAATAGACCAACATGAAGGCTAAGAGGGAATATAATGGACCAACAGGGTGAATGGAACAAACTACATGTATACTATAGTAAGGGATTGTAATGGATTAAGGGTATACACTTAAAGCCCCACTGCACTACTTATAGCTACTTGCGTTCTCTATATAGCAAACAATGCCTAACAGTGACCATTGGTCCCCCATGGTCCCCTTTCTTATGTTAATTGAGAGCTGATTTGATGAGATAACCACCTGTCAGTGACCATGCAGGGAGGTCTAATCCCTCCTGGCCAAATTAGTGCAGAGGGGCTTTAAAGGAGCGAATAGACCAGGGCTAGAGGATATCTCAGATGTGGAACTGAATATTCCCAAGCTAACTATGGGACAGAACGGACCATGATATCGTTACAAACCTGCAAGGCACGGCCTAATCTCTGTGCTGCAAGGAGACTGTCCGACCTCTGACCTGGACTGTCTGGTATCTCCACGTTGTCAAGGTCGTTGTCAAGGTCATCAGGAAGCTCGGCCGTGGAATCAATGTCACTATCGGTGTCTTGCTCTATTATGGTAGTATTGTATATACAAGCATGCATACATGAAAGTGTATATAATATCATATAGACCATTACATGTATATACGCTGAACTTTTCCTATATTTAGAGTGATAACATACAAGTACAGAAGTGACTATATTATAGATACAACTAGCATTCTACTTATACTAAAATAATTTCTGTGTACCAAAGTGAAACTATAAAAGATATATTGGATACTAAACTATTTATGGATCTCGTTCTAACTATAACATGTAGCTTCATACTTATTTCAGAGGCAAAGGGATGTTCCTATAAGTTAAGACTCTGTTTTGGTCGGAAAATTCATCACTTTTATATATTTCCCACGCCTCATAACAGAATTAGATCAGAAGAGATTGATTTTAATACTGGTATATGATCAAGAGAGGATACCTATTGAAAATTAGTTGTATTATTCAACAATTATAATTAAAAAAAAATCACACAAAGAGATATTGAAGAACCAGAAAATTTAAAGTGTTATTTAAGGAGTAAGATTTCGGATATCAATGAGTGTAGAAATATTACACACTCCTAAATTATAGTTAGTGTTACATATGTCAAATAAGGAACAGGCTAAAAGACAAAGTCTTGGTATATTTTCATTATCATTATGTAAAAGTGTAAATCCATGAAGCCATATTTTGAAATAAGCAGATTAAATCCCAATGTGCTTACTGCATAACATAATCCAACATATGTAACAATTGTCAAGCTTTCGATACAGGTACTGGTACATAATCATTCAAATGAATCGAAAATATGCTTATGTATATCATAAACAGAATCAACAGTTTCCATATCTGTGAAATCTATCAAATTGAGAGTACTTCTTTTTTCTGCATACTAGAAAGCATCAACAATGTTTTGAAATTTACAAAGTCAATTTCATTGAGAATATGCTACAATGATGACATGTATTTATTATCATTTCTTCCCAATTTTCTATGTTATGATGTCTATTCAAGAGTTACTTCAGTTACCATTTCAATGTGCTTTAAAGATAAAGACCAGTTATGGTCATGCGATTGCAGTGTGAAAGAAACGCTGTGGAATCGATCAGAAAAGGTTGATCATCTAGCATATACACTGCAAGGTTCTGGAATCATCAAAATGATAAGAAATTTGGCCCTTTCTTGGTAAAGTTACAAGCACTGTACACAGAAAGATGTATATGGGACTACGCGACACATGTGCGACACGTGCGCGATATCTATCAGGTCCAAATAGATATAATAATTTACCAAATATATCAATTAGTAGGCGGTTTCTTTGCAAAATGTGTATCATATTGTACTAGTCAAAACATATTCTTTCACATGGTTGGTAATAAGAGCTTCCATTTCATTTTTTGAGAGGAATTAAAGCGTTTCCAAAACTGGTCTTTACCTTTAACATTCATGTACTATACACTGTGCAAAACAAATACAACAACAACTGCAGTGCCAATTACCTGAATAGCCCACCCTGAACTCTGGTGGGGGCGGGGTGATAGCAAAATCACCAAACGTACGGGTACTGTGCAACCCCGCAACGCTAAAAGGGAGGGTGAAGGAGAGGGAAGAGTCAAAGGTCACGCTGCCGGTGACCTCATCATGGTCCGAGAGGTCATCGTCTGTGAGGTCATTGGTGGTGTTGTTGTTGTTGTTTTTGTAGAGAATGTATGGTGGAATGTATGGTATGTTTGAGAACAAGCATTTGCGAGTTGTGGGCATGTACATAATGTAACATAAGTCGTAGCATTTTATGTATCACAAATTTATTGATTGAGTGTTCAATTTTAATGCATGGCATGTTTTTATGCAGGGGGAAAAATTAGATATTGCAAGTGTGTTGATCAAATGTAGAGTAAAATGATTCAGTCCCACATACAGAGGTGTACAGCATAATTGTCACGTTAAAAAAGTATGATCATCATAGTCAGAGACCCGTGTTAGGGAGGGAAAGGGGTACACATATGATGTTGAGGTCAGGTCAGGTCAAAGGTGAATGAGGGTGGATGGTGATAGTGAACATGCAAACACAACACATAGTGAAGGGTGACAAGGATAGAACAAATGACGGAGTGTGAACGGGTTAGGCGAGGCATATGGAAAAGAACAAAAAGGAAAGATTTAACATCAAATCATAACAACAAAGGCATGTTAAACAGACTGAAAATAAATCACAAAAATTAAGACAGATTTTTAACAATCATAGTTTCATGTAAATTTAACTAATACTAATACAATAATCTAAAGAGGGACAAAAGGACAAAATATCTGTACAAGTAACTTAAAAAAAAAAAACTATGCAACAAAATATTTAAATAATGCTAGAAAAGCAAACAAGAATTTGAATAATGAATGCAGAGATAAGCATTGATGTCTACAGAATAAGCTTACTAACTAACTATACTATCAGAGATCACATTTTAAACATTGCATTTGTAAGATGAACATCAACAATTTGTTGCAATATCTACTGGATTCCTAGCAAAATATCAAAACTTTTTAAAAGTGTGCACTGAAGCAGTTTAAATGGTCAGTGAGTCAATTCTAATTTCTCCTGCAGACCCAAGCTTTCAAAAAATTGTATCTGTATACTGAATAGAAAATAATGATGCTCCAAATCTGAGTTTAGTGTAACAAGAACCCCCACATGCAGTCAACATTAAGACGTTATAGACATAAGTGCATGCAATATTAAGAGCAAAGAAAACTAACCACAAAAACATCAAATTAAAAACGAAAACACAAAGCAAACCAGACATGATTAAAGACAGCTAGCTTGTCTTCAAATGAAACGAGAAGAAAATATGAATTTGTAACTTCTGACTAGTCCTGCAGATCAAAAGGTACAATTACTTTTGAGAGTGCTACACTATCACAAACTACTCACAAAACAACTAGCACAGACTTAAATTTGAGTGTGAAATATCCAGTGTGTGCAAACAGAGATAATGGATAGGGACTATTTTGACTGACTTTTATTTAAAATGTGAAATACTCATCCTGTGGCTATACCTGTACATACAAGATCAATTTTTAGAGGGAATAACTTACCAAGGGATTGCCTGAATCCAGCATCACGGGCCGACTCGGTGTACGACTCTGCAGGTGACAGATCCGCCTCGCTGGTTTCGTTCTCTTCTACGGCTCTAGCTAGCCTGTCATGAACTACAGAGGGAGTCTGACGTTCAGTATCCGTTCCTATCAGACTTGCTGGTCGAGAAAGCTGGCTGCTCAACAGGAACAGAAAATATCAATGAATGAAATGTATGTATGACCCACGGCTCCACAACCAATTCCTCATTAATGTAATTACCTCTAAAATGCTTATTTATATAATAATAATAATAATAGTGGGTTCTTGTATAGCGCTCATGTCTGTCATACGTGACACTCCTGGCGCTCCCAATTATTACCCTGGCTTTAGCACGGCTGCCAAACAGCGCTCTAGCATTTCAAGGAATTAATTCCTGCCAGGTACCCATTTACATCACCTGGGTTGAGTGCGGCAAATGTAGATCAATGTCTTGCCAAAGGACATTAGTGCCGTGGCGGGACTCGAACCGCGGACCTTGTGATCGACAGTCCGGTGACATATCCACTCGACCACGACACCTCTACAGTCTTTACCTCCTTCAAAGTAAACGTACATACAATTCACCCACACATCACCCTCCTAAAACTTTTTAATTACATTGCACTAGATGATGATATCATTTGAGCACTACCCAAGATGAATGAATGCAAATTGGCTACATTTCTTGTGTCTTACCCGGTTACAGCGAGCCTGACGACACCTTTACTCTTCCTGAGAATGGTGATGACTTTGTTCTGGGTCATTCCAACTAGACTCTGTCCGTTCACCTGGCAAAGAATAAATCAATTGTCAGTGATTCAGAATGTCATCTCAATCGTGGGATTAGTATCCTGTCTTGTTAAGGGTTACAAGTATCTTCAACTTACATTGAAAGTCCTGATCAATAGCAAATTAATTCATGATTCTATAATAAAAGAATATGCAATCATCCACAACAATCACCATCTTTATTAACATTATCAGCAAAAAAATAACCAACATCTTATAATCATTAGGGTCATCCCCATCATTCATTTTCATTACCAGGATAATCATGAAGGTAAATATCCCCATCATCAACACTTTCATCACCAGAAAAACCACGACCACCATCATCCTTAACATCATGGCTCTGTTGCATAAAAATTATCACTGATGGTAACTCTGCCATCAGTGTTAACTCCCATGGCAAAGTATCCCAACAGCCATCAAATCAAGTTTTCCATGGAAGTTACCATCAATGCTACAGTGTATATCAATCATCTTTACACAATATCCTCATTATCAACTTACCAAACCAACATAGCAACATTGAATTACAAATTTATTACTTTCAAGAGATGCAAATAAAAAGGACACAAAAATATTTCAGTGAAGAAATCCTACCTGTAGTAGTCTGTCTCCGACCTTGAGCCTCCCATCCCTGCTGGCCACACCGTCTTGGGTTACCGTCTTGATGAAGATACTGGTCTTACCCCCCTTCTCTGCTCCTACCACGCTGAAGCCTAGCCCCCCTCCTTCAGGCTTCTCTAACTCTATCCATACGATACCACCCTATAGGAGAGAGAGGGAGAGAGAGAAAAGTAGTATCAAATCAATAGCTTTCATTACTTGAAAATACACTCACACTGAAACAATGTAAGACTTTCTTTTAATTCTTTTCCAGCAGCTTCGTTTTGCACAAATATCTGCTAAACATCACATTTTTTTCTACTACCTTTCCGATACTTTTACTTTGCAAACAAAAACAAAAGTTTTAAAACCATTAATCTTCAAATTACTGGTTTGTTAAACAAGTTGATTACAAGATATAGCCAGGGATTAATGTAATTTAGGCTGGTATGTTATACCAAAGTCAAACTGCATCAAATTGTTAGATTAATTTGTGAATTAGTTCATGCCATGTGTGAATTTTTAATTCTCAAATCCTGCAATCTATTTCAAAGGACTGAATCTAAAACATATAATTTTGAATGTTTATATATATCTCTCCAATTCTGTAATTTTGACAATCAATTCTTAACAATCTTCAACTGATTTTAAAACATATTATTTTGAATGCAAATATGTATTTAAAGGACAAGTCCACTCCAAAAGTCACAAACTGATAACCAAATTGGCAATTTGTGTAGTGATTTTCATTGTTCCATAGTTTTACATATTTTTTTAAAACTTCATAACTTTCTTATTAGTTATCCGATTTTGCTCAAACTTTTTTGATTGGTTTGTCTGATTTTTCTGCTTCTATTGAAAGTAAGTTATTTTTGGAGCGGACTTGTACTTTAAGACACTGCATGAAAAACATGAACATACTTCTCCTATACTGAGGTTTCCTCCTTCGCTACCCTGAGCCGATGGAGGCCTGCCAGTTGGAGTCCCTATCCTAGCTGACGTTGAAAATTCGCTCCCGGTGGGGGAGTCCCTCACATCATTCATCTGCTTCCTGAAGTTACCCAGTGGGGACTTGATACCGGGCGAGGCCGAGGATGGGTCGTAAGCCGACGCCTTGCCTACCGGTAGCGGGGGGAGACGAGCAAGTTCAGGCTCTAGCTCTGGCTCAGTGGAGTCGTGACGCAAGCGCTGTGGGGAACCGTTGAATCTCTCAGGCGTTGAAAGGTTCCGCGGGGTGGAGGAAGGTGAAAAGGCCTGATCAGAACCGAAGCTGTCCAGGTCGTCATCTTGCTGGTGGCTTCCACCGTTGGGTAAAGAAGGAGATGGGGCTTCGGTAAGGGAAGGAAAAGCCTTGACGGTGGATGGTCCAGTGCTGGGAGAGTGGGGGCTCAAGGGCGGGGAAGAGACAGATATGGGGGAGGTAGGGATGTCCAATGGACTCGTAACAGATCGCTGTAAAAACAAAAAGAAAATAAAAAGTACTATCATTGTTTCTATAAAAGTAGCCTTACATTAGGTCCACAAAGAATCAACTAATCCACAGGGAATCTTAACCAAGGGTCTAAATTAAATTTTCTAGTTATGATTATGTCAAAATACAGAATTATCACATAATCCCAGCAAACTATAACTAAGTTTAAACTACAAATAACTTATTTCTCTTGTAAAAATTTGATTACAAATAATACAATGTGAAAGCTGTGTAAAAAGCACAAAAAATTGTCCTATCCCTGCACATCTGTGTTGGTACCTTTGTTCAAATTATTTGAAACAATAGCATAT
Source organism: Strongylocentrotus droebachiensis (assembly GCA_035222895.1). Taxonomy (NCBI): domain Eukaryota; kingdom Metazoa; phylum Echinodermata; class Echinoidea; order Camarodonta; family Strongylocentrotidae; genus Strongylocentrotus; species Strongylocentrotus droebachiensis. The sequence continues at coordinate 626,621 of JAVYIG010000246.1, read as the reverse complement.
GTATGTATTTGTATCACAATTGCACTTTCGCTTATTTTCCTTATAAACAGATTCTACATGACAGAATATACTTTTGTGCATCTTCTACAACCATTGTAGCCCTTGGAACTTACAGTAGGACTCATTGTATCTTTATCCATGGATGGTTGCGGTGTGTACCCTCCATGACTCCTGTGTAGATCCTTCATGATGTCACCGACCTCATCAAGTCGGCTTGGCTCCTCTCGATCACTCACAGATAAATCCTATACAAGAACAAAGATAGATGCTTGTCTTATCTCAGGGAACACAAAACAATCTTTGAAATGCTATGAATTTACAAATGAAAACCTTTCTGTTTGTACTATCTCATGTGTGTTCTCTTCTGCTCACCACTCTGGTTGTATTTAAAATATGCAACTCTCCTAACTGTTTGATCTCTAAGTTGGTTTTATATTGCCTCTTTTCTGATCCTAAAAAACATGCCTTTCATCAACTAAGACGATCTCCCCCTTTTTTATTGCTTAGTGATACATAAATCCATCATCACAGTTCATGACACAGTTCTCAATCTTGGGACAAATTATTGTCTTGTCTAATTACATAATGACTCAACATTCAAATTAGGGCAAAATTTGCAACCAGTCTTAGGCAGATCAAAGTCAGGAACCCCCCCCCCCCTCCCTTATCTTTGAAAAAAAGTCATTATCTACAAGCATGCTACACTTTGTGGGGATCATAGACATTCACGTTTCATAAATTCATAAAAACTCATCCCTCCTCTTCTGACAGCTTATACCACTAAAGCCTGTCTGCACTAGTTTGGCCAGGGGGATTTAGACCACCCTGCAAGGTGGTTATCTAATCAAATCAGCTCTTAATTAACACAAGAAAAAGGGGATCATGGGGAACCAACAGGCACCGATTAGGCATTGTTTGCCCTATAGAGGGCGCAAGTAGCTATAATTAGTACAGTGGGGCTTTAATAATCTCATCTTCCTTCCACTCACCTCCCAATCAGACTCTTCTTGTGACACATCACCCAGGTCAAGGTCAAAACCTGCAGGGGCGACTCCCTTCCCCTCCACCTCTGGTTCCTCGCCCTTGGGCGTGGCTGGGAGGGTCCTGGGCATGCCCCCCTCTTTAGCTGGCTCGCTGGAGTCTGTCATCCACTCCTCATCGTTGTCCTCTTGGGCCGATGGGATGACTCTCCCCTCCTCTTCTGTCTCGGTGGGCTCAAAGGCCGATGTCTTGAAGACAGGATGCTGTCGTCTGGGTTGAACTGGAATCTTGCTTCTGAAGATGTGATGATATGATATGGAAATATAAAGGCATCGTTTAATAATATTAAATCTGAGATGCATGGCCCTACATGTTATCAGTGTCTGTGATATGGTGTAATATTGAAGCCCTAAAAAATTGTGCTTCAAAAATTTTATTAGGTTTCTAATCAATGTGGTTAAAACTGATTATATTTATGATAATTTTTCAGAGCATCAAATTATGTATTTTGATAATAGGCAACAGAAGAACCATTTTTATAATGTAAAAAATATCTCATTATTAGTAGGTACATATATCTTGCTGATCTAAACTAAATTTTCCATCACTGTAGTTAGTGGTGCAGTGTGTCAGTTTCTTAAGTGTTTCTTGAAAGGAACTAGGAAATGATAATCATTATAATTGTATGTACAAATCATGAGGAGAAAATCAACATAGCAAGAAATATACATGTAGGTCTGACAGTCATGTTTGTCTTTTTTGAAAGACTTGTATCAAATTGACAAAATTGATATAAAGAGCTGTTGTACATGTATGTGATATAGAGTAAACATTATTTCTTACCTAGTTGCCTTCAGCTCAACAAGAGAGGGCACCCTTGCAAGAAGGCTCTTGGCTTTTTCCATGCCGATTCCACTGACGGACTGATTATTGATGAAGTGAATCTGATCCCCGACTTGTACGCTTCCATCTTGAGCCATTGGAAGGCCACTCACGACCTCTTTGACGAACAACCCTGACCCCTGGTCCGTGACCTCTAACCCCAACAGTAATCCCAATTGACCTTTCTCATTCTTCTTAATGAGAACTGTTGGGAGGTCATCAAGACTCGGGGCATCAGGTAGTCTAGACGACTCCTCCTCCTCCTCCAAGCTGGAACGCTGGGACTTCTCAAGCTTCGATCTTGTGTGGAATGCATCCCTCAGGTTCATCTTGGGTGTTTGGGTCGAATCGACGGACGGTACATCCGACCAATCATCCTCACTCTCGCTTACAGATGCCCCCCTTGGGTCATCCTTGTATTGACCTTCATCCACAGCTGGGGCTAGAGCAGGACTAGCCTGGACGTCCATCGCTGCTTTAGGGACGACCATATCTCCTTTCAGCGCAGGAGACGCGACATTGTCAGCCTTAACAGGTTTTGTCGGGGACGGTGTCGGCTGGATTGACTTTGAAGATGGGTGTACGATCTTGAGCGTAACCTCTCTAGAGGTCATACGGAGGAAGGAGACTGCATCAAAGTGACTCATCCCTTTCATACTCCTACCATTGACCTACAAAATAGAAGAGAATCATTTCATATACAATTAAAAGATAATCAAAACACATTTTAGTTATGATTATTAACTATTTATTTCATCTATTAAATCAACTTAAACAATTATTCCATTGCTGTTTAACATCATCAATCTCTAAAGTACTACTTTTAATATATTTACTGCCGAGAGCTCTACTCGCTGATCCGACAGTACCTCCTGTGACATTTTCTCTGGGTTGTATTTTGTCAAAAACATACACACACTGTACATGTAGTGCTAGGGTTAGGGTTGCAACTGTGTTTTAGGTTAGGTTTAGGCATTGTGTTTGGTCCAGGGTTGGAGTCGCGCATGCAGCAAGTGTAGGAATGCACCCTTTCACGGTTACAAGAGTGCGCATGGGCTGACATCTTAAATTATGAGTAAAAAAGTTGTTTACTCATAATTTAAAATGGCACGATGTCAATATGATGTGAGTGCACAGCGCAGGCAGTGGCGCAATAATACATGCGCATCTGAAAACATTGATGACGCAATGTTTACTAACAAATTAAAATGGCGGCCTTAACCGTGAAAGGGTGTATTGACAAGGAGAAATTGTGTCTGGAGTGTGGGCCATACAACCCTCAAAACGACCCTCTGGCTCACAATGATATCTTTTCTCACTTGCTGAATACATACAGGTACCTGTGATATACACCTGAATGAAGCACTTTTCATTAATGAATGATATTATAAGGGTTTTAGTGGTATATAGTGGTTTAAGGCACTTGACTGGAGATGCGAAGGTTGAGGGTTCGAATCCCGACACGGCACTAACATCCTTTGGCAAGATATTAACCTGTACTTGCTGCTCTCCACCCAGGTGTTAAATGGGTACCCGGTAGGATGCGACCGTCATTGTTGGTCAAACAGTTTTTGAGCGTCAAGTAACGCCTGGCTGGAATGCTCCCCAGGGAGTGGAGATTGTGCACACATTGTGTTCTGGCAAGCACTGAATCCAATGACTGGGGTAATAGTATATTTGTAAAGCGCTTAGAGACATTGTATTAAGCGCTATATAAAAGCTAAATATTATTATTATTATTATCATAAAACATCGAAAAATTGATTATAAACTATTGACAAACCTGTAGGATAAGTATTCAAATGAAATCACGCATCTAACCTTCTCGCTAACATACCTCTAATATCTTGTCGCCTTTCTTGAGTCTATCATCAGAGACGGCAGGTTCCTGCAGAATGTCTTTGATGTAACATCCTCCAGTGTTAGCTCCACCAGCCACAGTGAACCCAAGACCTCCACGTTGAGGCTTCACTAAATACACCTCAAAGATATCATTCTGAAAACACAACGGAACAAAATAATAGTTAGTATTCTACAGACACCTGTAGAATGGCACCAACTGTCCCATGTTGAGTTCCTAATAAACATAGTCCAATTACTGCATCATGTAATAAACAAAAAGAAAATTGTTTTTAAGACTTTAATAACAGAACAGGAGGACTCAAGGCATGAACGAGAGGATTTGGTATTAAAATGGACATTCGAGTGTAATACATTTTAGATAATTCATTTTAGTGTTCATGCCTCACATTAAATAGGACAAACATCATATTAGTTCGAAACAGGCAAGAGGAATTGATGGAGAAATGAGCAGAGGGAGAGGAAAAAATGAAGAGAGGAAGAGAAAAAGAAAAGGAGGTAGGGAGGGGGAACAGGGAGAAAAGAGAGAGAGAGGGGAAGAGAGGAAGAGAGAGAGAGAGAGAGAGAGAGAGAGAGAGAGAGAGAGGAGATTGTAATGATTGTTTAATAAATGTTGTGTTAAAATGTAATTATTTTGTTTGTATTTATATATTTATTTATGTACATGTATATGCACCTCCAAATGTCTGAAGACAAATTGTATGTATTTTTTACATGACAATAAATTAATCTTGAATCTTTAGAAAGAGAGAGAGAGAGAGAGAGAGAGAGAAAGAGAGGTAAAGGGTGTGTTTGATCTGTATTATGATAACCATATATAACTGGTATACATCCTGTTTGATAATTAGTAATTTCATCATTATATGTATTCCATCTTGAATCAATTACCTCTTCATAATCAAAGGATGGTTCTGACATGATCTGTTGCATTTTCCTGGGAGAACTTTCCGTGCTGGAAGATGGAGAGAGAAGGGGTTTCCCCTTCACCCCCAAGTCTTGAGACTTCCTCTTGCTACTAACAGGGATCTTTGACTTGATGTCCACCGCTCCCAGCTTGGGGAGGGAGGGCGACACCTCCGAAAAAGCACTTCTATCCGCCGCTGCCAGTTTAGACACGGGAGATGGTTTCTCCAAGGGGGGCGCACCTTGATCCGTGACATCCTCCCCGTAGTCTTCAGAATCAGAGTGTGGAGGGGAAGAAGGTGGTGATGGAGGTGGTGGGAGTTCATTGACGGTAGGGGAGAGAAGGGGGTTGGAGACCTTAGGTTCTGGGGAGAAGGGTGGGGAGCTGAGGGTCATTGAGTTGTTGCCAGCAGCAGGGGTGTCCAAAGGAGGAGGGGCAGCTTTTCGTTTGACTTGCAGCTCCTCAGACTTCTACAAAGATAAGAGGAGGGGGTCAGAATAAAACAATGATTTTCTGTCCAGAGTATTCAACTGTTTTATTACCAGTACGTTAGTAAATATTGATGAACAAGTCAAAGGTCATGGTGATAATCTCATGACTTTTCTTTCCAATCAATCCTGTGGTCATGATTTTGTCTATAATTTAATACTTATTTGTATCACCTTTAATATACATGCACATCAAGTCTATTACCATTTCAAGAAACAAAGTATGAAGCATATATACAAGGTATTAACAAATGTATATGGTAATAGGAGACCATAAAAATAGCAAAAACTGCTAATTGCAAATGGACATTTATTTTCACTCATTTAGTTGTGGTAATAAAACTTTCAAGAAGATTTGTCAATACATTTTAAGACTAATTAATATAATTTATGTACGTTTATGACTGAACAGATTGTGAAGCTTTAAAGGTAGGTGTATGTCCCATTTGCAGGCCAAAAATAAAATAATTTCCACGGCATTTGAAAAATAATACGAATTTAGAACTTCCCTCAAAAAAGGGGGGCTTGAAAATGTCTTTAAGTGGGAAAATAACAACTATTAGTTGTCCAATCAATTTAAGTGCTACCAAGTCAGTAAGTAATAGTCTGATTTTCAGACCACTGTACCAAATGTTTGTACATTTTGTGCTGCACAAAGATTCAATCAGTTTAATTTTGGCCATTACAAGAAGTGGGTTATTGATGTAGACAAATGCTCATGTACCCTTTACAGCTCATTTTATGTATGTTATTACCACAGAAGAAAAAAAGTCTGTCAGTCACTCAATAGTGTCTGACAGTGAAGTCTAGCAAGTAAACAGGTTTCCTTGCATAATTTGAATATTAGGACACTGCTAACGTATAAATTTCACAGATAGGACATACATGACATATTCATAATTCCTGCAAAGTTCTACAGACTTTGATGTTGGCTGCAAAAGGGACATAGTATCTTAAATGGTTACCTTCTGAAGAAGCCTGAGAAGCTCCTCCTCACTGGGTCGGCACAGGAGAAGTTTCACATTTTCCTGGGCTCCTCTCAACTTAGCCACCGTTTCCTGGATCGATTACAAAAATAAGAATAATAACAAATCAAATCAAATAAGTCTAGGAACAAGTTTTCATTCATTATGTACTATTAGTCATATAGTTATGACTAATACAGAAATGTTAGGGTTTTGCGATTTGTTTGCTCAATGTCTATGTCATGCTGAAAGATGATTTATCTGAAAGTTTGGTTAAGAAATGAAATCAATGAATGATCGAATGAAATTATTTTCATTTTAAATTATTCCTCTTGCAGTTATAATACTTAGGATTTCAGAGTTATTTGTTCTGTGGAACAAATACAATTCTTCAAATAAAAGTGAATATTGATTTTTCACTCACTAAATAACTTGTAATTTTTCCTGAACAGTTGAACTCTTAGCAATGCTTTTTTCTACATTTATATTCTTAGTCAATTTATAGACATTTCAACTAATTGGATGGCAGAGTAGGTAGATTTTAGTACTACCAACATGAATGTATATAACACATTTAGGTTGAGAGTAAATGTGGCAGATTTCTATTGCTACTAATGCCCTACAAGGCAAGGCAATTAAATCAAGCACACTACTATATTTTTCTCTATTTTCCAAAATTGAATCTGTTCAAGTGAATTATCAGAAGTATATGACCAAACTAATATAGTGTGATGATTCATATTGCTCTAACATTCTGTAAAAACTATATATTCAGCACCAATAGGAAAAGAGAATATAAGTCATATCTACATTTCTCAACACAGTTTACAGATAGATAATGAAACATTTAAATGTGAAATACTGTTTGAGTCTCCATACCTTTTGTTTCCAAAAGCGAACCAACAAATCAACAGACTTCATCATCTAAATCTTGGAACTATTTCTATACACGTACTTCATCTATAAAGGCTGTGCTCAAATTGACTATTTTCAATCATTCTTTGAGAATCCATATTTCACAAGTCACTTTTATCAAAGTGATTAGTAAAGACATAAATATCCATTCCGCTAAAGCGCTATGATGGTAAAGAGCATTAATCCAAGGTAATCCAAAAGCGGCAATCCGTTCAAAGCAAATCCACAATTTCCAAAACAACTACAGAAGTACACTTAAAATCCAAACAGCATATTGTTCAAGAACGTAAGAACACATTTGTCACTTATTACTTTCATGAAGTGATCACAAAAACAAACAAAAATTGCAGTACAGAAAAACAGAATTCTGCTGTACACCCTGAAGTAGTCACATGTGGCAATGTGTTAAATATTATTTGGTTGTTCATTCCCCCGCGCACAGATGGGATGTCCCAAACATGATACTCTATTAACAAAGTATGTGTCACCCTGCCAAGCTAAATGAATTTAAAAACATTCCCCTTAATTCCTGTCATGCGGGTATGAACTCAAACCGACACATGAGACAATGCACATTTCCTTGTTATGATCACTGCTAGTGTGACATAAGCTCTCATAATTGGATTTGGAATATCCTAAAATAGAACTCACATGAGGCGTGTCTGCACTATCTCGAGATTGCCGCCAAATATCCAGCTATTTGAACTATCCCGATCGCAAATTATCCAGCTATTTGCGTCTTCATTAGAACCGAAGTAGCAAATTAGCTGGATAGTTGGTCGGGATAATATCCCAAGATATCTCGGTCTAGTTTGCAAAATATCCCACTATTTCCGAACTAGCGGGATAGTTTGCGACCGTCTTCATTAGACCGAAGTACGGAGTCAAATATCCCGATCCCATCATGCACAACGATTTCCGGTTCGCACATGCGATCTATACCGCTCAGCGCGCTAGTACAACCACTGACCTCGAGTAAACACGGAAAACCGCAAACTAGACCGAGATATCTTGGGATATTATCCCGACCAACTATCCAGCTAATTTGCTACTTCGGTCTAATGAAGACGCAAATAAGCTGGATAGTTTGCGATCGGGATAATTCAAATAGCTGGATATTTGGCAATCTCGAGATAGTACAGACACGCCTATGTAGTTGCATAATTTCTTGCATTGTCTTGAAGATTACAAGTAACAAGGGATGTTATAAAGGCCTGCATATGCTCTTATTATTCAGGTATCCAAGAACCACTTTGTTATCACCTGTAACCTGCTTTTTGCGTTATTCTTGGCAATTATTCTCAACCTAGCTTACCATCAGTCTAGAATTCTATGGATTTTGGAATAATCTTAATAAGAAAATTTCAATACTCTCATATTCCTGCATCTAGTTTTATAAATTAAGATGACAATCATATGAGGATTCAAAGTTTTTTCCCTTTCCCAAATATAAATTCCTACTTCAGACATAATTTATTCACTAGCGCTTTTAGGATGAACTAAAGTACTACTTTCGTATACAAGCCTTTCTATCTATATATTTCAAACCTCTTTCCTTCCATCACTTTAAAAGAGCCTTTTCTTCCCTTAATCAATTTTCCAGACATACTCAATCTGATTCTCAAACTTCATTTTTGGAACTACTTTCAAGTTTCAAAGAAGTTAGAAATTGAACTTACACTTACGGCATGTGTTTTTAATGAACTCCAAACTTTATACAGGAATATTGTGTATACATGTATATATGAATGGTGGTGGTTATTTTACCTGACTGCTAAGAAAGCATAAATGCATGTAAGTAAGCAACCAGACGGCCGACGGCTTTAGGTCCTCTCTGAGGGACCTGGTAATGAGGATTAATGCCTTACCAAAGGGCACTAGCGCCTTGGTTTCGAACCTGTGTCACCAGATTACAAGACCACTGCTCTACTGACTGAGCTATCGCGCCTCCTCATTAGTAGTCATCACATTTGATAACTATTAAAAGAGCTGCCCAAAATATCCTCTAATCTTAATCCCTCCTTTAATCCTTCATATCCAAGCTTAATTATTCCTCTTCTCACAAAATTGTTCCCCCAAAATCATCAACTTTCACATTAAGATGGCATTATTTAATCCTGTTCGACTATCTGCAGACCAGACAGAGAGCAAAGTCAGAAGAAGACATGCTTTCAATCAAGACTAAGCTCTCCCTCATTAGGCAGAATAAGTTTGGAAAATTACTCATTTTTGAAAGAGAAATTATGAATATAAATGTGGACTTCAGATTCTTGCTAGATTATTATTCTGAATAAATATGTTCTAGATTTACAGCCGAATTGACTTTTTCCAAAAACATGTACATGTGTATGACGATTATTTGATGAGAAATTTTCTTGAGGGTACTTTTACCCATGATTTTGATTGTTTTAATCTGAAACGTTCTTAAAATTTCATGATCCTTTATAGACATTACTAAATATGATGTAAACTACAAGTAAGGGCGGACAGTGATTTCTTCCAACTAATAATGAGTAATCAACTCATGTCTAGAATGCATGCTTTGAAATTGGCCATCACAAGTTCAGAGGTTTTAAATCATTTTCAGGGGGAAAAGAAACTAAATATCAGCTAGCGTTTATAAATCCAAAGTAATTATGTTGAGGTATTTCACTAGAAGTAGTACATAAAACCATATTTTGTTTGGACTGTGATCTAATGAAGATCACAAGTTTTGAATTTTTATATATTTTATGATGAAAAATGAAACAACAAAATGACTTTAGATGAGGTCTTATGATTTTGCCAGATTCACTTTTAGAATATTCCAGACTTTCTCAATTTGTAATTGTATGTAGATGTAGTTGCATATGGCCTCCATTTATAAGCAGACTATCGCTGCTTGCCGAGACAAAAGTGATTCCTTTTTAATTGATATCAGAAGCCTGAGATCCCCATTAATACATGATTACTTTAAATAGAAGAAAAACAATATAATTTTGCTGAACGAAATTAGAACTTCCATAATAGATGCACTTAATACAATCTATTAATTACATGGTATATTATATTTAATCATTCAAAATAATGATGGAACTATGTTTCCCCTTAAATACTTAATCCCACGGCCCCTAGCATTTCCATTACAACAGATCACATAAGAATTTAATGAAATTATTGTCTGTCTGACACCCATTGATGTTTAAATTCATATTCTACTTCAAATAGAATGTCAGAAGAGTTTGTCATTGAATTTATTTACAAAGTTGTCTTGTGATCTGTTGTAATTAAAAACATGTCTATGCTACATGTATTTTAAGCACACTAACGGGTGTAGGTAAACATGTTTTTAATACTTAAGATAATTGAGTAATGTCTGCTAATTAATATTTTTTCTGAAAATAATTCGATTTAAAGTGAGTACAGTGTGCCAGTATTTCTCCCGGACTGTTTTACTCGACTAATATTCTTGATATACTTGACTAATAATATATTTTTGCATTTCCCATCAAAGTTGTTGATATCTACTAGATGTACATGTGTACATGTGTACGTTTTTTTTTTTTTTTTTTTCTTTCTTCATTTTACATTTTACTAATTTGACTTGTTTTCTTGTGAAATGATTTCTTCATGTCCTCAATGTCCTACAAACATCCTAACCTTTTGATTAAAAATAAAAAAAAATGAAAGTATGTTTGTACAGAGAAGACATTTAATGCACAATTTTCATGTTGCTTGTATTACATACATGCATGTATGTTGTCAAACTGCAAAGATTGTTAATATAATACATGTCTATTGAACATGGAAGTCTAAAACTGCATGTACCGGTACTCATAAATAACAAATATTGGGACAATTGGAAACTTTTATTGAAAACCTTGGATGTTTAGAAAGTGCAATAATTCTATTTACGTGAACAATGAGGAAGGCCAAATGTTCTCTTTCCGCATACAAAAATAGCTTGTGGTTTACTCTTCTGCGAGTAAATTGGAAAAGTAATTGGAATTAGACAAAAAGGGGTGGAAAAGAGGATTCTATCAATTATTCACTCGATGATAACAAGCTCATAAAGAGCTGGCTATCACAACTGTGTTCCCATTGCTGTACTTCCTGTACCATCGCGCAAGCAATGCACAAGGAACCTATGCACAGCCCCTTTCATATATTCTCACTCTAACTACAGTGTATGTCTGTCTCCCTCCCTCCCTCTCTCTTTCTCTCTCTCTCTCTTCTCTCTCCATATTTATGTAGCCCTAGCTGCTAAAAAACCAGAGCCCCTCGTGATCACAAAAATATGTACAAATAAACATGCAAGGACTGTTTATTTTTTACACCCTTCCCATATGATTTAGTCACCAGTCACCAATACTACTGTTTACATACATAACAAAATTAGGACAATAAAATTCCACATATAGTTGGTGAAAGGTATCCATAGGACATTCCACAAATTCATCTATTAAAAATAAAAGGAAAATCTGATTACTGGTAGATAGCTAAACTATTAAATCGGATTTTACACCCCCAAAACATGTTTGCAGACAAACTATGTAAGGCAGTGTGGAAGGGGCCGCAACATGAAATCAATACCTTGTTATGAGGGGGATCATACAGGAAATCTCTGATCACAGGAGGCTTTTCTCCTAATGAGCATTTTCTCCTAATGAGCATTCAACCCTATATATTTAGCAGTTAGAACTGCAAAAAGGGAAAAAGTAACCTAGTGCCAAAAATTGAAATAAATAGCAAACTGGTTATAACTCATACAGTAGGCTTGCGGGTGCACCATGTGAGAGAGAGAGAGAGAGATAGGATTGGTTATAACTCATAATGTAGTGCTTGCTTTTTGTGATTTTCTTTTTTTCTGTGTGTGTGGGTTCTTTACAAAGCAGAAGAGAGATGTAAAGGTACTACTAAGTTCTACACATTTGTGATTATGTAAATTTGATTTGTAGTATTGTATCTTTGAATGTAACCATAATAAATCCTCTGATGAGGCAAATAAAAAAAAAAAAAGTTCTACACATACAGGTATTTTCAATTTGTATTTATGTTGCCTGATTTCAGCTTTCTGCTGTTAGTTTTTGTTCTCATAAAATAATAATTCATAATAATTACTTTTACAGGGGGGCTTACACCCTACAAGCTCTGCTATTTAGTCGGCCCTCCTTTCCTTTCAATTTCATGTGTATTTTTTTAATGTATTGTATTGTGCAAATTGATCTATATGTATATAAATATGTGAATATGTTAAAATTGTACCATCATTGAAATATGAACGATTGAAAGAGGAAAAATAAATGAATTGAATTGAATTAAATTCTGTTCAATCTTGTACTTTAATCTAATGAGTGTTAGTAATAGTTGAAGCTAAATCTTTCTGCAGTGCCCTTCTTTTGTTCTGTAGTAGATCGATGTACCAATAATCTCTTTGATTTGAATGTCTGTCACTTATGTCCTTTTGCCGTATAATGACAGCACTGTTCATGTGGATGTATAGGGGTGTAATACTAGAAGTTGTGGATGGTTTGGGAGGGGGTAGAGTTGACAACTAGGTCAATTACCAGCTGATTTTTGACGTGTTACGATGGATAGCTTCAGAGGGATAACAGAAGGTATCATTCAAGATGATCAGGGGTGTGTTTCACAAAGATCTTAAGTTGAACTTATCTCTAAGTTGGACTTAACAATTATGGAAAGCTGTTAGCATATATGAAAATATTTTGCAAAAGTTATTGTAAAAGGCATAAAATGTTGATTCAAATCATTCATATTTTCTAATAGCTAGTAGATTTCATGTTCTGGATGTGGAATTTATAAAAAGTCTAAACCACTTAATTTTTCGCTTTTGAATGTATTTTATTTTAAGGCTACAAATGGCTCTCCATAATTGTTTAAGTCCAACTTAGAGTTAAGTTTGACTTATGATCTTTGTGAAACACTCCCTGTACATGTAGATCACACCTATAATTACTGAACATCGTTGCGCTGATAACGTCAATTCACACAACTCACACGCCCAAGAAATTGTTTACCGGTGGAAAGAGAGAAGGAGTTCATATACAACAGAGGTTATTGGCCTAAGCAGTGGTAGAAATTAGAGTAGAGGTGTCGTGGTCGATTGGATATGTCACCGGACTGTGGATCACAAGGTCCGCGGTTCAAGTCCCGCCGCGGCACTAATGTCCTTTGGCAAGACATTGATCTACATTTGCCACTCTCCACCCAGGTGTTAAAATGGGTACCCGGTAGGATGCGAAAGCTAATGTGGTTTGATTAGCAAGTGGCGCTTGTAAAATGGCGACTAGCTAGAATGCTCCCCAGGGAGTGGAGAATGTGCACACCTTGCGTGCAGGTAAGCCTGAATCCGATGACCGGGGTAATAATATGTTCCGCGCCTAGAAACGTAGTATTAGGCGCATTATAAATGTGAGCTATTATTATTATTATTAGAAATTGTGTATACATTTTTTCTGTAGGAAATCTTTTGATATGAATGAGACCATTATTATGTACACGTTGTAGGTGTCTTCTTTCTTCATTTAAAAAAAATTTAAAGGGACAAATTCTGCATTAAATAATTAATACTTTTCCACAATTTTTCTTTAATTTATCATACGCACAATTCTGTTTTACCTAAAAAGGGTTTTGGTACTTTTTTCTTTTATGACAGGTAGTCACATTTACAGTTTTATCTTTAATCCTTATCAAAATTTTCTCCTAGAGTTATTTGGGAGCTGATGAGGTGGTTCCAAACCAGACAAAGATAGTAAAATAGTTATCTAAAGTGGGTTCACAATTTAACCTTAAACATAACATTTCATTCCTTTATTTGCAATACACATACTGTACATGTATAACAATTCTAAATTTTAATAATAGATAAGGTTCCTATAAAAAATTTACAAACAAGATTTGTAATGGTAGCAAGACTGAGACATTAGCAAAAGATTATAATAAGCTGACATTAAAGGTAAAGATCAGTTTTGTAAACGCCCCTCTCTCAAAATATGAAATGGAAGCTCTAATTAACAATCATGTGAAAGAATATGTTTTGACTAATGTGATGATACAAAATTTTGCTGAGAAACCGCCAACTAATTGATATATTTGGTAAATTATTATATCTAAGATTTTGGACCTGATAGATATCGCGCACGTGTCGCGTAGTCCCATATATATCTTTCTATGTACAGTGCTTGTAACTTTACCAAGACTGGGCCAAATTTTTTATCATTTTGATGATTCCAGAACCTTGCAGTACACACCAATACTTATGCTAGATGATCAACCTTTTCTGATCGATTCTACGTTTCTTTCACAATGCAATCGCATGACCATAACTGGCCTTATCTTTAAAAATGGGTAACAAGCAGTTTGTGTATAGTCGTACAGGTATAAATGTACATTTCATAAAAAGCAATATGACAAATATTTGTCTGCCATATATGCTCTAACTCAAAACTAAAATAAAATTTGTAATATGTTAATGATCAAATCTTTTGGTACAATGGCTCATGATTTCAACACAGACTATCTTCGAGATTGACTTACCGGATGAGTGGCGTCGTGGACCAACTCTCCGTTGACCGCCAGGATGACATCGCCCTCCTCCACGAGACCACTCTGGGAGGCAGCCTGACCAGCAAAGAGCTTCTTGATACTGATGAGGCACTTTCTAGGGTCGGTGTGGGTGCCTTTACCCCCCGTCACACTGAAGCCTAGCCCCTGAGAGCCCTTGTTGAGTTGCACTTCAAAGGTGTTCTCTGTAAAGAGGAAATATCATGGTGATTATAGTAATAATAATAATGATAATATTCCTATTTTATATAGCGCTTAATACAAATGTCTCTTAGCGCTTTACAGATAAACTATTACCCCTATTATTATAGTAGAGTTAACACTTGTATAGTGCTAAACATATTTGTTGTTTTAAAGCACTTAAAGGCCCACTGCACTACTTGTAGCTGCTTGCGCCCTCTATATAACAAACAATGCCTAATCGGTGACCATTGGTCCCCCATGATCCTCTTTTTCTTATGTTAACTGAGAGCTGAGTTGATGAGATAACCACCTGTCCAGTGACCTTGCACGGCAGTCTAATCCCTCCTGTAAACTACGGCAGATAAGCTTTAACATAACATGAAATAAATAACTTTCAACTAAAAATCAATAAACATGATAAGATGAGATAGAAGAGGTACATAGAAATACAATGAGTAAAGAGGTTAAAGCAGTATTTTACCACTACAACGAAACAGGACAAAATATGGAAATATGAAGGAAAATTTAGCACAAAATGTGGCCTTACCTGGGGTAACATAAGGAAGGTTTGGCATGTCGATCTCACTCATGTATCCTGTAGACATCATTGTTTGTGAGAGCATCGTCTGTGTCAGAGTGAGGGCCCCCACACTGCTCAAGGTGGAGCTAGGTGACATTGCCTCCTCCTCATCCGGGATGGGGCTGGTGAGTGAGATCTGGCTGGCCTGGGACGGTGTCAGGGATGAGGAGCGGGAGGAGAGAGGTGGGGACATGGTTGGTAGGGATGGAGAGGCATCCTGGAAGCTTTCTGATATGGGTTCAGGGCTTGGAGGAGACTTCATGGCTACTCGCCGCGATACAAAGTTAGGATCTTTGGGGGTGCTTTCTGCTGGCAGCTTTGACTTGACCTGCCTGTGGTCTTCCTCGTCTGACCAATGTCCTGCGATCTCATTATCGCTAAATGACATTGATCCAGACTCTTCGCTGCCAGAGTCTTCCGAGGACTCGGACAGATGCGATGTTGGTGATCTTCGGCTGGATCGCGGCGAGGACTCTGTTCTTCCAAACTGCGTGCTCTCTGTTGGAGCCGGAGAATGACTGCTTGCGATGCTCACCCACGACTTCCGCTTCGCGCTCTTCCGCATTCCTGTCAGGTGGGCAGTGGGGGTCAACGTGTCTGCCTCGCGAGTGCTCAATGTCGGCGATGCGATCTCTGCCAGGTAATCATCCACCTCATCCGAATAGCCATCTGACGCGAAGGGCGATTCTGTTACAGAGCCGGGAGACTCCGGATGAACGCTCTCATCCTCCGGTACATCAGGCATCTCATTCTCACTCGCGAACTCATCGTCCGTCAATGGTGGAGTGCGGAAGTCATCGTCATGCAGTGCCTCGATGGTCGGTGTCGTCGCATGAGAAGCAAAGGAAGGCATCATGAGGCTGTTGCCGTCGTCAGACTCGGTGTGCTCCGAGTGTATCCCCAGGGACGCTGCCGAGGACGACCTCCGGAGAGAATGGATGCTGCCATCTAGGTCATGATGGAATATGACACCAAGGCTGTTCTTGCGCTGTGCAGGGAACATGGGAGATCCCATTCTGTGTATGTCTGTAGGGGACAGAGCCACGTCATCTGAGGAGGGACTTACTGGGGGCTCGGTGTCATCTATATCTGGATCAACTGCAAAACCATGGAAGGAATCAAAGAATACCAGTTTAGTTTCAACAAAAATAGATCATTTTACATCAACTACATCTACTTATGTAATAATGCCTTTACATATAGGAACTTACATCATTAATTGTAAAGGAAACTCATTTAATAAAATATATGGCTACGTTAGTAAGGTTGATGCCCACTACAAAATCAAGTTCACATACAGTCTAATGGCATACAATGCTCACCAGAGCACTGGTATGGGCTCATATTATAGTGTAGAACATTTAGTTCAATAAACGATTGAATGCATTACCTGTAAGAAAAAAATCTATAATAATTATTTGTTGTTGTGTATAACATCATTTATAAAACAATACCAGATATGAAATAATGTTATGTATTAGATTTAGTAAAGAACATGTACCATTTAACAAGTCTCAGTTATTTCTACTCTATTGAAACTTCTACTTTGTCAGTTACTATATTTAAAAGCTTCTACTAAAAAAGTTTGTAAGTTAAAACTTATTACAATACCGGTAAGTTATTTTATAGCAGAACCTACATATACTATCCATGCAAAATGTAGGAAATAAATCTAAATGGAAAATCAAGACATAAACAAGTATGCTAGGTCATTCCACACATGAAAGAGTTCAACTAGAGGAAAGTAATGAGAATATATGTCAAGGGGAAAAGATATCACTATACACCAAGGTGAGGGAACAGACACCCAGAGAATAGTTCTCCATTAATTATTTGTTTTCAAGCATTATACAAAAGGTTTCACACTCCTTTTACCATAGGAGATTGCGTAAAGACAAGGAGAGCTAAAGATACTGAAAGACAATATAACCTTCATTTCCTACACCAGAAACCCATTACGAAGTCTTACGACCACATCAGAAAGAAAAGAGATGAGAAGTGTATGTCACTCATTTGTATATATAACATGCAAATCACTGTCACTAGGCATAGAGACTCTTTAACCTATATTCCATTGCCTTCAGCTGTTTACATGTTAAGTGGATTTATTTTACTGCAACATACATGTATAACTTTTGGGGCCAGGTTGCTGCTGCATTAAAGCAGGTCTTGCAATGACCATTTTGATTGCACTTTCATATACTTTACAATTAGTGAGCCCTACATGAAGTTAACCGCAACAAAAGTATCTGAGAACAGGGAATCTAACACAATTGCCATTGAGAGATGGGGAAAGTTATTATACAAACACCAAATCTTGTCAATGTTATTGGTATTCTTGAAATTAAAAAATAAAATGGATTTGATGCTTCTACTAGAGGTGATAATCATGCAAAAGAGAGAAAAAGAGAAAATAGAATGCTAAATCAAACAGGGTATCTACGGGAAATATGTCTACAAATTAAGAACAGGTTACAGAGAGACTTGTACATTCTACCTCAAATTGAGTTTTCTACGTTACCACTTCTCTTGAAACAAGATTACAAAGCCATGCAAAGAAGATCCACACTTGCTACAGGTTACAGCTTCACGGCAGGCAAAACACCGAAATATAAAAAGGAATCTTTGAATTTACTTTGCTCTTTCTTTGTAGGATCACCTTTAATCTCAGGAGGCAACATGGCACCCATAGAGGGCGCCCTTGCATGTTGCTCCTTGACCTGCATACGTGCTACAGGTTCCTCGATGGTCATCGGGTCGCTCCTGCTGACCGCCACATCGTCGTCATCATCGTCCCATCCTGTTTCGTATTCTTCGTCCGCAGTGCCGAGGTCAAGGTCT
The DNA here is from genome assembly GCA_035222895.1 of Strongylocentrotus droebachiensis. Taxonomy (NCBI): domain Eukaryota; kingdom Metazoa; phylum Echinodermata; class Echinoidea; order Camarodonta; family Strongylocentrotidae; genus Strongylocentrotus; species Strongylocentrotus droebachiensis. Next base: position 608,459 of record JAVYIG010000246.1, on the reverse strand, counting down.
TCATTTTCGGTAGCAAAGTCGGTTTCGGGATTTTCGTCGGCTGAAGCTGGATGAATGTCTGTGTGGATGACTATTGGAAGACGATGAAATCACAACAATTATCTTAATGACAAATGCAATTCTTTCACAGGAAAACATCATCACTAAGATGCAATAAGCATCTTTGAGCATATTGGGTTCACATACACCCGTAGCCTTCATGCAACTATTGAGGGGCACAATTTTAGCTACTTATCTATGAAAATCACCCTGCACAAAATCCTAGAAGATTCATAGTAACAAGCTTTTTGGTGACACAAAATATTGTCCTATTAATTATGTTCCATTGGCTATTTCTACGGAAATAATTTTGTAAAGCATTTTAGATCAACTGGGAAAGTGTAAATTTACATGAGATCTTTGACATTTCCTGAATCTGGCTGATTGGTCTATTTACCAAGTAAATGAAAGATTCACAGATTAAAGCAATAGTCCATGTCACATTTTACGCCCTTTGGATAATGTCAAGTAAATGTATGGTATGTTTTTTTTTATCTTCTTTTAAAAAAAATCCATAATCTCTGTTTCTAGTCATACTATATTTATCATCATTTTGTATTATGATAATGGTATATTTGAAATACATGTGTTTCATTTTAATTTGTATTTAAAAAAATAAATAATAAAAAAATATGATTGAGATGATGCCACCTAAAATAATTGGTACTTTGTTGAATGAAATGACAAAAAACCAAAAAACAATTCTTTACCTGGTGCACTTGTGTTCTGGTTGGCACTGGTATCCACCTGCACCCCTCCACCACCACCGCCATTACCCCCTTGCTGCTGGTGCAGGGGCTGCTGGAAGTGGACTGGTGTGGGAGGGAGAGCGCTGGTGGCTGCAGGAGGGATGCCGCGTTCAATGACCAGCGTACTCACATCCTTGGCCCTGCGGAGAATCTCCACGGCCTGCTTGTGAGTGACCTGGGTCAGGGTTGACCTGTTGACCTCCAGCAGTCGGTCACCTGGTTAGATTCAGTAAAAGGACAGCAGTTTAGTTTGAGTTTTCAACTCAGCTGTGCTCCAAATGATTACACTGGAAATAAGTGCTAAATTTTTTCTTTTACTTTTGAGAAATTTATTTTGTTTTAATATCACTTTATCAACAATCGTGAATATTAACAAAGGAAGTAATAGTACAACAACTGTTATAGATCCTACCAAAAAAAAAATAATAGAAAAGAGAAAAAGCTCAGGTCATAATTTATTATTAACAATGCCGGGCTATTATATAAATGTCTATTAATTGAATCCCTTTTTATATACCTAGTCACACGCTTGTGTTTGTACTTGACTATTTTTGTAACTGTCAACACAATGTTGCACTTTTGTTTGGCGGTCCAAGCAATTTGGAAAACATGAGACTTCTTACTCCTTTCAAGAATGATTATGCATATGTAATCTTTAGTAAATTATCTGTCAGCTGAATACATTCAAGAATGAAAACAACAGAGTAATGGATATATATGGCCAAACTTGAGCGGTTAGTATTGACCTTTCAATCCTATATCTTAAGCATTGTATAAACAATTCTTCTAAACTCACCAGACTTGATACGGCCATCTTGATCAGCCGCTCCTCCTGGTACCATGGTCTTAATGTAGATACCTCCATGCTTTACACTTGTATTCACACCACCCTGTATGAGATAAGAAGTCATGGAGGTCAAAGTTCACAGAGTGGTGTTGCAATTTATCTTATTTTCTCTTCATTGATTTTTTTTCATTCATTCCTTACCCAACTCTGCAAGATACTTTGAATTTAAGCATGACAAAAAAAATTATACACCTGTACATGGGTATTCATATCGAGGCTTACAATAAATATTTGCCATTCACGCTCACACTAAAGATGTTAGTACACTAATAACAATCAAGATCTTGACTAATGGAAGCCAGAAGCCCTAGAGTAAAGTACACAGGTCAGCAACCTTTTGATACAGTTACACCCACTGTTTATAACTACACTTATATATTCTGGAACTTGTGGACATTATGAAACAGGGGCTACAAACCGCCAAGTACCTTACCAAAGCTGAAATGTAATATAAATGTTGCTAACACAGAACTTGTGATTCAAGCCAAAGTTTTACACTGCTTTCCTGATGATTCATCTGAGGTTTACAGACAGAAACTTCCATATGAGATATGGGGGTTGTTTCACAAAGACTAAGATCGACTTTAAGTTGGACTTAGCTCAAACCAATTACTGGCATTCGTCTCTCAAGAGACGTACAAATCTACAGAATTTACTTTTTTTTTAAATTCATTATTGAAGTGAAGAATATTATCTAAAGATCATAACATGGTGAGAGCAACCAGTGGCATGAATGGCCTGCCATAAGTAGGTCCAACCTAAAGTCGATCTTAGTCTTTGTGAAACACCCCAACATCTATGACTCATCAATATTTCTCCCTTACCGTAACACTGATGCCTAAAGATCCATTTGCTTTCTTGAGCTGAACAGTATACTTGTCACCCGGTAGAAGATCTAGTCCCTCGCTAGCCTCCTGCACTTCTTCATCCAGGTTACCCTCCTGCTCTGCCTCGGTATCATCGACCTCCGTCTCCTTGGCTGCCGATGCTGTACCCGATGTCAGCTTCTCACTCAATGGCGACATCGCCGTCAAGGTTGATGGCGTCGCGGTTACGGGAGGGGATGCGATACCAGCGCTGATTTTGCGAAAGTTCAGTTTTGGTTTGTTCTTCTTCTCGTCCATGTCACCGAAGAGGTCCTCCATGTCAGAGCTCTCAGGGGTCGTGACCTTTGAATTATCATCGTCGTCGTCATGTTCCAGGTCGTCCCAGTCGTCCTCAGAATGGTTGTCGAGGATGCCGGTACTTATCGGTTCATCCTTGACAGATCGCTTGGAATGGATATCCTATTGTAATGAAGAAATAAAGTTTATGATTAACATGAACATCTTTGATGTAGGACTTTTGACAGCCTACGTACTGGAAATTAATATTTATTATCAAATCTGATGAAAATGAAAATGCACATAACTAAAAAACAAATTGTTATCAACCATGATTTTAAATTTCTTTCAATTTTAACTGTATCATTCTGACAAAATGGAGAAGATCTACAGAGTAAATTCCCGATATACCTTGAAAAGCGCATCTCTTAAAGGTAAAGACCAGTAATGGTCATACGATTGCATTGTGAAAGAAACATTGTGGAATCGATCAGAAAAGGTCGATCATCTAGCATCTAGCATCTGCAAGGTTCTGGAATCATCAAAATGATAAGAAATTTGGCTCATTCTTCGTAAAGTTACAAGCACTATACACAGAAAGATGTATATGGGACTACCCTATCTCTCTCACCAGACCATGAGAGAAATAAATTTACCAAATATATGAATTAGTAGGCGGTTTCCCGGCAAATTTTTTATCATCATGTATTAGTCAAAACATATTCTTTCACATGATTGGTAATGAGAGCTTCCATTTCATTTTTTGAAATTGGGGCGTTGCCAATACTGGTCTTTACCTATAAGACTTCTAAATACCCTTTTCTTAATCGCACAAATAACTTTGGAGTAAAGTAATTGAGAGTGAAATCGTTGACATAAAATCTATTATACCCAACCAAGATCAAATCTAACTAAAAAGGTCTTCTCATCCCTTTTATAATTCTAGAGAGCAATTTACAGCTACTTTCAGGTAAAGATACTTCATGTGAGAACAACTGAAACTGACTTTGTTATTGATACAAAGTTTTATGAAACAAGGCCCTCCTGATTTGCAAGAAAATGTAAGCCAGGTAATCTTGTGCATTTTGATGTAAGATCTGAAAGTTGTTTCACAGCAGCCAACTTACCATCACAGCACTAGAATATTTCTTTTATCAAAAAATATGTAAATGGCTTACTTATTTTTTATAGTGTTTTTATTCAATAGAAAACTGTAACACAACACAAAGTACAGGTTAGGTAGCAGATAAAAACATATATATCTAAGAAAAAGTGCATCATACAGTATATCTGAGTAGTAGCAACTGATCTACAGTGTACTACTAACATGAATGAACAAACAAAACTTTCCATTACCTTATTTAAAAACATGGAAAGGAATAAAAGTACTCAACACAGCACTACACAAATCATCACAAAACAAAACACACACACACACACGCACCCCCACACACAAAATGTCTCTATACCAACTTGTACACAATATTTTTGTCTTCTTTGTCTTCTTAATGGTCTACTTCTTAATGATCTACTTGGCCCGTAAGCACGATCATGTCACCCTGTTGCTTAAAGAACTACATCGGCTTCCAATCAAGCAACGCATTGTGTTCAAGATACTGATGGTTGTCTACAAGTGCATCCAAAACAAAGCTCCAGTGTATCTCAACTCTCTCATCGTACCCTACCAATCTGCTCGTCCTGGCCTTCGCTCGTGTACTGACAGCACCCTGCTACACATTCCTTGAACATACACCAAAGCTGGCAACAATGCTTTCCATGCATGTGCTCCTTGACTCTGGAATGAGCTTCCACGTTTTATTTGATTATCACCTTCACTGGATGTCTTCCGAAAATGTCTCAAAACTCTCCTCTTTGACCATAATCAACATTAACTTTGTCAATAATTTTTTTTATGTAAAGCGCTGTGAAACAACAGTTAGTTTGTAAGAGCGCTGTAGAAATGACTTTATTGTATTGTATTGAATTAATGGTCTACAACTGAAATGTCCATTTTTTTAAATGCAGGCTCAATTTACCTCTCTTATCAGCAATCTTGTATTTAAAGGTAATACAAAGTTTTGGGAAATTTTGAAAATTGGGTGGATAGTGATTCTTTACAATTTGATATATTTGGATGCCCCTGTGGATGTATTTTAAGCACTAGAAAATTTAGCCCCTAAAACACTTCTGCTTTCGAGAAATAAAAATTTCAAATAGCGCCCAAGGCCGTTCAGTGGTAGCAGCGACCATGAAAATCTCAGAATATGTAGTTGTGATATATAATTTCCAAAAAGGAATAGCTAATCGGTTGATTTTAGTCAAGAAACATTGTTTTATAGCTTAATTAATATCTTGACCTTGAGAGGGAGCTATACAACATAAAGAGTTTATTATTTACAATTTATAATTTTAGACTCAATTTCAACTGCGACAACGATCACTGAATATTATAGGATCGCATATGCTTCCAATATGTTCATTTGAATCAAATTCATGACCCCATACCAAAACTTTGTTTTACCTTTAATCTTTTGCTTCATTTTTAGAAAATTAATAAATGCTTAACAAATTTAGGTTAGTTTGCTGAAATTTACATCTAATAAATTTAAAACAGAAAAACAAATAAGTTATACATTTTTAATGTTTACTGCCAATGTCAACACCAAAGACATACCGTAACTAAAATCTGCATATATTGTGGACTCCTATAGTCAATATAATCAGTCAGTTCTTTCCATAAAGTAACAACCATTTCACACTCAGAAAATATATGTTTCAAGATCTCTGGGGACTTTTTACATTGGAGAATCACTCCTTCCAATTTTGAATAAAAATGCATTTAAGGCTACCGCATTGTGAAATAACTTGAAATAAAAGGATCTTAGTTGAATTTCAATGGTACAATTATAATTATTTTTGTGTATCCTTGACCACTCAACTTTGTTTCTATCAAAACCAAACCAACATATTTATTCAACATCCTGAGAAGCTATGAAAATAGTGCAACAGTTCAAATAAATTAACAAAAGAGTCTGTTTCACTGTTTAAAAAACAAATAGTATCATCAGTGAATAAACTAATTTTCTTTTCTATATTGTTCATTTTAAAGATAAAGACCAGTTATGGTCATGCGATTGCATTGTGAAAGAAAAGTTGTGGAATCGATCAGAAAAGGTTGATCATCTAGCATATAAGTATTGGTGTGTACTGCAAGGTTCTGGAATCATCAAAATGATGAGAAATTTGGCCCAGTCTTGGTAAAGTTACAAGCACTGTACACAGAAAGATGTATGGGATAAGGTTTTCACAAAATTTATAAAATTATGACCAAGATTACAATGTTTCAGTGATTCAAATAAATATCCATGCTCGATCCTATCAAAAGCCTTTTCAAAATCTAACAGAACAATTGATCCAGGCACATCAAGCAAATGGAAGCTCTTATTACCAATCATGTGAAAGAATATGTTTTGATTAATACATGATGATAAAAAATTTGCCGGGAAACTGCCTACTAATTGATATATTTGGTAAATTAGTATATCTATTGGTGTGTGAGAGATATAGTGTAGTCCCATATACATCTTTCTGTGTATAGTGCTTGTAACTTTACGAAGAATGGGCCAAATTTCTTATCATTTTGATGATTCCAGAACCTTGCAGTACACACCAATATTTATATGCTAGATGATCAACCTTTTCTGATTGATTCCACAACGTTTCTTTCACAATGCAATCGCATGACCATTACTGGTCTTTACCTTTAACAGATTAAACTGCATTCATGAAAACCAAGCATTTCTCTCTCCGTTTTACTGTTATTTGCATACATTTTGGAATGTGCTAATGGCAGATAATAAAGATAATCAAAGAAATCGCAGTGTAATGTTACACCCGGCAGCTGGGCGCCAGCTTGTCTGGCAGCAGTAATCTCTATGAATGAATTTGTAACCAACCATGCCCCCCTCTAATAATTTCACCCTCTCTATTTCCCTTCTCTCTCTCAATATTAACATCAATTTTAATTTCAATCCCTTGCCGACTCGCCCCCCTAAAATAATGTATATGTATACAATAAAATACAAAAATAATGATAACAATAATTATTAATTGAATTTTTTGAAATATTAATCAACAAAATCAACAAAGTCTTGGACATATTGTGAGTTGTTTTTGATCATTCTTCAATTCAGCCGGCAATAACACAGCCACCCTTTTTATCTCACTTGTCTTACATGTACTTCTTCACTCTCTCCATGGTCCATGCATGCTCTCTCTGTCACACACACACACACGTACACACAATCTACCTCAAACATCGGCGCCCAAATACACTGTACAAACTTTCATCAAAAATACACACACATGCAGTCAACAAACTGTAATTTATGCTGGTATCAAACTCCACCCACATAGGTAGAGAAACTTCCTGATTGGTCACTAATTTTGATCAGCTTATTGCTGGGTGTGTCATGGGTGTGTGTGTTACACATCCACATTCATACGGCAATGGTACAATGGTATATAAACACCTCACAGATCAAGCCATCTTCACAGCGACTTGACCTCAATTGTTGAAGGTAATTTCGCTAGGTTTATCATATCAGATGAAGAATGATAAAACATTTTTATGATGTTTGTTACCGGTCTCTGTTTACCGGGTTGACCCAATTTGTGCCATAGTCCGGCTTGGAATGCTCAGCCTGGCGGTCCAAAGACCGGCAGGCGTTCCGAGCTACAGGTGTCCTGAGCTACAGCACTATTACAAATACGCGTATTTTCATAACGGTTAAACGAAACCGCCCATATTAAGTTAATGGTTAAGTGTTTAGCAAAAAAAAACGTAATGACTCTGGCTTACATCCAATGGATCTTTATCTCCCTTTGGTAGAAGATTTATTACTCCATATCTTTGTGACTGACTTAATAAACCATTGCAAAAGGAAAAATTATAAGATTCAATGAGCATTTCGACTATATCATTAAAAAACGAAACATAAAATTTACTTGGAAGACCATCCAACCCCCGGGCTTTATTTGCTGGCATTGACTTCAAAGTTGACCAAAGCTCAGATTTTGTAACTAGACCATTCAACTTTTCCGCTTCACTATCCGATAAGTAAATGGCTTACTTCTGTAGTTATCCTCGAAACGTCTTCGCTCCTCTCGGTTATCCTCCCTCTATCATCCTCCTCATCATCCTCCTCATCATCCACGACTCCTTTCCTCTTCACAATCTTTGGTTTCTCCACGGTGAGATACCTTCTGTGCTTCCTTTCTCCTGAACCGTTCTTCTCCTGGTCTGAGTTCAGGCTGTAGTTGGACCCGAAGCTCTCCGGGCGGCGTCGTGGCTTGGTCGGTGGGAACTGATTGTTGCGTAGCTTGGGGGAGCTGTCACTCGCTGAGGATTCTACGGGGAGATCCTGGATGTTTTCTAGAGAGCCTTGGGATCGGTGGTTGGGTGCGAGGGGCGTTGAATGGGCCTTAGTGGGGTGGTGTACGTTGGCATAGACAACCTCTGTGCTCGGGGTGGATGAGACTTTGGAATTCAATCCTGCAAAAATACAGCGGTAATCCAGAATCCATCAATTACCACACAGTTTACATGTATCATAGATATGAGTTCATAAGAAATCTTTTTTCATTACTTACATTAATATAAACAATGGCACTGAAATAATTAATCCTGGGAGACGCAAAAAAGCATACTATTCAATGTAATGGGGAAATTCTTATGACTATTTTCCATTTACAATGAACATGTTCAGTGTATGTTGACAATGATAGAACATACACTGTACTGCTGCACTAACTTGATTCTCCTTCTTCAAAATGTGAATCAACTATGTATAATGCATTATATACATGTACCTCACTTTAGAAATTCAGCCATCTGATTGGTCGAAATTGGAGTCGTGATTTTAGCAATTCCCGTAAAATGCCAAAACCGGTCAGTAATCTTTTGAAAAAAGCTCCAGGGCACTTTTCAAAAGACTATTGACCGGTTTTGGCATTTTACGTATATGCGTGTAATCTCAATGGGAAGGATTTTAGCACACAAACTTGAGTGGTGCGCGATCATACACCCTATTAAAACTAGGTCTTAATATAAAAGTTATAATGACTGCTTTAATATTCGAGCACGATTGTGTTTATAGGCTCTTGGGGAGGTTACATGATCGTGCTATCACCCCTCGTCACGCCTTGGGACGATAGCACGATCATGTAACCTCCCCTTGAGCGTATAAAAACAACTATGTCTTTCATAGTGCTCAGTCATTATTACTGTACTACATCACAACATACAGTGATTACTATTAGAATGACATAGTTTACCCCAATACATTGTACAAACCTGACTTAGGTTGAGAAACAATCAACTGAACGACCTCCGGCGCATTCTTGATAATATCCACGGCAACCCGATGCCCCACCCCCTCCAGACTCTGTCCGTTGATGGAGATGATCCTGTCCCCGACGTTAAGCCTGCCATCTCTGTGGGCGGGGCCATGAGGCTCGATGGAACGAACAAAGATGCCCAGGTCTAAGCTCCGGGAGTTTTCTCCTCCAACGATGGTAAGGCCTGGTGAGAAGAAGGATTTAGTGATTAAATGTGGTGTTAGTCATGTATGGAAGAATATATACAAAGAAACAAATGTCAGGGAGAAAAAAACTGATGGATAGAACCTGTAAAACCATGTTCTCTTACACTCACCTTCTAGTCAGCTGTATGGGTACCTACCAAGGACTTAATTTAGGAAATTTAAATTAATCTTGATCTAAGGAGACATGGACGAACGAACCTTCTAAGCATCATTGAAGAATAATTTAAATTCATTTAAAGGGATTGGGTAACTTTGTCTCAGATTCTGAAACAAAATCCTGGATTTAGCTCATGCCGCAATGATAATTATAAACCTTTAGGTCAGTCAGGAACCCCTTGACTTTTACAAGCCGATCGCCTGCCTGATTATCAATATATTTATGATTGGAAATCAAAATCAAATTTTGCGGTTTTCATAACACTTCATTCTATTGAGGAAAACGAGTATGGTAAATCCGGTCACTCAAAGATTTTTGCTTTTAATAATAATAATAATAATAGTTTGTCCTTATATAGCGCATTTCAGGACCGCAGGCCCTCTCAATGCGCTTTACATATTACCCCGGTCATTAGATTCATGCTCACCCGCACACAAGGTATGCACATTCTCCACTTCTTGATCATTTTGAAGCGCAATTTTTTTAGGGCTTCAATATTACACCATATCACAGACACTGATAACACAACTTTTTTTTTTACTGAGTAGGAATTCTATAAATTGAAAAATTTCATCACAAAACACCTCCTTCTTACAGACAAAATAAATATACCTGTAGACACAACCTTCTTTAGATACACTCTACAATCAATCAGCTGTATGGGTACTTACCAAGTCCTTTTTGTTGGCTCTTCTTGAGGGTAACTATGACGATATCCCTCTCAGGATGCTCAGAGGGGGGCAGATCTTCCAGACGCTCCCTCAAGGATTCACTGATGGACTCATCTTGGTCCAAAGACTTACGGGACTGGGCCCGACTGGTGTTGTGGATGCTTGTACCTGAAAATAAGTGAAAGTGCAAAGTTTGCTCAGGATAGCAGAGGACATAGGTCAAATTTGATTTGTTTAAATTATGCATAGATTTAATGAACAGGCAAAAGGAACAATCCTGTTCGCGACGTTGATGCAAATGTACACAAAAAAAAAAATAGAGGATGGTGCAGCCTTTATGGCATGAACGATATTGCAGTGTACAAAGAAGTGAAGGAATATGTAGGAAACTTTTCATGGGATTTGCACAGAATAAAAATTGATTTCATTTTAAAAACATGACATACAGGGGGAGGGGGGAGGCAGTACATTAGTAAACATATGCACTAACTCATCCAGCCTCTGAGTGAAAGGACAACAGTGTTCAACACAAGAACCGTAACAGTGGCTGAATTAAAGCACAATTTACCTTCCAAGTGAGAGGGGAGTGACACATTATATGCAAGCTAGCAAATGCAAATTTTTACTTCTTTTTTCTTTTATGAAGAAAGTGACTTTGATTAAAACAATCTATTTCTGGCATTGAGAAGATCTTTCATTCCACTGTTTTGCATCCTTATACTGTACATGCAAAACTGAAGAAAGAGATAGTTACCTAGGACATATGGTTTCTCCGAGTCTCTGGGTCCAATCTCTGCATATCCACTCTCTTCACCTCTCGTCTTAGGTGCCCTGCTAAAATTAAATCAAACATTAAAGATTACTTGAACATAAAAGAAATGTTAACATGGATTTCACAACTATTCAAAAAGATCTCATAGTACAGCTACATGTAACTGATTTCTATATCATCATATACTTTAGGTGAAGACATTTAGCAAAACTTCTTGAACTATCTACAAATCAAGAGCCTTTCCTCAAAGAACCATGCAATGTATAAACTTTGGTCTCACAGCAAATCTGTAAAGACAACTAGATTAGAAGGTGGATAACAATAATATTTATTTCATGAGAGATAAATATGTTTATGAGTGCTTAAGTCATAATCAGACCAAAATAAAAATAGTTTTTATTTACTTAAAATCATGTGCAAAAGTATCACACGTAAGAATATTGATGTATGTACATGTAAGTACTAACATTACCTTCTCTTTTGCTTGCTCTTCTCTCTGTTTTCTTTGATGCTCGCTATAGTGGCATAAGGAGGGTCATCTACAATCTCTTGCAACTCCTGTCTTGACCTCCCTTGCGACCTTGGCTGACCCCTGCTGACCTCCTCATACCCGTTCTCATCGTAACCATTGCCATCGTACTCATCTTGCTGACGTTCGCGGAGCACACGCTGAGGATTGACATTTGACCTTGACCCCGTCGTCCCATTTCTGTACGGCTGATTCACTTGTTTTGATCTTTGTTGTCTGCTGCCCTCTGTTACTGGAGTGGAGTGAGGGCGTCTCTCAGGGCTCTGTTCATTTGCAACAAATACAGAAGTGTATTGAATGAAGACATACTGTAACAACAAGAGGCCAAATGCATAAATATGTTTCTGCTTTTTATTTGCTAAAAAGTAATTATTTGTATGTACTTGTATTTGTGGATACGTCGACGGACTGTCGATCTTAAGGTCCGTGGTTCGAGTCCCGCCGCGACACTAATGTCCTTTGGCTAGACAACATTTGTCTTCCTCACCTAATAACTAAAGCTACATACATCAGCAGAAGAGACCACACACTCAAGCTCTCTGTTCCTGTGGCAACAATAGACTCCTACAAGTACTCATTTTACCCCCGCACCATTCGCATCTGGAATCAACTACCAGCCACTGCAGTTACTGCCCAACAGTTGCTGCTTTCCAGATGATCGCCCTCCCCGTCATCAGAGGGTTGGAACCTCTTGCAGGTTCCAGAATGCTGTAAACCATATAGCAGCATGATTTTTTACTTGCACGTCACTGTTTTACTGTATAAAGAAATTGTACACCCTTTTGTTGTCTGCACCTTCACCTGCTGTCACAACACATCCCATCCCAGTATAGCTTGGAAAAGCTGCTTCAGGGATTACCTCATCAAGTATCAAGACATTGATCTACATTTGCCACACTTAACCCAGGTGATGTAAATGAGTACCTGCCAGGAATTAATTCCTTAAAATGCTAAAGCGCTGCAGTGGCTGCCTTGCTAAAGCCAGGGTAATAATCGGAGCAGCGCCAGGAGCGTCACAACATGACGGACATGTGCGCTATATAAGAAGCCACCACTATTATTATTATTATTATTACTTTCCTATAGGTAGCCTCATTCCCCCTTACATAAACATGTACTTACTACGTAATCTATGAAAAAAAGCAGAGATAATCAAAATGTGACTTGATCTACCTTGATCTGAGGAGGTTGTCTCCCAATCCTGATTTCCTCGTAACCTGAGGTTGACCTCTTGACCTCAGGCATCCCATGATGCCTCATGCTATCAATGGTGTACGAGGAAGCACCAAGTTCACTGGGTACCGATCCCATCATGCTCTGCTCGCCGTCGCTGTAATCAAACTCATCGTTCGGCTCGTAATGATTGGCGTAGCGTAGTGACCCACTCGCTAGGCTGTAGGATTCTCCTTCTACACCATAATCTAGAGAATTGATAATAACTTCAAGTTGGCTGCACTACAACAAATCTTTTAAACCATTGTATAATAAATTCAGGTAATTTGGGGGAAAAGCATTGGATATGCATGTACATGTAGGCTGGAAAAACCTTCAAAGTTTATCAAAATGTATACAAAAATTGTTAATCTAATTGGTCTACACTGTAATAGTCCATTTAATAATATCACTTAAATTTCCAGTGCAATCGACAGGTATGAAACATCTTTAAATTATCTTCTTATCATGAAATCAATTTGGACAAATACAGACAAACACATCTTCAAATAGTTTTGACTTGCAAAAAAGAAAACTTGAATTAAATTTCTTTTCATGACCGTGAACGAATACTGATCTCCTTTTATGTATAAAATAAACCTTTCTTCTAAAGAAAAAAAAAGTTATCAAAAGAATAAATGAAAAACTTGATAACTCTACGGGTTTGCAAACCTATTACATGTTGCTACAAATGACTTACCATTCTGGAATTGATGAGCAATATTAGTCTTAGTTCTCACAGCCATGTGGAATCTATGCTGTGATTTGCAGAGCTGTACCAAATAGCGACCCCTGTGAAAATAACATGAGAATAGTCACCAATACATTGAAAAATTACTGGTCATTGTTTTAAAAAAATTGGTATAGTTAATGAGCAGAAAGTTAATAATGTTATGTAATAAATGTGTTCTTTTTAGTACAAATAGGAATGATATATTTCCTCTGTTGAGAGAGTAAGAAGGGCATGAAGTCTGATGCATATATATTCAACAATCTGCTTTATAAGTTTATCTACTCTTCATTCATAATTTTGACATTTTACAATCACGTTTATTTTTTACCCATTATTGTAAACATGATATTATTAGTCTTTGGACTAGACCCAGTCCTTTAAATGTTTCTGGCTCTCATCAGACAATGCTTTCTTTATAAAGTGTTTAAATATTGTATCATTGTTTCTAAATTTCAAGAATTTTTGTCAGCCTGACTTACAGGTAAGAAAAAGCATACTTATTCCTGGCTTTTAGGATATCATTCTTATTCAAAACAAAAGCAACCCTTTTTATTCAGGGGAGACATTGTGGAACAATGATAGCATGTGAACTAGAAACAAAATATTTCCTGCAGAAATTCCAAAAGTGTTTACATGAATCGTAATTGTACTTACTTCTTGTAGCTTTCTGTAAAGTGAACAAACTTCATCCCGGTCGCATCGAAGGGTTCTACTATAAACTTTCTCCTCTGTGAAACAAACAAAAAAGATCCATTACAAGGTGAACATCGAAGAACATTTCAATAGATGTGATACAAACTTCTTTCTTCTTTTTTTCTTTGCAATGAAAGTAAATCATTGTTTAGTTATATTTTTCTAGATTGACATTATTTTACAATTCACAATTTAGCATTAATTTGCCATTTTCTTTGTAGCAAATAAATATGAACACTTTTATGAAGATACACAAAGTATTTGAGACGATTAGTGTGCAAACCAAATTGTTGATGATGACTTAATACAGTACTTTTGCATTATTAGCAAAATTTCTCCTATTGTTTGTTTTTTTCCAAAAAGAAAAAGCAAATAATTCCTTATAGATGATCTTTATCCTTTTTATGTTAGCATCATAATGAAAGTAGGCTTGGGGATGAAGCTGGAAAATTACTTTGAGCTCTAAATGTGTTCCAATACTCATACTCACATCAAAAGCAATTTTCTTAGTCTTGTTCCAAGGATGGGCGTGGACTTGTTTGCGAGCTTTGCCCCCCTTCTCATATACAATGATACCACGGGTACACACCCCAAGCCACACCCCTCGTGTGCTCTCCTTCTTGTTGTGGGTCACTCGATGGAAGTGGATTCCATACTCAGGTAATTTTCTTGCTTCCTAATATCAAAGATAAGACAACAAAGTTGAAACTTAAAACTGCAATTCAATATTCAAATTTCAAAAATAGGGAAAAAAATACACTGGGCTCGGGGCAAATTGCCCCCGAAATGCAAAAAAGAGCCCCAGAAAGTCATAAAAGAGCCCCCCAAAATTGCATAGAGGTCAATGCAAAACAAAATAAAGAGTGTTATTTTCATGCAAGCGAGCTTGAAAAGTAGCCCCTGAAATGTTTAAAGTATTTTTTCCCTGAAATTCATTCTACGTTATTCTCATATAACAGACTGCACAGCTAAGATGAGACAAGAACACAATCCAGTAATTTCTTTGCTTCCAAGAACTAATATTTTTTGTGAATTTCAAAATTTAAAGAGAGAAGGAATGGCATAATATTAATGGAGGATTAACTTTGCAACATGTTCCTATTCCTTTCCTTCCAACATAGAAACTTATATGCTATAGAAGTATGAATGTATTATTTTCAAATTTATCATCTGGACTTTAGTGATGGTGCACAGGTATGCAAAATCTTTAATGTCTAAATTTGGAAGAAGGCATTCTAGTTTATGATGTAAATAATCAAAGGGCCAAAGATGACTTGGTACTTGGGTATTCCCTTTGGTAGCTCACTCAGGAAGCTATACTGGGATGGTAGGTGAGGCGAGTGACTGCAAGGAGTGCCATGGAGTGCAGAAATGGTGTGTGGACACTCATACAATACATATAATAACCGAATGCTTCTATCGTTCGTTCGTGTCTCCTTAGATCAAGATTAATCTTCGGAGTAGTTGCTACAACCGGCTGTGTCAGACACGTTGCCCCGGGGTGCGAGATATGACTCTTGTAGCGTGCCCCCATTTAAAACAATTATGCAATAACAATTAACATTACATTTAATTAAAAGAATGAAACTATTAAAATTACTCTGTTACAGGAAAAAATATTATATATATATATATATATATATATATATATATATATTATAAATTGATTTGGTCGATCCAGTTCAATGGCACAAACACGCACGGCACTACTGGACAGATGACTATCTTTTCTCAGTACATTGACATACCATTAAAAAGTCAAATTCAGCTTCCACATCTGACATCCCTTTCTGAGCTTCATGCATAGGGGGCAATCTAGCTCTAATATTCGCCACACCAATCGACTCTATCATGCCAGCTGCAACGTAGTGCTCTGGTAAAAAGTAGTTCCGGGAGGTACTGTCGTCATGATCTCCCATTTCTGCTTGAAGTGCTAGGGCAGCGAGCTGTAAAGCGGCTCTATCATCACATTTGGTTCTCTCCTCCAGGATATCTCTACGCATCTGCAAGTAGTACTGATGCCTTGTGAGTTGATCCCTGCAAAGTGAATAACAGAACAAGAATTTCATGATACACTTACAGACTTCTGGTATACTCTCAAGCAAAATAAGGAGAGTAACTGAAATCCTGTTGACATCTTGTTTTTGTTTCGTTGTTTTAGGTATGAAAACAGTGCTCTCTGTTCATTCAAGTTTAGTTGAATACAAACAAATCTAGTACAGGTACATTACATGCATACATGTTCATGTATGGCACAAATTTATTATGTACTAAATTTTGTTGGCTGTCTAAAATAAGGCTTTAACAGCAGTGTACACCCCTTCTCATCCATACAGACACAAGCTTATACTTAAACTTGTACTTATAGTGTTGATCAATAATGCACATGTCTTCTCTAAAGACGAAACAATCTCAGATGTGTCAATTTTATTTAGAGTGAGGCAAACAACATTTAAGCAAGCCTGTGTACTGCTTCAAGAAAATATATTTACTTCCTCATTCCATCCCTAAACAATAGCCCCCAAGGAAGGATTAGAGCACTGCATGGTTAGACTTTTATTGTCAACTATGAGTGTTTATTTTGGAATCATGAAAGAGAGCATCTTTAAAAGCTTTGTGATGAAAGGCCAGGGGATTTATGGCTGTAATTCATAATTTGGTATATCTCATAAACATCATACTTGTGACCTGAAATATATATACAACAAACGACAGTCATGTACATCACATCTCAAAATACAGCTGTATATAAACTGCGATCATAAGTGAATTTAATTGGCACCATAGAGTGTACATGGGGCATTCAACAGTCATTCCTATAATCTACAAACACCACTCATTATGGGTATACGGGCCGCACGCATGTGCGTACGTCGGGTTGCTTTGCCTGGTCGCACGTACGTACATGCGAGCTTGTATATAAAGGGCTTTTAGCCCGCTGCCCGGGGCAGAATTACCAGTAACCAGATAACAGAAGTATAGACTACGCATCGGAGTGCACTACAAGCAACGGAGATCATCACAGCAACCAGCAAAGGACAGCATCGACGGATTCTGACATATAGTGACGACTCTGGTGAGTAGATTTTACTTTAGTGGCGCTGCGAGTCTTCACTCGTTCCTGCGCAATTAAATTGAGCGAGTTTATCGTTGCGCTTGATATTATTGTGCAACTTGTATTTGTAGTCGTAAGTTTGTAGCAGTAAGTTTCGAGCCGTATTTTGACTTGTTATTTACTAGATCTATATCGATCTACGGCGTTCTCGCGGACAACTTCGTGGACCCGAGGAGAAGTAACAAGTCCGTATATCGCTTGTTATTTCTTCTTCTAATTATTGTAGGTCGTAATTTTAGGTTTTTTTTCCGTAGAGTAGTAGTTTAGGACCCGTTTTCTTAGCGATTTTTTTATTATTGGGTGTGGCAAGGGACGCCACGTTGGCACGCCCTAGACGCTATTTTTGCATTCCTTCTATTGTGTACCGCACCCCATACCCTATGGTACCTTATTGTTATACTGGGTTGGAGTTTTTCGGGTGCGTACCTTGTATGAGTGATTGTTTGAGGCTGGGTTTATCCCTTCATTTACCTTAGCTTTGGCGTATTATCTTTGATATTTTTAAATGTTTTGGGAGTGAAGTATTTGCTTGGTGTGATTTAGGGTTCATTCACCTCTTATTGAAATTGTATTTTCCACCCAATTTCGGACTGCCGATTTTTTGTGAGTGGGGAGGGAGAGTGAACCACAGTGGTTTTTTATTGCATTGCTGCTGGAATTAAATCATCACTAATTTAATTAATCATTGCTAATTTAATTAATCATTTTTGAAGCAGAGTTGCTCTCCTACAATTAATTAATCTTTTTTGAATTAGAGTTGCTCTCCTACAATTAACTAATCATTTTTTAATTAGAGTTGCCCTCTTACAATTAATCATTTTGGAAGCAGAGTTGCCCTCTTACAATTTTAAGTAACGGGCTTCTCGCTCCGAATGATTTATAGGGTTCAATGATTGTCGGCAAGGGCATATAATTAAATATACTGTTAGGGTTTATATTTTATAAATCGTAGTTTAAGTTACTGTAGTGAATACAAATATATATTTAAAAATACACGTTTATTAAGCTGTTGAATTGGGTCTGAATGTTAACCAGTGACATAGTGACCTAATCAACGGCTGTGAATATTGTGTTTGAATATATTGTATTTAAATTTATTGATAGGAAGTTAATTAATTTATTAATCGTAGTGTAAGTTACTCCGCCAAAGATATATTGCGGGGACATACAGATATTTTTAAAGAATACAAATTCATTTAAGCGGTTGAATTTAGTCTGAGTGTACACAACCAGGGACATAGGGACTTTATCAGCGGCCTTGAATATTGTGTTTGAATATTTGGGTTTGAATTTGAATTATTTGAGGACAAGTCTCCTTCTTTGAATTGAATTCTGTACTTGAATGTTTGAATGTTTGAATATTTGAGTGTGAATTTGGATTGAAATTATTTGGGTTTGTTTATCAGGAAAAGTCTCCGTTTGTAAATTAACATTCTGTATAACAGAATAGTAAATAATTGTTCGCCTGATTGAACAAGTCTCTCGTAATATTTTAATAGTAAGTTAGAAAAAAATTGTTGTTCGTTTGATTGAACAATTCTCGCGAAATATTTTAATAGTAAGTTAGTCAAGAATCGTTCGTTTGATTGAACAATTCTTGCGCAATATCTTAATACTAAGTTAGTAAAGAATTGTTTGGTTGATTGAGCACTTCTTGTGCAATATTGTAATACTAAGTTAGTAAAGAATTGTTTGTTTGATTGAGCAATTCTTGTGCAATATTGTAATACTTAGTCAGTTTTTTAAGGTTGATAGTCACGTAAAGTGTATACTGTTTCTCCCCCTCGCAGGTCGCGACAGGGCCATTCTAGGCCCCGCGACCAATATGAGACTGTAGGTGAGTCGGATCGCAGAGGGAGTCGCTATGACTCCCCTCGATCGGATCGCCAAGGGAGTCGCCATGATTCCCCTCGATCGGATCACGGAGGGAGTCGCCGCGATTCCCCTCGATCAGATCGCAGAGGGAGTCGTTATGATTCCCCTCGATCAGATTGCAGAGGGAGTCGTCATCACTCCCCTCGATCATATCGCCGAGGGAGTTGCAATGATTCACCTCGATTCAGCGAACGAGGGAGTCGCTATGATTCCCCTCTATCAGATCGCCGAGGGAATCGCTATGATTCCCCTCGATCAGATTGCAGAGGGAGTCGTCATCACTCCCCTCGATCAGACGACAGAGGGAGTCGCTTTGATTCACCTCAAAACCGGAGGGGTGACCGGTATGATAATAGTAGGGAGCGAGAATATCGCTATTATGACCAGGATTCCCCTCGAAGTCACAGGAGTGACCGTAGTGAGTCAAGAGGCCAACGTCCTAGGTCTCCTTCCCCATATCGTAGATCCCCTCGTAGGTCGCATGATCTGCGTAGGCGGGATCAGAGAGGGGAGAGTAGCGAGGGTGTAGAATTCGAATCGCCACCTCATGTGAGGAGGACGATGCACCCACCTACTCGGGACTCACAGTCACAGTCCGATGAGGCTCCTACCATTAGGAAATCGAACTTGCCCCCAACCCCTCCGGCACAAAGCGGCTTGGAAAAGAGGGTTGCTTCTCTGGAGGGCAAGATGGATAAGATGGAGGGCAAGATGGACTCAATAATTGAAGCACTGAAGACGTCCCTTTCAGTGATAGGGCCCTTACAGACTTCAGTCCAGAGTCTGGTTGACAGCGTAAGAAAGTCGCAAGCTTCTCCCGCCCGCTACCAATGCGGGAAATTAGGACATTTTAAAATAGAATGTCCCGAGAGAAGTCCCGGACTTAAGGTTTCCTTCGTCTCCGAGGACCCGGGAAACAACTCTGGATCAGCATTAGGGTTGTACAATAATTCGGTAGCATTTGGAAGGGAATCGCCTCCCCCGGAAACGGGGATTAATGGTGTTTCCTCTGATGCTACAACTAGTGTGAACCCACATCCCGTTTTGGGTTTGGACAAGGGCGTACCAGTGGACAATAATTCAGTAGCATTTGGAAGGGATTCGCCTCCCCCGGAAACGGGGATTCATGGTGTTTCCTCTGATGCTACGATTAATGATAACATCCACGAATCTAAGCAGATTTGTGGCGGCCAGGACAGCATCGGTAAAGTGGAAGTGCCGGGGGAAGTTCCCAACCCAATCTCTAGTAAGAAAGAGCTTCCTTCTCACTCCCCTTCCGCGGGTGCGACCCATGGGCCAGGCCTCCAACGGAGCCAAGCCCATGGCTGACACCCCCCTGGCCACCGCCTACCGGTCAGAATCCCGACAACCCAAAACTGGACATGGACAGATGTATGCCGCAGTAAGTCACCATCCACTTTTAGTATAACATAAAATGATGGATTGGTGACAAACCCATTCGGGCAGTAGTACACACGGCTGCCGAGGTATCCTCGTCGCCAACTGGAATGATTGTGGGGGCGGCGAGGTGGATGGAAGTGGTTTACACCTTAAGGAAGAACACATACAAGCTTTGGTGGGCTGGCCAACACCTTAATGTACTAGAGAGGTGGAACAGCCCCTCGGTCTTGTGAATTTCCATCGAGTCTTCCTTAAAGACTATGCCCAAATAGTAGGACCATTATATGGTCTCACGGGCAAGAACCAATTCGATCAAGTCCAAATATTAATGACCACGTACCGCCCCTGCTACCCAACTCTGTGGATCCATTCATTCTGGATACCGATGCGTCAGGCACTGCCATTGGTGCAGTACTTTATCAAGTTCAGGAGGGACAAGCGCGAACTATTGCTTACGGCAGTTTTTTCCTTATCCCCCGAACATTGACGCTATGGCTGGAAAGCAAGCTCCGAGCTGGGACGAGGGAATCACCCCAGCCGACTTCAGCTGCTGGAGAAGTTTCCCTTGCCCCAGCTGGGGAGTAGGGGAGAGTCGTGGTGCTCTTCTTCTGAAGAGCCCTCCCGCTCCGGGAGGTATGGGGAGGGGGCTTGGTGCTCTTCAGAGCCCACCCCTTCCGGAGGGTTTGGAGCTCTCGAGAGCCCACCCTTTTTAAGTTTGTATAACCTCCCAATATCCGGCTCTATTTACAAGCTAAAGACTATTTGTTTTTTATCTTTCGCTTGTTTTTATAGTCGGGAGGAATATGGGAAATTATGGGTATACGGGCCGCACGCATGTGCGTACGTCGGGTTGCTTTGCCTGGTCGCACGTACGTACATGCGAGCTTGTATATAAAGGGCTTTTAGCCCGTTGCCCGGGGCAGAATTACCAGTAACCAGATAACAGAAGTATAGACTACGCATCGGAGTGCACTACAAGCAACGGAGATCATCACAGCAACCAGCAAAGGACAGCATCGACGGATTCTGACATATAGTGACGACTCTGGTGAGTAGATTTTACTTTAGTGAATTTAATTGGCACCATAGAGTGTACATGGGGCATTCAACAGTCATTCCTATAATCTACAAACACCACTCATGGCAAAAATCAAAAGCTGCTACTATAGACACTTGGCTCATCTATGCCATAAAAATCTACTTAGAGTGAATAGGTGTAAACCTTGATTTGAATTGTTTAAGACAGTGCCTTTCTGAGTCGTATAAGGTTTCAATACAGAAACGTTAATTCAATGAATTCTACTAATTTCTTGGCATTCTTACCTCAGTAAGCTGACATTCTCGACGTAGTACTTGACCCGGAAGAACACTGTGAACTTCTCCTTTGACCCGACCTTCTTCGACCTCTTCTTGGCCTCTTCACGCCAGGTCTCTGGTCCCACCTTATAGAGTTTGGTGTCGGGGTCTATGAAGAGATACTCCCCCTCTGATGGCAAGGAAGAAAAAACATTGTAAAATGGAATCGTACATTTAGCATTTCAGACCCAATTATTTGAGCACTACTAACAGAAAGATACTTGAAACCTGTATTTGTCACCCTCAAATGAACTGTGATATGACAAATTTTGGCAACCAAAATTGCTTAAAATTTGTTTTAAAGGAAATTACATGGAATTATCTTAACAATTTCAATTCTGGTAGCCAAACTGGCAACAAACTATTGTAAAGAAAACAAGAAAATACACCTGTACAAGGAATCGCCTAATGATTGCATTTGTAGCAGCACGAGATTTTCTATTTGTCTTTTTTTCAGCATACAAGTCCTATTGCAAAATTAATCTTTTCTCCTGCATTTTTTTTTCTTTAAAAAAGTAGTGTGGAATAATCTTCTACAATGCAAATGTATACTGGGAGTGATTTCTTTGAGATTTAATTATGTTTAGACATAATTCCTGATGACAAATTCCTAGAATATATATGATCGCTCTCGAGTTGGCTTTCCATTAATCTTCACATTCAAGCCTTGAACTAATCAAGAAGTCTGTCATAAACAGGTGTCCAAATTCAGTCTATACTACGTACAGGAGACACGATAGCTCAGATGGTAGAGGAGTGGTCTCATAATCCGGGTTTGAAACCAATTTGATAAGCTAGTGCCCTTTGGTAAGGCATTAATCCTCAATACCAGGTCCATCGGAGAGGACCTAAAGCCGTCGGTCCTCTGGTTGCTTACTAACAAGCATTTATGCTTTCTGAGCAGTCAGGTAACAAAAAAAATAACACCACCAATAACATACCTTTGATATAGGCAATCCCAAAGTAGGATCTCTCATTGAGACCCAGGTGTGATGCGATCAGATCAAACAGCTCTTGACCAGAGGTCCCAAGGTCACACAAAAGGTCAAGTCTGCGGCCGTTAAGCATAACCGCTGTGACCCTCTTCTTCTCTGGTGGAATCTTACCAGCTTTGCTCTTTTTAGGAAGAAAAATAGAAAAAGGGCAAAATTTGTAAATTATTGATCAGGAAGTGGATTTGTGACACACAATGGAAACATATAATTTAACACATTTTATCTAAAAAGATAATATAAGATAACATCTTCATCATCGTGATGCAAATCAACCATTACTGTAATGGTTGGCAATGTAGGAAATCTAACAAAGTGAAAAATATTT
The DNA here is from genome assembly GCA_035222895.1 of Strongylocentrotus droebachiensis. Lineage (NCBI taxonomy): Eukaryota > Metazoa > Echinodermata > Echinoidea > Camarodonta > Strongylocentrotidae > Strongylocentrotus > Strongylocentrotus droebachiensis. Next base: position 585,282 of record JAVYIG010000246.1, on the reverse strand, counting down.
TTCAAGTGAAATTTGCAGAAAAAATTACACAAAGTCTTCTTGTACTGTTTCCCCTTTACACATACAAGGTAAAACTAAAAAGTGAAACATATTTTTTCGAAAAAGTGAAGCTCTACCTCCACTCAGTTTCCCTCATCTTAGAATATTGTTATGTTATTTATAGACTAACAGAAATTAAAGGGAATAAATACAAAAAGGGAACACATCATAGCACTACATCATAATCTAACACGTTCAACATAAATTCTTCCCACATGTGGTTATATGGTACATGTAACTGGTCTTGGCCTAGATCTATCTACTCAGAGTATCTTCAAAATTGTATTTAAAGGCCGTCTGTACTAGTTTGGCCAGGAGGGATTAGACCACCCAGGGTGCTCACTGACAGGTGGTTATCTCATCAACTCAGCTCTCAATTACTAGAAGAAAAAGAGGATCATGGGGGACCAATGGTCACCGAGTAGGCATTGTTTTCTATATAGAGGGAGCAAGTAGCTACAAGTAGTACAGTGGGTCTTTAATGCTTACCAAGAATGAGATGGGCATGGTGATGGATTCATTTGGTTCGCCGCTCATCACCACAAACTCTGGCCCAAAGAATTTCTGAAAGATAAGCGTGAAGCAAACATAGAATTATAGGATTATTCGGATAATCATGTCAATAACATATTCACAATTGAGCCTCATTCCAATATGGCGCAGTAAACCGATGCGCCATTTTTATGTAGTGACGTAAGTTTAATACGCTTCATATATCTGTATCTTCTTTTAACGCAGATATATTGAGTGATTTGAAGTTCGGTGTTGAAAGCTGGAGTTGGTGTTGTGAGAACACCAACACCAGCCACAACACCGAACTTGAAATCAGGCTGGTGTTGAGATTGACCTCCGGAAATATGACATTTTTCCGGTAGTCTGTGTTGAGAGCTGGTGTTGAATGTCGTCTGCTGAACCGAGTATCGCAGTTGGTGTTGACGATTTACGTGTACTTTTCCCATTCACCAACACCAGCCCCAAGGAATTGGGAAATTCATAATTTTAAGTTTAGTGTTGGTGTTACAGTATACCGCAGGTAACTATGTGGACATCTGGCACAAATCTTACGATCATCATCCATCGTAAAGTCAAAACAGCTGTAAATCATGGGAGCTATAAATGTTTTTCAAAAGAAATTATATTTTATCTATTGAATTTATAATGTGACTTTACATTTGATATTCGATATGATGTGATTTACTGGAATTTCTGAATTGATTATGCTTTTATCGCAAGACTTTTCGCCTGTAGAGTAGGACCATGGTAGGACGTCACTCGGAGTTGAGGCTGGTGTGGAGCTATCGATAACATGCACATGTGATCGGTCTTGTCCTTCCAAATTGACAGTCGGTGTTGGAGCTCGGTTTAGCAGGCTTTCCACGCTCTCAACACCGTACTTGAAATCACTCATTGTGCACCTAGACCCTTTGTTGAATGCAGTTGGAATTCAATAGCACATTGCATAAAGAAACGCTGTGGTTTTCCACTTCATATCTTAACAAGCCTTTAGGTTTATGGTGAGTTTAATGGTTGACAGTTGAAAATTAAGTACGCAACTTTTTTTTTAATTTCTACAAATGTTTCCTTATAGCAAACGGCAATACAATTTGCAATACAGTGTAGTCAGAAGCTGATTTTACAATAATTGAACAAGGGTAATTATCTTTCTAGACTAACTGCATGAAGACTATTCCCCATGTTTAATGAAACTTTCTATAAAACACCACTTACTTTTAATTTTTTTCTGGAAGGCATGGTGTTCCTCTTGTGTTCGTTGCTAGAGGGCGCTGCCTGCAGCCTGCGCTCTAATGAAGGATCCCTATTGGACACCCCATCGTACTGATCAGCCCTCTGTTGGTGGACGTTGGGTACGCTCCTGCTCTGGCGCTGAGAAGAGGAAGCCTGTGGACCTTGGGCGAAGGGAAACGACCCTACCGAGGAGTACTGAGAATACTGGTCTGGGTGATAGCTCCCTAGTAAATCAAAACAAGTTTCATCATCAATAGTGGTCCATCCAAAGACCCTTGCGGTGTTCAATGAAATACTTGGATACAATTAATATCTTACTTAGCATTTATAATTAGCTTGCCTTTAGAAGCAGGTTTACATTTTATTTGAATCACATTTTAGCAAGGCAATCTAGTGCTGAAATACAAGTAGGCCTACTCAGGGTTGTTGTGACTTCAAACCAAACCAATCCAAACTATGTGAATTAATGCATTGCATCAAAATATATGACCTTGTTTTGATTGATTGATTTACAAATGTTAACAATCGATTCAATAATCTCTTTGGATGTACATTGTACGTGCCTTGCTAAAACATAGCATTGTTGTCATAATTATACCTGTACATAATGAAATACATCACAACTTTGTGTTTACCTTGTCTTGCAGACTCGACAGAGGTCAGAGATTTGTAGGACCTAGCCTCTGATCTCCCATCTCCATACTGGCTTTCATCCTCTGTCATTGTTTCCGTCTCGCTTTCATAGTCTGATACTGACCTCGTCAGTTCATTCCCGTGCCGTGGTCGAAGCCCTAGTTGATTTCGAAGACGACCTAACCTTTCCCGTCTCTCTATTAACCGTTCATAAACCAGATTTGTTCTGCTTGATTGTCCTCGTGGTGGTGGCGACCGCTGCTTTGATCGGCTGCTCGGTCTGTCCGGCATGGATTCGTAACCCCGCGACGTCGTGGAATGCGTTTTGGAATGCTTCGACTCCGCACGACCACGCGAATGACTACTCTTTACACTCAAGGCTTTATAACCGTTTGATTTCTCTGTTCTGTTCGCTGGTGAGAATATATCAGACATATGATACGAACGTTCTTCAGTGGCGTTAGATTTGTGTGAAGCATCCCTACGGCTTGATCGCTCATCCAGCATTTCACGAGAGCTCTGTGCAGAGCGGCTATGTGGTATTGTGTCTTTGTATGGGCGCACGTCATCATAACTCTCCTGGGAGTCCATTGTACTGCTGCTGAGGTTGGAGTATCCGCCGCGTCTGTGTTTTGATTTAGATCCTTTCCTAGCATCTGTTTCGTCGTTATCTCGCATGGTGCGCTTGTTCTTGTGGTCGGTGGAGTCGCTGGAGTTGAGTTGCTGGTGATTCCGCTTACCAGGACTGACTCGACCTGTTATTGGCAGAGAAAAAAATTGGTACATTGGCGTAGGGTAGAAAACTTTTGATTCAGTTTTTTTTCACCGTTTACATGTTAACCAGACTTCTATTCATTCACATGATTTTTCATTGGACAGTGCATTTCCAATGCAAAGGGAGTCACCAATGACAGACACAAAATTTACAATCTTTTTACTTGCAAACCAAGATATCATAACGATGTTTCCCCTGGAAATCCATTGATGTAAATGTAAGAAACAAAAAAGCATCAGTTTTTCAAGGACATATTGTAACAGAGTGAGTTTTGTGGAGCTTTATTGTTCTAAGTCAATGCTTTTTAATAAAAAATACTGATTAATTTAAAAAAAATGAAATTAATACCTGATCGCCTGTGTTCTGGTGACCCCATGGCAGACATGGGTGACCCTGTTACCGTGGAGACACTGTTGTTTGTATTGCTATTGAAGCTGTCTCCCAGTCCCATTTGATCCAGCTGTTACACAGAAAAGTAAACAACATCTATACATCAATATGCAACAGATGACAAAAAGTAAACAAGAAATCTAATGAGGCTACTGGATCTTACCAATAATCCACTACATAAGGCAACGTAAATGGTGGATATACTGCATTGAGAAGGGATTTTTTTTAATATCACCGTTATTCCATTCCCCTCTGATCTATTTCGTGGAGCAATGAAATATCTAGAATTTGGCATGGTAATAGACTAAATCAATGTGCATATAAATATGTTATGTCGTTTTCATAACTTGAAGTGTATTTGAATTACCACCCAATTAATTATTCATATATGTGATGAGGCTTCATGTGTATCAGTATAGGGAGATTGCAACTTTGTTATTTATTTTTATACAAACACACTGTATATTTCGATGTCAAAAGATGTGCCACATTCAGGGCTTACAAGTCTTGAAACCACAGATTTTAAAAATAGACGCGAAACATAGATATACATGTATTTCTAAATGCACTTTTAGGGTTTCACTGTTTTATCATTCTGTGAAATGTTAATGCTCAAAGACTTTTCTTGGCATTTTGAGATGATTTTCATCATCACAAGGTTGAGCTACCATTTCAATATCATACAATGAAGAGTTTTTCTTTTCTTTAGAACTTACAGCAAATATGCTCCCAAGTACGATTTTACTCAATTGGATGATGTGACGAGCGTAGGGCATCCCGTATCCAAGACTCTGGGCATGGATTGTGCAAGCCTGAATTGAAAGCAAATAATAAAGAAATATTTCATATCTACATAAGTTATTGTATAATAGTTCTTCTTTTACTTGATTTTTGTCTACTATACATTTTGTAAATACTCCTTACTTCTTTCTGTTAGGTTCAGTATTCAAAAGATGAAGTTTATGATGAATCTTTAATCTATAATTCATAGATTGGCTACATAACATTTACATTTGTTTTGAAGGTGAACAACTTTAAGATTATGTTTCTCTTTTGCTTAATTTTGCACTGCCGTATGAATCGAGTTGTTACTATTTTTATTACAAATATTTACATGAAGTTCTCCCATATTTAACAAAAAAAGTTTATCTTTAATAATCAAACAAAGCAATGTATTTCAAAACTACATCATCTCAGGAGCAGTTTTAGAGGGCATGGGTGAGGGGGCTCAAACAACCCCCCTCCTCTCCATTCTTGATTATAATAATAATAATAATAGTAATAAATAAACAATTTATAATTTTAAAAAAAAGAAAAAAAGTTAAACTGTGCCTGCATCACCTGCTGGATATGATGCAGTACCTCAATCAAACAAACTCTTTGATCACACACATAACAATGAAAAGAAAAGACCCTTAAAACAACCTACCTCTAATATCTGGACTAGTCCGAGACGAGTCATTGGATTGTTATCTGACATACCCATCAGTAATGACTGTAGGGTTGTGCTGATGACTGCACTGCTGTATGGGATACGCATGTAGTCTGAGGCCCAGAGGAGTGACTTACCAAGTGCATAGATATACATCTAAATAGACAAGGGGGGAGGGGGCATATCAAAATGTAAATTACATGGAATGCTACTTGAACATTACATGTATAATAATAGCTATAGGCTTCTATAGCGCATTTCATCTTCAGAGAAAATAACGATGCGCTTTACAATATTAAAACAACAAAATTACACATAACTATTAATTCATGAACTAAAGAAATATCAAAATAAGGACAAGATTAATAAAAATCAATCATTATAAACATCAATTAACAGAGAAATGAAAGCAAATGATGTTTAAGTACATTAATCTAATTAAATTTTGATGAACACAATAATACAGTTTAAATGATATTAGAAAGCGTTTTTAAACAAGTAGGTTTTCAGTTGAGATTTAAAGAAAGTTAAGTCTGTGATGGTTCGGAAGGTAGTGGGGGGGGGGGGGGGAGAGTTCCAGAGATGCGAAGCTGCAGATGAGAATCTTCTGGATCCGTATGTGCACAGTTTGCACACAATTAATCCAAAATAATAAACAAAGATTCAAAGATTCAAAATGTCTACATGTACTAAATAAACATCCACATTGAATCAGATGAGTGTGAAAATGTGAAAACCTGCTCTTTAAAAGCCAAGCTTGATAGGGGTTAAATCCAATGTACAACATTATTTGGTAATCCTCCAAAAATACTTAGCCAGGTTTCTTAGATTGTATCTGTTCACTAGCTGATATTGAGAGCAAGAATCTTTCTGAAAGGCTGCAGGTTTTTCTTCTTTTTTAAACAGTGACATCAAAGCTAATGATCCCACAACCTATATGTATTTTCAGAATGAATGTACAGGTATGTATACTGGCACCTCAATTACATTCAGATGTCCAATGTCGTATCCATTGAAGGGCACTGATTCTTTTAAGTTTGGTCACATCAATCCCTTGATAACTAGGATAGATTGCAAATTTCATGCCGTTATCCCAAAGTGATGTTCGGAAACTTGTAATGAACCTCAGTAAGAAATCATGTTCCCTCGATCCAATGCCAACAAGATTGGTTGTTGAATGTTTAGATACCTTACTACCTGTGCTTACACAAATCATAAATTTGTCATTACATAATGGCAAGTTTCATTCAGGTTGGAAACTTGCCTTGGTTAGACCTATTCCAAAGAAACCCAATTCTGAAATGAACTTCAGCAACTTCAGGCCAATAAGTAATCTTCAATATGTGTCGAAGTTGGTTGAAGGGGCAGCCACTGCTCAAATTCAGGATCACCTCCTTCATAACAACCTTTTCCCTTTAACACAATCGGCGTATAGAAAGTATCACAGTACAGAAACCGCTTTACTAAGAGTTAAGAATGACCTACTTATGGCAATGGACCAGCAGAAAGTTACATTTTTTGTACTTTTAGATCTCAGTGCCGCCTTCGACACTGTCGATCATAATATACTAGCTGAAATACTACAGTCTGATTTTGGGATTACAGATTCTGTTTTATCTTGGGTACAGTCTTACCTGTGCGATAGGGAGCAACAAATATCAATTGGTAACACCACCTCAAAGAAATTCGATGTTAGATGGGGTATTCCTCAAGGCTCCAGGCTCGGACCCCTCCTTTTTTCCCTTTATTCGAGTCGCCTTTTTGCTATCATCAAAGCATACTCTCAGCACATATCTTGTCACTGCTATGCAGATGATACCCAGTTATACATTTCATGTAGCCCAGTCAGGGAACAAGAACAGTCCTGTGTTTCAGCTCTTGAACACTGTCTAAGGGATCTTCGTAGGTGGATGTTAAGCTGTAAGTTGAAACTCAACGACAGCAAAACTGAATTTCTTATTATTGGAACACCTAGGCAAGTGTCAAAACTTAAAATAAATTGTATAACAGTCGGAAATACTGTAGTCGAGCAGTCTATGGTTGCAAAAAACCTTGGTGTCTGGTTTGACTCTCAGTTGAACATGGAGACCCATATATCCAAAACATGCAAAGCAGCCTTCTATCATCTGTACAACCTACGTCACATTCGGAAATACCTAACTCGCACATGTATCATTACATTAGTCCATGCCTTTATAACAAGTAAATTGGACTACTGTAATGGACTACTGTTTGGCTTACCAGAATCTCAGATATGTAAATTACAACGTGTACAAAATGCATGTGCCAAACTCATCTGCAATTCCCCCAAATTCTCTCATGTAACCCCACTACTTCATGATCTGCACTGGCTTCTAGTTCGCCAGAGAATCAAATTCAAAATACTCCTCCTTACTTATAAGGCACTCCATGGCTTGGCCCCCATTTATCTCAGTGAACTCCTGACGTTAAAATCACCCACCCAGTCCTACAGGCTCCGTAGTTCCCATGATACCATGCTCCTGAGTCTTCCACCTTGTAAAACAAAGGTTACTCTAGGTGACCGCGCCTTTGTTAGCGCTGCACCCAAACTCTGGAATAGTCTCCCTGCCACAATTAGACATGCATCATCAATCAATGTGTTTAAAAATAACCTGAAAACCTATCTGTTTCAGGAAAGTTTTACATAGACATTTTCATTGTAAAGCATACACAGGTTCCCCCTTAGCATCGATTTTAACTTTTAAATGTTTATTTGTATTGTTCCTTTTACTATCATTATGTCATGCGCAGTTGAGTATATACATATAGAAACTGCGCATTATAAATTTACAATTATTATTATTATTATAGATTGTGGACAACCTAGGTTTCAATAATAATGTGGCAAATGTGAAATAACACCTTGTAACACAGTTTCATCCTTCAAGGTTAAATTGATTGATTTCTAAACCTACTGATCTAACTTTAGTTTAAATAGTTATTTACCTTCTCAACCGCAGCATTTGAGAATGACCCCTGACCTCCAATGCCCTCTGGAGGCAGGTAGTTGGCAATGTTTGGTAGGGTCACATCAATGCTCTCAGCAAACTGGACTGTGCCGGTAGGACTGAAGAGCACCGTGTAGGGACTGACCACAAAGCTAGGACCATCGGCTTCTATGGCGCGACCTGTAGGTGGATTTGGTTTGAAAAATAATCACATACATGTAGAGTAACAGGTAACTTTTACTTGGTAATGCCATTGGGAGGAAATATACATTGCAGAAAAGAAATCAAGTTAGAAATGTAGTATTGTCAGATGCATGGGTAGCAATAGGCTTCAAGAGAAATAGATACAAGATGTAGAGCTATTCATCAAGATAACATAGAATATAAAAGATATGAGTGAAAAGGAGAGTGAGAGAGAGAGAGAGAGTGAGAGAGAGAGAGAGAGTGAGAGAGAGAGAGAGAAAGAAGAAGATCAAGATGGATAGTCAGTGTACAATAATGTAGAGCTAGAAAGAAAGAGAGAAAGAAAGAGAGAAAGAAAGAGAGATAGAAAGGGGAATGCAGATGGAGGAAATAGAGGGTAACAAAACCACTAAACCACTAAACCACTAAACAAAGAGCAAGGCTGAGATGGATCCTGCTGAGTATCGTTGTAGAAGTAGAAGTAGATAACTAGTACAAGAGTGATGTATAAATGAAAAGAGAATGCACAAACTTAAAACTAGCCTTTCCTAAAAGCTGCATGTCAGGAATTCACATTAATTTCGTTTTAGCTTCATGTACATGTACATGAACTGGGTAATTTTTTTAAAGGTAAAGATCAGTTTTGGAAACACCCCCTATCAAAAAATGACATGGAAGCTCTTATTACCTTATTATGTTGCGTAGTCCCATATACATCTTTCTGTGTACAGTGCTTGTAACTTTACCAAGACTGGGCCAAATTTCGTATAATTTTGATGATTCCAGAGCCTTACAGTACACACCAATACTTATATGCTAGATGATCAACCTTTTCTGATCGATTCCACAACGTTTCTTTCACAATGCAAAGAAACTCAACTCACCTTGAATGAATGTCGAGAATTCACATTGTAAAAGTGTAGCTACAATACATGTACTGATAGAAGTAACTCGATTTGATTTGATTTAATTTGATTTTTTGGTTTCTGCATCTTTTTTCCTTTTTTCATCACACATTTTCATGAACATAATATAGTTTGATACAATATTTTAAGTGTATATATCATTTTATACAGATAATAAACGAAATTAAACAAATATATTGAATATGTAACTCAACTCACCTTGAATGAATGTGTCTTGTATGGCCTTACAGCTCTGACAGAGGATGCTCCATAGCTCCTCCTCCTCCAGAGGGCCTCCCCTAACCTGGAGCACCTCGCTCAGGGAGACCTGGATACTGCTACCAGAAGGCATGATGGTGTTGGATCACTGGATATCAAGAATGTATTGTATTGTATTGTATTTATTTTCTGTCATTTAAAAAACATCAACAAATATACATTGTACATTTACAATCGTAAAGACACACTTATAAACAAGGAAGATGGAGGGATGGCCTTAAAAGGCCTTAAAAACACATCTTTTTTGCAGTTTGTAGTTGTAAGACTGAATCTTCTAATTATATGTATATTTATGTAATTTTTATTTTCATTCACTGTAAGCACTTTGGGCCTTATGGGAAAAGCGTGTTATAAGTAATAATAATAATAATAATAACAATGGCCCTATACTCAGCGTTGTTAGCATAACAATGCTGTTTCACAGAGGTGTCCCTATAGACATAGAAAACATGAAAATACATGTAGATAGTACAGAAGTAAGGAAAACTTACAGCGAAATAAGAACTTACAATAATGATAAGAGCAATTTGGAGTAAACCAGAAAAAGGAGAAAAATATTTACGATACACACAAGGGAGAAAGCTAGACAATTAAATTATTGACAGGATACACAAACCAAAATAAGTTTTGTATGTTATATTGTAACGATGTACTGTTTACACGGAGTTCCAAATGCCATTAAACATTGCTCTTCACTACAAGTCCTAAATTTCCAAAGAGACCTACATGTAGATGTAAATTATTTATACTCTTTTCACACTGGTTTTGCTTAACCCCTTACTTTGCTTAGCCCCGTACTATCCTTAACCCCAGACTTTTTTTTGTGGCTTGTCACACACGCTGTTTTTGTTCCCGTACTAGCTCCTATTCCGGAATAAGAAAATTCACGCTGTTCTCACTGCAATTCGTTAGCCCCGGATATCGTGAATGTTATGATTGGATAGTGGGCTCCTTACTTTGCATCTGGCCAGCTGCGATACATGTACATGTATGCTCCATTGCGTAGTACCAGACTATTTTTTGTTTATGTTCTCGTTCATTTGCTTGGCACCGCAATTAAGGGGTTAGCAGGAGTTAGCACCACAATTACGGGGTTAGCCCTGCTATTTTGCAGGGTTAGTTAACCCTGTACTATAGGTGGGGCTAGCCCACTTTGGTAAATACGAGTCTGAACAGAAAGTGGAATAGGCTTAACCCAAGACTATAGGTGGGGCTAAGACCCCCCCCCCCCTTAACCCCACCTATAGTACGGGGTTAAGAAAAAATTTGCCAGTGTGAAAACAGTATCACTTAGGACTTGGATACTGCTACCAACAGGCATGATGCTGGACCACTGCATATCAAGAATGACAGGAGACAAAAACCAAAATGAGTTTTGTATGTTGAAATGTCAATGTCAATGTCAAAACCTGTCTGACTGTTAACCAATTCAAAACTTGTCTTAAGACACATTTATTCAAAATTGCTTTTGATGATGAATTTACTCTGTTCACATTGATTTATATTTCATGCAGTATGTATTGTAATTTGTGGGTTTATTTGCATTTTCTTTATCAAATTGTATTTTTGTTATTATTTTTATTATTATTACATACTGTATAGTCCCGAATGTGATACAAAATTGCTCCTTACCACAAGCAGATTACAATACGTCAAGTCCTAAATTTCTAAAGAGTCATGCAGTCCTACATTATTTACTTTCCTGGAAATTACTACATGTAGCCATGCAGAAGCATATCAGAAGGGGATGTGAATGGCATTATTAAAGCATTGTTATCATGATTATATCTTTAGAGCCCTGTATCTGTTACCAAACAGACAGAATTTGGTAATATCAAGTCAAGACAAGATTCTAGTATATTGTCGATAACAAATTATTCGGGAAGTTGCCCAGTCATGGGCCTCTTTAACACTCGATACGGAAATAAGTCCTGAATTCCCATATCAGACGACAATATATATGGAACAACACTATGATTCGTGGAAACAAAAAAGTATTATTCATAAAGTCATGGTATGACAAAGGTATAATAAAATTATCGGATCTTCTTGACAAAAAAGGTAATATTTTTACCTTCTTTCAATTTAAAAACAAATATAATTTTGAATACAATTTTGTAGAATTTTATACATGTATATTCATATATGTTTTGTTATGTTTTGTAAAGTCGAAAGCAATATTGAATAAAGATGATATTATTAAACAGGTGGAAAAAAAAGAGAAGAAAAAATAAGTCAAGACTTGGTTAATAAAGCTAGCACGTACAGCAACAGGCATTGTGAATCAGTGGAAATGAGTGGAGGTGTAATGGAGCAAACAACAAGTCCTCTTCGTGCCCTACCAAACCTACTACAGCCCCCTCAGTCAAGGCAGCCATGCCAGCCTCTGCCACGAGCAGGAGAGATAAACTCATCAAATGGAAAGAGGAAAAAGAAATGAAAAGAAAACAGATGGCTATAAAGCCGAACCTCCCGGAGCAGTTGATTCTGGAAATACACGAATCTCTTTGCAATGAAGTCAAGCAATCGCTCGACTTCCGACATTGAATCCCAAGACGCGAGAATCGTAGCGCTTGAAAAGGAAATGGAACAACTAAAAGCCAAGAAAATTCCAGCCTCTGCTACGAGCAGGAGAGATAAACTGATCGAATGGAAAGAGGAAAAAGAAATAAAAAGGAAACAAATGGCTAGTAAAGCCAAACCTCAGGTGTTCCGGGTGTCCAAGGTACTAGACCACAAAGAAGATGCAAATCTTTTAATGTGCTCAAAACACAAAACCAAGTCTGCAGCAAAACCTGTCAGCATCTGTCAGGATTTTTAAAATACTCTTTTGTGCTGGAGTGTGCATTAGACTCGGTCACTTGACGGTAGCCTTGAGATTAGAGTATTTGCGAACTTATGTATTGTAATATTAGAGTGTAAATTAATTTAACTCAAGTGTGCATTAGAATCGGTCACTGAACGGGAACCTTGGAGTTTCGTGCACTCGCAAAATTATGGATTGTATTAACGGACTGTAACTGGTTATATATTCTGTAACTCTTTTTATATTTGTATGATTCCCTGGGACGAACTAACCCAGATATCAGTTTCCCCCGGTTTGTTTCTTACGCTCTAATAGGGGAGTTTTTGAGATTTTGCAATATCTTTGATATATGCACTTAAATGAACCGGGAGGAATGTTGTCAAAGGGCATTTGATATGCCAATTCTCTCATTACGTATTCATGAACGCGTAGGTACATATGTGTGACCAGGCGCAGGTTATTTCACCAGCGCGTCAGTATTTTATACACAAACACGCATCTTGGATCCTCTTACGTATCCGTTTGTCGCTACCCTTTTACAGGCGCGCGACTCGCGGCAATGATCCAGCTCATCCGACTTGGTACTTGCGTTGGGTAATCCGTTTAGCAGCTCACTCAGGAAGCTATACTGGGATGCAACTGGTCATTCTGATTCCTGCCAACGGAGTACTCTCCTGCATTCGTCGCAGTTTTGAGTGCAGAGACAGGTCCACAATTCCAAAGTTGTACAAATTAAAGCCTTGTCAGACCTCTCATAGATTACGGAGATTCCATATGGTACCCTCGCTTCAAGACAGACTCCAAAATCATAGAGAGGGTGCAGAAGAGAGCTACCAAAATGACTTATGACATCCACAACCGTCCTTACATAGAGACTTCGGGGGCTCAACCTTCCCTCCCTCGAATATCGCAGACGGCGAGGCGACATGATTCAGGTTTTCAAAATCATCCATGGACTTGAACGCATCCCAGTTGATACCTTCTTTGAACACTCGACTGGCAAAACAATTAGAGGCCACAGTCTAAAGATCTTAAAACAAAGATCCTCAACGAAGATTAGACAAGATGCATGCAGCCAACAAGTCATTAATGACTGGAACACACTTCCTGAAGAGGTACTACCACGGTGAATGCCTTTAAAGGGATCGTTTAACAATGTTAAATCTGAGATACACGGTCCTACATGTTACAGGTGTCTGTGATATATGGTGTAATATTGAAGCCCTAAAAAAAAATCGCGCTTCAAAATGATCAAGAAGGGCCTCAAAAAAGTAAAAATCTTTGAGTGACCGGTTTTACCATCCTCGTTTTCCCCAATAGACTCTAGTGTTATGAAAACCGTTCAGCGAACGGTTTTTAAAATTTGTAATTCCAATCATTAATATCTTGATAATCAGACAGGTGATCGGCTTGTAAAAGTCTCATGGAGTTCCTGACTATGACTGACCTAAAGCCTAGGTTTTAAATTATCATTGCAGCTAGCTTGCAGCATGAGCTAAATCAAGGATTATTTCTAAAGGATCCAAGACAAAGTTACAGGATCCCTTTAAAGCCAGACGGGATCGAGTATGGAAGGACAAGCGTTTCTGCTCCCCCATATAAATAATTGAGTACCCGACACAGAACTGTGCCAGACAAACTTACCAAAGTAACCAAGTCAGATGAAGACACCCAACTACGCTACGAGAAGGAAGAAAATGAAAATGAAATTGAACTGGAAGCCTGACTGCTGAGAACACAGCATTCTTCCAGAATCTCGGGTAAATTAAAGTAAAGTACATGTAGACTCTAGGTCTATACTATATCTCTAATTAACCACACCACGTTTTACTTCAGTGATGTACATGAACAGGAGGAGTCTGATTGGGTCGCGTCGCGCCGACTTGCTGCCGGGCGAGTGCCCTTCATCGTGCCGTTTCGACTCGCTACATAACCAACGGCAGCTGCAAACCAATCAACAACATTATTCTCACCCTCAATGTTTCTACTCACCAGTTTCTAATCTATCCTCTCAAACTCATTGTATGATTTGTTAAGGAGGTTATAATTTCAAATACGTCCATTTCAACATGATTTCCAGCTATTTCTTCGAAGGATCTAGTATTTCCATGATGTAAACAAGTCCAGCTTTGCGGATTCTGTTCGATCCGGTGGACGCCAATCTTGTATATTTTACTGTACTGTACAAATACAGTGCGATTATTAGCATGCACCGTGTACCATTCATAATTAACGCATACCATTTCAAAGACTCATAGCGTTATTGACAACGGTGGACGCGTCCACTGAACTAGAGGGGGTTCTCAATCGATAGTCTGACAAGTTGTGCTATTTTCTTCAAATATTTGTGATTACTAATGTTTAAAAATATTTTAACATTGTTTTTAAAACCATGTTTACATATCTGAACGGGATAATTTGTAGGAAATACTATCAGGAACGAAAGTAAAAATATGTTACTCCCAATTTATAATGGAGTGATCCCAAGCAGCCACAGATCAATTAGGCATCCCGATCCAAAGAGGGGAACCGCGCCCACGAAAACCATTGCTCATATATGTCATACATTACTTTACTAATCAATCAAAAGCCATAATCATCATGTATATACCCCAGACATATATTATAATTGAAGTTGTATATTACTTCATATGAATAATTGACATCATTTTATTTCAAAAATAAATATCAGAATTCCTGTCAACCTTTTTTCTCCCTTTTTCTTGGGGGGGGGGGGGGGGGTCAAGTGTTTGAGGTCTGTTATTTGAACAACTTCTTCAATCTTTTTCAATACTCACTCTCCTTCTTCATGACTGTTCTTTTTTAAAAACCCACAGATTTACTGCCTTTCTTCTTTATTCCACTCATTATCTCACATTAATAATCTACTCCATGCACGAGTCCCATTAATTACACTTTTACATCGCATCTCCAGGGGAGGGTCATTCATCTCCTCCATATCACACATACACTGGAAGAGTTATCAAACATTGAAGCTTATACATAGAACACAATTTTACACACCAAGAGAATAATTACTGCACCAAGCATTGAAGATTTTTATTCTCTTTTTTGGAATCTCATATTACACATTCAATCAATCCAATTGATCACATAAAATAAAATGGATGTACATGTATTACATGTATCAAACATTAAAAACAATGACAGTTGTACATACAGATATATTATAATTTGCTATCTCCAATTCTCCATGAATACATTTGATTATGTATCTTCAAATGTTCCTGTGAGGTTCATTAGTCAATAATACTGTACCAACTGGGTGAAAACAAAAAGCTTCATAATAAGAGCTCGAGAGAGAGGGAGAGAGAGAGAGAGAGAGAGAGAGGGAGAGAGAGAGAGGGAAAGAGAGAGAGAGAGAGGGGGGGAGAGAGTGAGAGAGAGGGGGTGAGAGAGAGAGAGAATTTTGTAACTGCAAATTGAAGCCTCTGCTCACTAAACCCTGTTGAAAATGTCAGCATCATATAATGAATACATGAGCACTTGTTCCAAGGTATATATTATTCTCAAAAAATGATAACAGCATGTGCTGAGAACCAAAAAGACATAAACTCACACATTACAGTTAACAACTAAATTGTCTAAGTATGTGAAAAATTGATTTATCCCGATTTATGTTTCTTGAGAATGTAACATATTGAAGCTTACCTCTATAAGTGTTCAACAAAGGCCCTAATTCAACCAGTCCATCTTTGATATTTGAGTTTGAGAAAAACATATTTGAGAATATATATTTGAGAAAAAACATTTAAAAATATTGAATTTACAGAAGGATGAATAATTTAGTTGTTAGCTGTATCACTGATACATAACAAAGAGTTGATGCCTTTTTGTATTAAAGCATAGTTATAACAGTGAGAGCAAAAGCTAAAATCAGCTAACTTAGAATACTAATATGAAAATGAAATCAAACAAATTCAAAGTATGTACAAAAGAGAAAATTATAATATATTTGCACACAGAGTAATTCACCTCTTTGTATAAAACAAAACTTGTTCATAACTATTGTTTAATTAAAGGCGCACTCGGCTCACAAGAAAACAGCAAGAGATTGTATAATAATAACAAGAATAGACACTCAAATTAATTGGAAATATAATAGCCATCGAGAAAATGATTATTGTAAACTGAAGCATGTTATAAAATTCTCCTTTGAGAAGCCAGATGGCAGCTAGCCCATGAATTAATTTCTGTGAACATTTTGTAACGGGATTACAATAATTTGTACAGAATAAAGATTGGCACTTTGCACTCCAAACATCAGTGAACCAAGTAGAATCAGGTTTGGACTAAGATAGACTAGGTTAACTAGATCTAACTCAGCCCACCTATGTTAAGTCCAGGTACTGTCTCAAGATTCCAGACTTCTGATCAATAAACCACATGTTTATTTCTCCTACCAACTAAATAAAAGTTTTTCCATCACACAGGTGTACCTTTTTCAGCACTAATTAATACCTGGGCCCGTCTTGTAAAGAGTTGATCCAAATCAATCGCAAGTTTGCAGTCTCCTATCTCTTATGTACGTAGTTGTGATTTACATCAATCGCAAATAAGTTGCGATTGATATCAACTCTTTGTCAGACTGGGCCCAGAAGTAACGATATGAATCTATCGAATTTCGGACATACAATCAGCATCCTACTTATTTGGTTGCACCCTACTTTGGGTCTAAGGTTACGTATCACAAAGGACAAATTTGACATGTCCTTTGTTAAACCCTATTTTGAACGAAAGCTTAAGCTCAGCGTCGTGTTAAAATGTAAGTAGAATATGAGCCATTATGTACCGGTGACAACAAAATAATATCTGGGAAAATCAATTTAAATAGAAAACAAAGACAAAATGATGAATTTCAAACATTTCAAAACATTATGCCAAGAAATCAATTAATTACTTGCAAGATCCAATAAGGCAGTTATCCTTACGCCTAGCAACAGTGAACAAATCTTACAATAAATCTATTCCCACATTTCTTACAAATCTATTGACAACAACGTCAATTTTCATCTCAAATCATGTATTCCAGAAATGTATTTAGCTGCCTGCAATAAGACTGTATCAGCCAATTGCCATTGTCTTAATAGCCTTATTGCAGGTAGCCTACTAAGTTGTGATAAGGCCAAGACATCACGGAATGTATATTTATGAATAGATCTCTTATTTGTTGTATTTGTAGAAACCTTCGCCAGACTTCACGCCAAACTTCCCTTCAGCTACAAGCTTATTGATAGTCTCGCTTGGCTGGAAGAGTGCTTCATCAGGGTAAGCTTCATGCCATCCTGCAAAAAAAAAAAAAAAAGAGATTTAAAGACTGAAAGTGTAAGGGATGATTGGTATTATTAAAACGAAGAATACCATTGAATTAAGACATACTGAAGCTTTTTGTTTTACGCTCGTTAGCCAGAGTAAACCGCAAGAATGAACACAAAGTTGAAAATCTCACATCCTTGTCTAGCACGCTCATTCTGTTTTTCTTTCTATTGTCCAATTTTGGTTGTTGAGTACACTGAAGATAAAAGTATGTCTTTATACAATACTTTACTTCAAATATTTAGAAAAATGTGAACACATGTAAGGCATATGATGGCAACAAGTTGTAGTGAGCATCGTAAAGTTTATGTATTTTTTTACGGAAATTACCTGTCTTGCCACCTTCAAAAGATCCCTAAAAAACTTACCTTTTCCCCCAGTGATCTATTTACTCTACTTCCTTTTAGACTGACATTTTTTGTCCTCTTTTCATATATTTGTCTTTGTAAGCATTATGGTACTTAAATATTTTATATTATTATTATTACACTGATTTGAATATTCATTGTTTTTGGTGCAAGATGAGATTGTCATGGAGCAAATATAACCACAAATTTGAGGCCATCACTCACCTGATTTTCATTCTAATGTTATTACTTTCTCACTATATATGTTGTCAGGTAGGGGAAAATAAATTGTCCTCCTAAGGAATATGAATAGCTACCACCGTGGTAAGTTGTATGATACATACTTTTGTGACACTGGCTCCATGGCCAATGATTCAAAGTTAACCCTTTATCTAACCATAATCGTAAAGATAAAGGTGAGTTCTGGTAATGCGACTGCATTGTGAAAGAAAAGGTGTGGAATGGATCAGAAACAGTTGATCATGTAGCATGTAAGTATTGGTGTGCACTGCAAGGTTCTGGAGTCATCAAAATCATAATAAATTTGGCCGAGTCTTGGTAAAGTAACAAGCACTGTACACAGAAAGCTATATATGGGACAACACACATGGTGTCTGGGCTAGTACTACCTTGATTTCCTTGTCTTTTTATGCTCATTACTCAGCCAGTATACATTTTCTTCCAAAATTGTTTGGCACGTGTCATTTATTTGTAATCTTTCAGTGTAAGTTTCGTTTGATTCTGTGAGAATTAATTTTCTTTTTTTTACCAGAACTGGAGTTTATCTTTAACCTAAAACCCCTCTGCAAACCTAACTCTACAGGTACCTCGTTGATGAAAGATGGCTTGAACCAATTGTCACAAATGTGTCTTCACTGCAATGGTAGAGCAGTGATCTCACAACTGGGAGGTCCCAAATTCGTAACCAACACTATGAACATGACGGACAAAGAAAGAGGACAAAATATACAGTTCCTCATTCTACCCTCAACAATTGCTGTGGTAGACAAAGGAACATCCCTGATCACTGCTATTATGTAAAAATGTGTAGAACAGGTGAATATGCATGTGACACCTGTTCTACACATTCTTACATAATAGCAGTGAAGGGATCTTCCTTTGTCTACCACAGCAATTGTTGAGGGTAGAATGAGGAACTGTATTTTGTCCTCTTTCTTTGCTCGTCATGTTCATAGTGCAACTTGATGCACTAGTGCTCTTTGGGTAAGGCACTTATCCTTATTACCAAGTCATTCTGAGAGGACTTAAAGCCGTTGATACCCTGGTTGCTTACTTAAAAACATGCAACCAACCGAACAACCGCTAAGGTAGAATTCAGTCACACTTTAGTGTTAAAATTTGACAGAAGCCATATCATGCATTTCTCTCTTACCGTCCAGGATGAACTTGATAACGTCAACACCAACATAGTCCACCAGCTCAAACGGTCCCATGGGATACCCAGCTCCAAGCTTCATTCCGATGTCCACATCACGTGTGGTGGCATCGCCTAGATATAGAAGGGAGAGATTGAAGAAGAGACGGAACCAGACAATATTAATACCAATTTAAATCATTATTTACACATATTTGTTCTCAATTTCTTCTGGCTCCTTACAATTCCTTCTTCTTTTCTTGTGGATTGACCTTTGATAGTTTAACTGGCCTCTCTTAATCCCACATATTTTGATTTGCTTTTTTTAAGTTATCATTACTTTCTAGTTTGAAGTTCTAGTTTGTATTTATATGCTTGTTTGTATTTTTTCTCATTTTATACAAATTGTAGAAATAAACTGTCAACTGAACCAACCTGAACTGAAATGACTCGTTTTGCTGATCAAAAAATGTGAAGATGCAAGGAGGGAGAGAGAGGGGGGGGGGGGGTCATAGTCTCCCTGCCCCTTCCCAGGTAAGGGTACCTTGCTAGCACAGGTGTCTCAATAAAATCCATAAATTTCCCTTTTTCTTTCGAAGTTCATAATAAAAGTCTACTCACCTCTCTCTATCATTCGTACAGCTTCACACATGTAAGGTACAAGCAACCTGTTCACAACGAAGCCTGGGGTATCCTTCAAGTGGAAATAAAAAGGAACATTTAAAAGTTTGCATGAATGGCAGTTACAAAAATCTGACAAATTCCACCTGGTTAAAAAGAAAATACGGTACAAGTCAAAGAAGTACATCTATGGAACTAAAATCTGGAAATGCCCTGATAAAAGCTACTTTCTTGAATTTTCATTTTAAACATTATTATGGCAGCAAGAGCCGTATGATCTTATTTTAGTTCAACAATCATTGAAAACTTAAACATTTAGTCATGCCTCATAAAATTATGGCAAAGTATGTGTAATTGTGGGATTCCAAATCTGTATCAAATTCGATTATTACGTTCATTATCATAAAAAACTGTAATGTAATGCCATCAGTCATTGTCTGTATCTTCCCCAATATACATTCCTGCCATGTTTTCGCCACGAGATGTGAAATATAATTAAAGGTAATCCAAAGTTTGGGGAAATTTTGAAAATTGGATGGATAGTAATTCTTTAAAATGTTGATATATTTGGCTGCCCCTGTGGACGTATTATAAGCACTAGAAAATTTAGCCCCTAAAACACTTCTGCTTTTGAAAAAGTGAATGATCAAAAAGAGAACCGGTAAATTTTAAATATTTCAAACAGCATCGAAGGCCATTCCATGGTAGATGCGAACATGAAAATCTCAGAATATGCAGTTCTGATATATGATTTCCAAATGGGAATAGCAAGTTGGTTGATTGTAGTCAAGAAACATTGTTTTAAAGCTAAAGTAATATCAGTCTTGAGAGAGAGCTATACAACATAAAGCATTTATTATTTACATTTTCATTACTAAAGACTTCAAGTTGATTTAAACCGCGACAACGATCATTAAATATTGTAGGATCGAATATGCTTCCAATATGTTCATTTGAACCAAATTCATGACCCCATACCAAAACTTTGTATTAACTTTAATGTTAAATCGTTTGCTGTTCAGGTAGTATGTAAGTAAGGAGGAGATGAACTTACTCGGCATGTGATGGGTGTCTTCCCAAGTGCTGTTGAGAAGTCCATGAGGCTGTTATATGTCTCCTCACTGGTATCGTTTATTCTCACCACCTACACAAGAGATAAGAGATAAGAGATTGTAAAAAGTGAGCTGAATACTAGGTACTCATAATACAAAACAAACCCGAATTACATCTAAGTTTGACTGTATTGTAATTTCAAACTAATGACAAAATAATCGGTACTGAAAATGATACTACACTGTATGAAACCAGAACTGTCAACAGTTGCTAATTATATAATTATGTAAAATTCAATCATTAGCATCACAAAACTTTTGTCAACTGATTTACAAAAATTAATATTATTTTAGTATTCATAATTCATGAATTTAGTGTATACCATGGGATTCTCTCCTGGTATTTTCTCTCGATTTGCAACACATTTCGGGCAGACATTTTGAGGACGTATACTCCATTATAAAGAGCATTCTAGAATAGTTTTGAGCCTGCACAGAAAGAAAAAAAAATACTCATCCCATTTCAAAGGACATATCCCCTCTATGTAACCAGTCATTATGTACTAAAGAGTGATTTCCCAATCAAATATGGAATATTTAATCAGCCCTTTTGTTAAGCACTGATCATAATATCTGCTTAGAGTGAGGAGAATGAAAGTCTGTGAAAAGTTATTATTTAACACCCTTTAAACTCTACTAGCAGATGTGTTAAATCTATTACCTCAACAAATTCATCTGGATACAGGATTGAAGAATTTAAGTCTATCAAATATTTCTCTCTAAACCTTTTTTTCTCCCTTTTCAAACAGATGTACAGGGAGAGAGGAGGAGGCATGGATATGACGATTTAAGAATCCTGTGAAGAACTGACCACATCAGCTGCTAAAAGTAAGAAGGGCATTCAGTCTGTGTTAATCTTTTAAATTCAACATCCTTCTTGCTCTCAGCAGGTGATGTGTCAAATAGATTGAAGAAGTGTCATAGTCGAGTGGTTTAAGCAAAATCCTGTGACGTCATTCGTTCATGACTAAGTTTGTTGATGTCCATATACTTCTCTTTAAGAAATTCAAAGGTCGTGGGTTTGATCCCCGAAACGGCGCTTATGTTCTTTGGCAAGGCATTAATCTAAATTTGGCACTCAATACCCAAAAGAGAAATGGGGAACCTGTAGGATGGGGAAAGCATTTGAGTTAGTAATTGCCTATGCCCTCACGATGACCATATGGTAGGAATACTTCCCAAGGAGTGGAGATGGTGCACATTGTGCATGAATGAATCTGATGAATCTGTAAAGCGCTTTATAGAGACGGAATTTCGTATTTAAGCATCCAGATTATTATAATTACCTCAACAAGTTTCATCATGGATACTGGATTGAAGAAGTGAAGTCCACCAAATCTGTCTTTTCTTGACGTCACACTTGCAATGTCTGAGATTTGTAATGAAGAGGTATTGCTGACAAAGATTGTATTTCTGGTAATGGGGAAAAATGAAAAAGGACATTTCAGAGACATGAAATATAATCTGTTCTCATCTTTTAGCTATTTTCTAAAAATGTTGCAAACAATTTATTACCACACTATTCTTTAACAGTCCATGTTTGAACCCTGACTCAGAGGATAAAAGTTATTTGCCAATTTTTTGTTTGGATTATCATGTGTCAACCTCTGAATTCCATGGCAATTACCACAGGTTTTGAAATTATTTATATACAGCAAAAATCAAGAAAATAAGTTCTCAGATTAATTTCACATATGATGTATTATATTTACTCATTTTTTAAGAGAATTACAGTAATCTGTACAGATTAACAAAGGCTTTGCAACACTTGGTACTCCATAAAGTGGTGGACTCAATAAAACAAGATTTGGCTTTGGCAGAGAGTTAATAAAGTCCTATTCCTCTAGATAAAATAAGCAGTATCAATCATCGTGAATTTCTTTGAAATGTATGAAATTTCAAAGACTTTGAATTTGATTAGAGTGGGCTGGATACAAAAAAAAAGGTTCTGATAGCAACTTACGCTGGTGCTACTTTGTCTAACTTGCTGAAGAGGTCTTGCTTGATCTTGATGTTTTCAATGATTGCTTCGATGACGAGATCTGATGAACCTACTGCACTCTCGGCATCTGTTACCATGCTGATGCTTCCTAAGATGGAGTTTACAAACTCTGTACCGCCCTAGTGAAAAAGGGGAGAAATGAGAAGTATGAAAGATTTTGGATTGATAGCATATTCTGTAACATGTTTTACCTTGAGAGATTTGATGCTGCTTATAAGTATCGGCTTGCATGGTGATGTAGATATACAGTAGGCTTGCGGTTGCACCATGTGAGAGAGAGAGGGAGGATTGAGGGGTCCTGAAAAGGACTCTCGGTAATCTTTCTTCTTGAGTGTGTGTAGTCCTGCAAAGGACTGTTGGTAGTCTTGAAAAAGACTGTTGGTTATCTTTCTTAGCTTATAGTTCTAAGGAGAACTATAGCGCCGGTTGGAGAGGATGGGTAGTAGGAGTGGCTCGACGTTTCGAACAGGTTGATTATCCATCGTCAGGAGTGACAACAGATTTTTAATTTTTTTTTAGCTCTCATGTCTGCCATGTAAGGTTCTTAAGGTGCTCTAGTATTGCCCCAGCTCTAGCTAAACTACCTATTTCAATGAGTATTCAAAGAATTCCTTCCTAAAGGTATCCATTTAGCTCCTTAGTGGAGAGAGGCAACTTTAAATGTTTGTCATGCCAAAAAACACTAGTGCTGCACCAGAGCTTGAACCTATGACCTCCGCATCTCAAGTCAAGTGTTTAAACCACTGAACTATGACTGTGACAATATTAATTTTTAAAAATCACACTCTGCATTGCAATTTCTAATTTTCAGCATCATAGATAATCTTATGGATTAGCACTTAATCTGACACCTTGAAAGTGACAGCTTAAAGGTAAAGACCAGTCCTCTCAAAAAATGAAATGGAAGCTCTTATTACCAATCATGTGAAAGAATATGTTTTGACTAATACGTGATCATACAAATTTTGTTGAGAAACCGCCTACTAATTGATATATTTGGTAAATTATTATATCTATTTGGACCTGATAGATATAACGCACGTGTCGCGCACGTGTGGGGGTAGTCCCATATACATCTTTCTGTGTACAGTGCTTGTAACTTTATCAAGACTGGGCCAAATTTCTTATCATTTTGATGATTCCAGAACCTTGCAGTACACACCAATACTTATATGCTAGATGATCAACCTTTTCTGATCGTTCCACAACTTTCACAATGCAATCGCATGACCAGAACTCAACTTTATCTTTAAGAAAAATGTTGAAAAGACTTACAGCTGGGTCTTCAGCATATTTCTTCTTTGCGATGCGAGCTAAGCTCTTCTGGATATAGGCCATAGAGTTATCCAGGACTTGCTGACTCAGGTCCACCACTGTAACAGCATGTCCGGTCTGTGCTGCTACCTGTTAAATGACAAGGATATATTTGAAGTTTAATAATACAGCAGATTCCAAATAATGATAATAGTGGTCTAATACTCGTGTCCGTCACACTTAGGTCCCCAGGCACTCCAATTTTACAGGAATGATTACTGGCAAGTACTTTTCTTCTTCTTCTTCCAGTATAGTAAAGACCGCCGTTGGCGTATTATCGTACTATGTGCTTGTCAAGTGCCGGGTGTACAGTGCAAGTAAAAAGGCTCTACAAGAATTCTATGTGCAGCTAAAAACAGTCTGAAGCTCAACGGAGCTTAATGTGTTGCACCTTCTGCTTGAAAAGTTCCAAAGAGGTGCAATCGACGACAGCAGATGGTAAGGAGTTCCACAGTCGGATAGTATCTGGGTAGAATGTGGTTTGGAATAGCAGAGTTCGGGCAAAGGAGACATGGACATTTACATTACCATGGTCAAATGTGGCAATTGTAGATTAGTGTCTTGCCAAATGATGTTAGAGATAAGGTAGGCATTGAACCCTGTACTTTGTACTAGGCCTATACTCTAAATAGTTCAGTGAGTTATCAACACACGTAGAACTTTAGCTTACATTTAGCGCATGCGTATAATGATCATCCGATCTCAGCCTCATTTTCCTAAATTGGCGCCTACAAGCGCCCTTCTTATTGGCTATCGCTGGCTGCCATTCACTCAATGTTATAATATAAGATATTGGTGCGAGGAGAAAGCTTGCGATTTTCTGTTTGATCCGATATCCAAAATCATGATATTTCCGTCAAACCAATCCCTCTATAGATCTAGACTATGTTACAATTTTTTCAGCATCCTTAAAAGTATTTCACTTAAGTTTAAGTCTTCATAACTTTTTTTAAGTTTGAAAAATTCTCATTTTCATGACTTTGAAATTTTGAATGAAGTTCGTGTTTGACAAGCAACGCGAGAGAATTTTTGTTTTGATCTGCATCTGTGAGCATCAACCCTTTAAAAAAATTCAGGTGATGGAACAAAATCGAGTCTTTCTTGCAAATACACAACCCCTTTCCAGTCAATAAAGACATACAAGGAAGGCCAAATCAATTGTACAGCCTTCAAATTCTACCTTTTTTTGTAATGCCTATAGCTAGATTCTCAATTAACACACATCTGAATGATCATGTGGGACTACAGTCTACACTAAAATAGAGCCAGACTAAGTTTTACCTGCGCAATACCAGCACCCATTTGACCTCCGCCAACGATTGTTACATTCTTGATAGCTGCCATTCTTGCTGCAGACGTTACCATACTGCGGGAGATTACGTTCGTAGCAAAAGCCATTTTTAAAACGGGGTAAATACAGTTATATGAGCCTGTAAATGATACACGTGCCTATCACAGTTGAATAAGAGCCGAGGTTTAAGGCGGTGTTACGCCGCGCCGCTGAGCTGAGCTAGCTGCCACTGCAAAACAGTCAGTCCGCAAGCTCAGCTCCAATTCAACCACGCCCACTATGCCCTGGATTAAGTTGGAAATCATGATGATGTCATGATTGATCCAGCATATCAGGAAAACTACCCCTGGTACAGGCGCGTAGCCAGGGGGGGGCGGTGGGGGCGGTCGCCCCCCCCAAAACGCCGGCCAAAAAAAAAAAAGAGAGAAAAAAAGAAGAAAGAGAGAGGACGTAGGAAGAAAAAGGATTAAGAGTCGAGAACGGTACAACGAATCGTCTTCTTTCTCTAATAATTTAATGAAACGTCTAAGCTTCCGCGCTTCGCGCGGTAGGGGAGGGGGGAACTGAATTCAGATAAGGATTAAGAGTCGAGAACGGTACAACAAATCGTCTTCTTTCTCTAATAATTTATGAAACGTCAAAGCTTCCGCGG
Organism: Strongylocentrotus droebachiensis; assembly: GCA_035222895.1. Lineage (NCBI taxonomy): Eukaryota > Metazoa > Echinodermata > Echinoidea > Camarodonta > Strongylocentrotidae > Strongylocentrotus > Strongylocentrotus droebachiensis. The sequence goes on along the minus strand of JAVYIG010000246.1, from coordinate 559,074 downwards.
GAGGGGAGGGGGGGGGGGAACTAAATTCAGACAAGGATTAAGAGTCGATCGAGAATGGTACAACGAATCTTCTTCTTTCTTTAATAATCTAATAAAACTTCAGAGCTTTCGCGCTACAGCTTCCGCGGAGGAAGGGGAACTTGATACAAAAAAGGATTAAGAGTCGAGGACGGTACAACGAATCGTCTTCTTTCTTTAATAATCTAATAAAAATGAGGCAGGGGAACTTGATTCAAACAAAGATTAAGAGTCGAGGACGGTACAGCGAATCGTCTTCTTTCTCTAATGAAACGTCAAAAGAAACTGAATTTAGATAAGGATTAAGAGTCGAGAATGGTACAACGAATCGTCTTCTTAATAATCTAATAAAACTTCAGAGCTTCCGCGCTACGCGCGGAGGCAGGGGAACTTGATTCAAACAAAGATTAAGAGTCGAGGACGGTACAGCGAATCGTCTTCTTTCTCTAATGAAACGTCAACAGAAACTGAATTTAGATAAGGATTAAGAGTCGAGATAAGGATTAAGGTCCAACGAATCGTCTTCTTTCTCTTATAATTTGATGAAACCTCAAAGCTTTCGCGCTTCGCGCGGGAGGGGGGAAACTCCCCCCTCCCTGCACCCTCCCCCCTAGGGAGCGCGCTACGCGCGCTCTGTAAGTGATTCGCACGCTTCGCGTGCTCACTACCGCCCCCCCTAAAATGAAATCCTGGCTACGCGCTTGCCCCTGGACAATTACCCCGGACAACTACCCCCGGAAGCCCCCCCCCCCCCCACCCTCCCCCTGCCCACATAAATAAAAAGGAGCACAGCTAGGGTGCGTTCACTGTAGCCTTTCCTTTTTGATAAACAATATTCCGTTATTATTGTAATTTCTTCAGTTTTTTTTATTTTGTCTTTAGTACAATCATGTACTTTGTTTTATGTAAGGTATGCCACTTATAGAACTTGTATACTTTGTACGTGCTTAACATGCTCATATTGAAACGGAAATAAATCCGGGAGGCCGGGGGGGGGGGGTATTACGGCATACGAGGATGTGCCGCTCTAATGGGTCACTTTTTCACACAAAAATCCCGATACACGGGTCCCATTTTTAACAAAAATATCACTAAACATGGGTCCGTTTTTTTCAAAATGTTCAAAATGGGCCTTTATTTCGAGAAAAATCCCCCCAAATAACCCGGTAAATATCAGGGTAGGGATTTCGAGGCTTGAGCGGCACTCCCCCGTCTAAACCAAATAAGAGTACCCCCCCCCCCCCGGAAATCAATAAATAATAATATAATAATATTCGGTTATATCACAATTTTATAACGTCTCTATGCGCTTCCAAAGAGCTTTGGAATTATTACCCTAGTTTTATCAAGTCAAATAGAGTCGAAAGCGGGTGCCACAAAATATTTATCATTTGAACGTTCGCATTAATTTTATACATGTCAACGACAATCACATTTACGACTATAATTTGTTCCTTTTCAATCAGTTTTAATTGATATTTCTCATTTAAAATAGTATATAGGCCTAAAATAGAACGACAGGGCTAAAATCAAATATTACAAATAAAGGGATATGACGATCATTCACTGATAACAGATCGCAGCGCAAGTGTTGAAAGGATATTTCATAATTCTCTCTCCCTTTCTCTTCCTATTACTCCTCTCTTTCTCTCTCTCTCTCTCTCTCTCTCTTTCTCTCTCTCTCACTCTCTCTTCTCTCTCTCTCTCTCTCTCTCTCTCTCTCTCACTCTTTCAAGTCTCTCCCTATATCTACCATATCATATATTATTATCTAGCTATTACCCATCTTTCATGATCTAACTACTTCATCAATTTTTCTGTCAGTCTATAATCATTCTATATAGCTATCTATTTATCATTCTATATAGCTATCTATTTATGAGTATTAAACTTGAATCGGATAGTAATATTACAATAACAATTTTCGTCACTCGTTAAACTGCACTGATTGTCAAAGAAAAAAATAGACAAACAAACAAACACAACGACATCAAACATAATTTTTTTAAGTATTTTATAATGTATTGCTTTTATCTTAAGTTTATAATCACAATAATTTTTCAAGGATTTGGCGCTAAATATTTTTCTGACTTTTCTTTGAAATTGGTACGGATTCGGCTATGTCGTTCATCGGCTCAATCTCAATAGGTTAATCATAATATTGTTGACAAGTTGTCTTCCCCTTTATTTATACTGTAATCATTCTAATCTATGTTTAGATCTTCCATGAGACATGACCAACAGTTTGGGCCATTCATACTTTTTATAAGTTCTTTGCAGATTGCCTTGTAATTCATTTCTGTCACTGGAACTATTTCCTGATTTCAAGTTAGGATTCTTGCATCTCCTCCATCACTTCGGCTTCGTTTCCTTCGCCTTGTTTCCTTATTGTTTATCTTTTTGAGTAAAATGTTAGACGTACAGACGAGGTTTGTCTGATGTCATCTCTAGTTTAGGCTTCATTTTTTAAACTGATGCCAGTTTACGTTTGGGCGGACCGCTGATAAGAAGACTGACTCCATCAACTCCTGTGTGAGAGGCTGACATGATGGACACATTCTGCTATCTTCGTCCATGTTTGCCGATTTTCTGTTAACCGTACTTTCTTGCCAACTGCACTTTTATCCAAAGCTGAACCATTGTTTGTTTTAATCTATAATGGCACAATTCTAACTGTTGGCTGTACTAATGATAATACGGTAGATTGATGAGAAGCACGCAGTGATGAGTTATTCTGGTTCTACATTATGTTGCTGATGTTGCTTTAGATTCCTGTAATGGTAAAACAATTGAGAAAGAATAAAGTGATTACTTAATATATATGTATACACATAGTTAAATCGTTTTATTTAATTCCTATTCATAATACGAAGGTTAAAATGTCACATGTATATTAGGTTTGTCATTAAAGATAAGCCCACATTATTCTCGTACTTTTTAAGAAAGGAGCTAGAAAATACTCTCTATGAAAATAAGGTTTCCTCACCTTTACTCCGCCAATGCAACAGATCAGACCACCATCATTATGATCCCAATCGCCACGTTTATTACCAAGGAATAAACTTGAGATGCATCCAATTTCATTCATGCAAATTGTCGAGGCTTCGATGTTACACAGCGCTGTCTGGTAGGCGATTTTCAGGAGGCTCGGCTGGTGAGGATGGCGGCTCGCTTATGCTGCTGTTTAAATGACATGAAAATGCAGAGTAGGGTTCACTAACTTTCAATGATCATGTTTGTAGTTTTTCTAAGCTGTGTGGCATGCTACAAAGACGGTGCTCCATGCACATAATATAGCAGCAGTGGGACTGACAATTATAATAGGCTTAATGTGTAGAGCATTATCATTGAGATGAATTTTGATTATATTTCATTTTATTTCTTTATTGGAATGATTATAATATTAAGAACAATAATGTGTTGACAACAAAAAGAAGAAAAACCTGCAAAGACCAGCCTATGGAAGTTCTTAACTTAAAATATGTTTAAAAAAAGGCTACGATAATTTAGATATTGCCAACCATGAATGATTATAATATTTAGAACAATAATGTGTTGACAACAAAAAGAAGAAAAACCTGCAAAGACCAGCCTATGGACGTTTAGATATTGCCAACCACTTTATTAACTATTAACATCTTAAATGATTTAAACCCATCATGATGACCAATCAAAGTGGGAGGGGGCGGGAGGGTGGGGGGGGGGGGGGGGGTAATGCTCACCGATGATTGGCTTACATCTTTGTTTTCACCAGAGCAACAAAACTTCTTGATGATAGTTGTATGTCCATCTCATTCATCCTCGTCCCTGTTTTCCCAGTGACTGCCCCATGCTCGTCGACGCCTATCTCTTCCCCTTCCTCTTCCTCTTCCTCTTCCTCTTCCTCCTCTTCCTCCTCTTCCTCCTCTTCCTCCTCTTCCTCCTCTTCCTCCTCTTCCTCCTCTTCCTCCTCCTCCTCCTCCTCTTCCTCCTCCTCCTCTTCCTCCTCCTCTTCCTCCTCCTCCTCCTCCCCCTCTTCCTCCTCCTCCTCCTCCTCCTCCTCTTCCTCCTCCTCCTCTTCCTCCTCATCCACCTCCTCCTCTTCCTCTTCTTCCTCCTCCTCCTCTTCCTCCTCCTCCTCTTCCCCTTCTCCTCCTCCTCCTCCTCCTCCTCCTCCTCTTCCTCCTCCTCCTCTTCCTCCTCATCCACCTCCTCCTCTTCCTCTTCTTCCTCCTCCTCCTCTTCCTCCTCTTCCTCTTCCCCCTTCTCCTCCTCCTCCTCCTCCTCCTCCTCCTCCTCTTCCTCTCCTCCTCCTCTTCCTCTTCCTCCTCCTCCTCTTCCTCCTCCTCCTCTTCCTCCTCCTCTTCCTCCTCCTCCTCCTCCCCCTCTTCCTCCTCCTCCTCCTCCTCCTCCTCCTCTTCCTCCTCCTCCTCTTCCTCCTCATCCACCTCCTCCTCTTCCTCTTCTTCCTCCTCCTCTTCTCCTCATTCTCCTCTCCCTTATCTTTCTCCTCCTTCGTGGTGTCGTAAATGAACAGACAGACGTTTGAGCAGATGCTGTTGATGACGGCCCAAAGAGAAGATGTAGATTCTGACTGTCTCTCAGGGCAACCTGATTTAAAAAAAAAATGAAATCATTGACTACCTGAAGGTACGATAAAATAAATATTTTAAATCTTCATCGGCTCGACGAGTCTATTATTTATTTACGTGTATCATATCTGATTATTATTTTGTATTAAAAAAGCCATATCATTTTTTTTCTGCCCCTACTTTATAGGATTTTTTTGGGGGGTGTCAATTTTTAATTTGTTGTTGTTATTGTTCGTTCTTTGATTGATGTTTTTTATTCGTTCCTTTGACTGTTCGCTTTATTTGTGATACATAACGCATCTTTCATTATTCGACCACTGATAAATAAACACTTCAATTTTCTTTCTTTCTGCTTCTGATCCATAATAGCACTGGCGTACTGATTGAGATGGGGATTAAGTTGCCCCCCCCCCCCCCCCCAAAAAAAAAATATATATATATATATATATTAAACGTGGTTTATTTCTAATTCGCAATGATTTACAAATGTTGCTGAAATTGACATCATTTTCCGGGTTTTTTCTTTACTTTTTAAAACAAATATAACTGATTGTTTTTCTTTCTCCCCCCCCCCCCCCGAGTTTTTTTATCATTACGCCACTGCTTTCTACCAACCTAAGGGGAGTGCGATCTCCTGTTCCCTCACTACCGACAATGGTGCACTCATCGTGGATGGCGTCCATCTCACCCTCATTCTCCCCAATCCCGATATTCTGGACGAACTGGGGCCCGGTCTTGAATACGCTGTCGCAAGCGTTGCGAATATAAGCCCAGAAATTAAATGTGAAGTCAGGATATCTTTCTGGGTTGCCTGATTGAGAAAGTAAATATAAAATCATTGACTGAATGAGATGGTAGCTTTAGGAAAGGAGTATATTTGTATTTGATAATCGTTGTTATTGTAATTGTTATTATTCATGGTATTATTATTGATATTATTATCATTATTATTGTCATTATTACCATTATTATTATCATTATTATTATTGTTATTATTATTATCATTATCATTATCTTATTTATCATGGACAAACCTTGGGGATACGATATCTTGTCTCTCCATGGACGACCACGGCTCTCTCCTCGTCGACGTCCATCTCACCCTCACCTTCCCCAATCCCGATATTCTGGACGAAATGGAGCCCGGTCTGGTAGACGCCATATACTAAGGGGTTGCGGATCAAGGTCCAGATCAGGGAGATCAAAAACACGGTCTCGATCTCATCAACACAAACTTTACCAACCTGCGACGTTGCCTCGTCGTCACTGGTGACGTCCTTGCCTGAGGGGCCGTTAGACAGGTAGCTGCTGCTATCCTCCTCTGTTTTCAGTAAAATAGAATAAATAATTCAAGGGCGTGGCAGGGATTTGCACGGTGAAAATCTCAAAACTTGTAAAAAGGGCCAACATGTTGTTGTTGTGCATAATAATTATAATAATAATAACAATAATAAAAACGATGCTTATAAAGCGCTTTCCACTGAAGTCTCTAAGCGCTATATGTGTGCGTGGGAGAGATAGAGAGGGGAGAGGGGGAGGGAGAAAGAGAGAGACAAAGAGAGGGGGGGGGGAGAAATTATGAGCATGCAAATCATCACATCCACAGGTGAGTCATTGGATAAACCTCAAAGTAATATCATGTTATAATATATAATCAAATATTGTAGGAATTATACACGTAAAACTATTTTTAAAATTGAAATATAACAAAAACAAAAAGCTTACCTGTCTGGTACATGGCATTAACCTTGGTCATTTGGACAAGGTTATATCTGTTGACCATCATGATCTGGTCAGTCTGTGAGCTGGTCTCATCCTCACTGGACTCTTCGATTGCATCCTTGATCTCGTGCTCTACCTCCTGACCAACACTGCAATCGTCGTCGGTGCCTTGAGATTAAGAATTAAGAAAACCACATAATATAGATTTGACAATAGGCCCTTTAAAATTGTTTTAAAAATTGTATAGCTCATCAAGAAAGATTATTTATAAGAAGACTCCCAGGCACCAACTAAATATTTCTCCTACCCCAGCGCCCACCACCCCTCTCTCTCTCTCTCTCTCTCTCTCTCTCTCTTTCTCGTTAAACTCCATTAAAAAAATGTTCCTTTATCCATTTATCTATCCTCTCTTTCCTTAAATTAATGTGTGTCTTTGGTCTATATATTTTATTCCATGTATATCCTAATTCTAAATATCTCGCGATATCAATTCTCTTTTATTCAATTTTCTTATTCAACATAAGTTTAATATTCTCGTTTGCCTGTTCTTTTGTCATTGTTCTTATGACTACTTACATGTACATTCATCCTCAGAATACACAAGGCCAGGGACTGGGGTCGTGTCGTCATCAGCGTTGGATTCGACATCGGCATTGTCAACATCTTCGTTCCCGTACTCGACATCGGATGTCACCGACTCGTCATCGCTCTCCTCATCGTTGATGAACCGATCTATCGTGAGGGACGTGAGCAAAGCTGAACATACCGTTTTCTAATACATAATTATGTGGATCTATTTTCTCCTCTCAAAGGTTAAGAATTACTTATCCCTTCTTTATCATTTCTTCTATCTCCTTTTTTCTGCTTCTCCTTTATTTAACATTTTCCGAAACGTAATATCACAAAGTACAGTGTATATGTCTTAAATATATACCATACTTAATTGTTCAGATTGTAAGTTTTGTCTCATGCATAATGAAAATCCATAATATTCCTCACGAAAAAATAGTTTGTTTTCATTCTATTTCACACATTGTTAATACCATGGGTTTTCTAACAATATCGTGCAGAAACAAAACTAGTCTTGTATGATAACCAATTAACAATAAATAGAGTGTTGTTTAAAAAAATATTAAAAAAACCTTCAAAGCCATCACGTGCAATTTTTGACACTTGCAAAGAAACGACCGCGCAACTTACGGTAAGACAGGAAGTACTGAGAGGAAACCCTCACGTCCTTCGGATAGGACGTAGAGGGTAGCTCGTCCTCGACCTTGCCGCTTAGTGCGGGCATGATCATGGCCTGGTGGCAATCCTGTCCAAGTTCAGCAGGGGAAGACCAAGATGTCTGAGGTGCCCGTGGCTCAACGCCAGTGGCTGAGTGGATCGAAGTAGCAGATGACTCGCTGAAGTCGTTGATAAAGATGACGTCAACGTTGTCGTCATCACTGTCCATATCGTCCTCCATCACGTGCAATGCCATCGATTCTGGCTGTGATAGTTTACCATAAACAAATATTTTATATGATATTGCATATTGCAACACGATATATCTGTAGATGTATATTGATTTTGAGATTGGAGTAAGTTCGATTCTTCTTTTAATTGAGTGAATCAGCTGTACAGATTGTATTTATTTTTTGGTCTCTGTTTGCTCGTTCAAACCATGATCTAAAATATTTTGAGAGCTTAAAATGAATATCTATTACCTTGCGAAGAATTTTTTTTTCACTGAACCTTCTACTTCTTAACTTTTTGCTTACAGTCAACCAAGTCTTTAATATCATATTAATTTAAAATACTTGCATAGAACAATAAGTCATAAATGACAGTAATGAGGATTAATGCACCACAAAAGGGCACTAATATAGCACATCGACACGGTTTTGATCCTGGGGCCTCACAGTTACGAGGCCATTGCTTTGTCAATGAACCATGACAGTACGCAGCGGGGGCTAGGGTAGGGGCCAGTTTCCATAAATATTTGAAAAAAAACAGAAAATGCAATAAATTTTCAATAATTTATTTCATTTTACCCCGGTTCCCAACATACAAATATCCTCTGTGTGCCCATGCCTTGAGCTATAATGATGGCCGTCCAGAGGATTTTTTTATGTTGGGGACCGGGGTAAAATGCAATAAATTATTGAAAATTTATTGCATTTTCTGAGTTTGTTATTTTGTATGGAAACTGCCCCCTACCCTAGCCCCCGCTGCGTACAGTCATGGTTCAGTGGCAAAGCAATGGCCTCGTAACTGAGAGGCCCCAGGATCATAACCGTGTCGATGTGCTATATTAGTGCCCTTTTGTGGGGCATTAATCCTCATTACTGTCATTTATGACTTAAGGGAGTAGGTCCCCTAGTTGATAAGCATAGTTGCATATACATGCTTTAGCAGTCACGGAAAACACACATTGGCATATTATTATTCAATTAAATTTGAGAATGTATACTATTATCTAGATCTATTATTTTTAAATTATTTTTAATTCGGTAAATTGGGGTCATACAAAAATATTCCAACTTTATGAGCGACAGTGTAACAGCCTGTCTCTATATTCTATACTATACGTAAATAGAAATATCTTTTAATTTTTGTATTGACAATACAAGGCTATTGCATTAATAAACAAGTTATTAAAAAAACTGATCAGAAACAGTTTCAATACTGAATTTCTAATTGTAATCTCAATTTTATTACTGGTTTTATAAACGTTGATTATAAACTCTTATTTCGTATTCTTTCTTTCTTTCGTTTTTTCTTTCTTTATGTTTTGTTTTCTCCTCCTTATTTTTCTTCTTTCTCTTCTTCTTCTTTTCTTTTTATTCCTTTTATCATATCAATTTAATTACTGAATGTCTTAATTTGGATATTTTGAATTGTACTATTTGGATGTAGGTTAAATGTTGCAGTTTGATTTGTAAGTTCAAGATGTGACAGCTATATAGCTGTGGCTTTGAATTTTTATCGATAAACCTTATCAATTCAATTCAATTCAATTTAATTAAATTTAAAGCTTGCTATACGGATTTAACTTACTGTGTATGTTGTGCTGTAGAAATGGGTACATGTAAAGAACTCTTGCCATCACTGTTCATCCCCACTACGTGTAATTACAATACATTAGTTAAACAAATTATAGATTGAAAGTACTTTGATCATTTTTAAATTGTTGGAATTATTCTTTTAAATTTCATAAAATTTATCTTGCATTATCGCTTGGTCAAATCTTGATCCTAAGAATCTTGTGAAAGCATAAAAGATTGCCATAATAAAGCTCAATTTAAGTATAGCTAGCTCTCGAATTAATCTGGTCTAAATTTCTTAAATAATTTTATTTACGACAGACTATTAATTTAATGTCTATAAGACTCACACTACATGGCTTAAATAGATTGCATGTATAACAGACTTTGAATCTAATTGAACCTTCATTCTCTAAACTTCCAACAATTTTTGAAAAATTATATATTTATGTATCGCCAGTCGCATTATTTTTCTGTTAAATGTGTGTTTTCTTCGACTTTCACCTATCAACCCATGAATTAAATACACCTTTGGCGAAGGGCATGGCATACCAATTAAAAGTGGTGTATCTAAATATAAATAAAATCTTCGATTCACATGGGGCAAATGCTGCCAAGAAATGAAGGGAGAATGGTGAACGGGCTTTATATATATATACGCCACTGCAGATTGTGTATGAAACTCACAAGTGGGACTCTAAAAAGATTATCTTCCCTTACCCTCTTGCTCTTGGATAACAATTTTCTGATTCCTGCCCAACAGCAGGTCTCAAGGGTCTCAGAATGATCTTCAACTTCCTCCTCGAAAGACAAAGATCGGGGTCTGGATTTAGCAGAGCCCATTTTGAAAATTGCCAAAAGGTTTCGAAAGAATTTGCGAAAATCGCTCAATAACTCTCCGAAAGCTATGTAATGAATTTAGATTGTCATAAAATATTGTATGGGCAGTGCTAGTGGTTACCAGAGATACGCGCATGCGCATTGTTAATCATGATGCGCGCATGCCTCTAGCTCTACGTCAACAATGGTAAGGATGCACGCGCAGCAAACGTTTAGTAAGTTTGTCAGGTGCAGCGCAATGTATGAATCTTAAAAAGAACACAATAATTTTTTGCAGGTCAAATATTTTGATATCATTTCTACAACATGATAAGTTGGATACCTTTGGATATCATATAATATTTCCAAACTGATTATTTCTTATGATATCCTTTAATCTATTCAGGTACTTCGAAATCAAATCACTTTGATAAACATAGGTCTATAAGTCAGCAATGCACCTAAAATATGCGGGAAATATTGGGAGAACTGGTTACTTTACTTTACTATAACCGGTTACTTTATAAGAGAAGGAATTGAAAAGCATCACTAGGCCTTTTTCATTTAAAGCACAGTAAAATATAATACATAGTTATATTTACCTCGTTTTCACTAGGACTGAAATTCATAAATTGACCACCTTTATATTTACTCTATTGTCTATTGTTGACCTCTCTCTCTCTCTCTCTCTCTCTCCCTCCCTCTCCCCCCCTCTCTCTCTCTCTCTCTGTCCTCCCTCCCTCCCTCCCTCTCTTGACTCCTTCAATACACATTCATTATTGAGCTCGTGCGATAAAAAAAAAGGTTTACACAGATAAAACACCACTATGTGAACTCATATAGACTGAACATTGTCTTGTCCTTTTTACAATTTTTACCTTCAATTTGATATTCTATTAGTTATGTTATAATTATTATTATTATTTTTATTTTTTTTAAATACTTTTAAACGCGATAAATATTATACTCATCCTCTTATTCCTGTATTGTTTTTTTTTCTTCTTGTTTTTCTCTTATGTTTACCTTGGTATTTTTGTTGTGTTATGTTATCGGTTTTACAGTTTGACTCGTATGCTTGTTGTCGTTCTAGTTGAATATCTGTCTGTCTTATTGTTTGTTTGGTTTGTACTTTAATTTGTTAGATATTTATTTGTTGTAACTACATGTACATATTCATTGCCTTACTTCTTGCATTTGCAACGTTTTACATATTATTGTATAATTCACTGTATATTTATTGTTATTTTTATGTTTGTGGACCATTTTGAAAATCAGCTGTGCTGAAAGGGCCATCCACCCTATGAGAGGTAATAAATAAATAAAATAAAATAAAAATAAAATGTTAATATACAAACATTGCACCATACCATAACCAATATGATCATCATCCAGTTAACATCATACTTCGTAACAAACTCATTTGTATTCAAGATTGATGTTATGGACTAAAAGGTTTGCCCTCGGCGTGTCAGTATGATGAACAAACCAATGATGCAAATTACAGAAAGAAAAACAAATGGCGACATGCAGAGATATAAATACATTGTTTATAGGTCTATGTATAGGGAAATGAAAACTCATTACAAAGCGCTGTAGGTACAAAAGTCGAATGAAGAATCACTAGCCTGTACAAATTAAAATATCTTGCGAACTGTTTCTCTATGTTATCACGGATGCCTAGAATCATCCCTGCTAGAATGAGAAACCTTATAACACAGCATGATAGCAGCCACAACAACTGCACTAAATTTTAGAATGACCACTATGTATCGAGTATACGAGAAATAGTTTAATCCTGAGGAAACAAAAGCATGAAAGGGGAGTTTCATCCATAAAAAGCTCGCGATCATAAAAATAGTTACAAAGCGAGGTGACTCAACTTTTCATTGCAGCCTCGTCGACGAGAAAAGACTTGGATGTCCAGGCGCGGATCCAGGATTTTCCAATAGGGGGGGCCGGAAATTCGAAATCCGCGCAGACCGTCATTTAAACTTACCAATACTGACAAGGTCATATTAGAAGCACTGTACTTTAATAGTGTACTGGTACCTACAAACGGGCACAATTATTTTGGAAAGGGGACATGCTCACGTCACATCTCTTGTCCGATATCAACATTCCCTGTTTTCAAGTTATGCTCGCGCGCAATTTTTTTGACATTTCCATCAGTGGGGGCTGAAGCCTCTTGCCCCAATATCTATTTCCTGGTTTAATAATTTGGCGAGCGAGCGAAGCGAGTGAGCGGAAATTTGAGCTTATGTATGTTGTGAAAGTGTTAATTGTCACCAAAATATACGAGATAAGATATAACAAATGCATATTGGTAATTTTTAAATTTTCGGGGAAAGAGAGGCTGCAACCCCATCCCGCATTAACTGCAGGTGTTTTGAAATCAAATCAGACTCCCCAAAAAAGTATTAACCAAAACGCACGAATCCAGTTTCAAAAATCAAAAAAATGTCAGCTTCAGAGGGGTGCACATCACCCCTCAGACTCCCTCTAAAAGTATTAACCGAATCGCACGAATCCAGGTAAAAAAAAAATCAACTTCAGAGCTAGAGAGGACCCCCCCCCCCCCCCCCCACACACACACACAAACACACACACACCCCCTGTGCGCGCAAGCGCGAAATTAACGCTGGCGCTAATGCGTAAGCAGGGGCGGCGGAGCTATTTCCAAAGTGGAAAGCACCAACAAAAAAGGGCACCTACAAAGCGAAATCTCAAAGCGAAAATATACATTTTTGTATACATTGGTATATACCCTTTCATTGTGATTCCATTATCAGGGACGATTTCAATATTTGTTTTTCTTTATATCTTATACAATATATTGCTTAAGCATCACCCTTTCGGCTGGGTGTGATTGTCTGAATATTCATTTGCGAGCGAGCAAAGCGAGCGAGAAAAAAATGTAAGATCTGTGAGGTCGCAGAGTGAAAAATTACATCTTATAAAGAGGAAAAAACCAAATCATGATGGGGTTATAAGCATCACGGAAGACTGAAAAAAAATTTGTTTTAAAGTGACATATAATTGTATCATCTATAAATGCGAGCGAGCGAGCGAGCTTTAGGGGAAATTACTCTTAGTCGCTTGAAATTAGGTGCAAGCCTGATGATGAGAGGTTAAGGGGACACTTATCGAAAGGGATAAAGACACTTATTAGAAAAGAAAAGGAGCATGTGTCAAGGTACAAAGAGTAATTATCAAAGGTTCAAACGAGGCACTTCTTACACCTGAAAGGAGGCACTCACCAGAAATGAGATAGGGCACTTATGAGTATGGGAAATGGGCATTTGTCGACGGAAAAGGGGCATCCATCAGAAATTTATTTATCAGAGGTGAAAAGGGGCATTTATGAAAAGGGGATAGGTCCCTTATTAGAAAGGAAAAGGGGCACGATTCAAAATAAAAGGGCAGTTAGCAAAGGTGAAAATGGGCACCCATCATAGATGAAAAGAGTACTTATCAGGAGGGGAAGGGGTACTTTTCAAAGTAAAACGAGCATCTCTCAGATTTGAATAGGGGCAATTATCGGAGGTGAAGAGCGCACTGAAGTGAAAAGAATTAACTTCTCATATATGAAAATGGTCATTTACCAGAGATGAAAAGGGACACTTTTTATTTATGAAGGGCCTCATTTTTCTAAATAGCCCTTATCAGATAGGAAAGGGGGCACATGTGTTGATGAAATGTGCGCTTATCCGAGTTAAAAAGGGGAAGGGGCACTTCTTTACAAAGTAAAAGTGGCCCTTTGGGGGGTACTTGAAGAGTGGGGCGAACTTTGCCCCCTACCCCTGCCACCCGCCCCATCATCTGAAAATCCAAAATGATGTTGTAGGGGCCGGGCGCGGCTTTATCATGAGTGCTTTTATGTGAACCTCTTTTATTATTATGCTGAATTCCGACCCAGATTGCACACTCTAAAATGATAGTATGATCATCCTTGCAGTTCACGTATGCACCCCTTCCTCCTAATCCATCGTTACCGTCACTGCCATTTACGTATGGCCGGCCGGCGTATTTTTTATTTACACGCTAGCGAGGGGAATTTCTCGATTAATTCCAATGAAACCGCTTAAAATTCTAATGAAACCGCTCGCGAAGAGTCTAGCCTGGATCGGAGAGCTCGCTAGTGCTATACGCTAGTGTGAATTTACATCCAGGAGAAAGTTTGCTTAACTTTTTCTTGAAACAATTGAACGGTTATGGAAACTGTTTGTGTTTCTAATCTCCAAATATTAATATTATTATGCATCAAATATAAAACATTGATTTCTACTGTGATATGTAAAGGCACGAACTTACGTTAATACATACACATTTTTTTTGTTTTTTGTAACCAAGAAGGTGCACCATGGTAATACATTTTAACAAACACATCAACATGTTACCTAGACAACTCATCACCATAGCCATTGTAAAACCATATATTAATGATACATGTAAAATATAGATTGAAGCAATTCTCGTCAATTGGCTGTATCCTGAGTGTGATTTATATAATGGATTTTGAGAAACATTTGCATCTACCTGTAGTTGAAGAATAGATACAGTGTATAACATCAATTAAATTGGAGTTCAATTGGAAGGAAGTAACGAGGAATATTAAAGCAAGGGAGACTGGGAGATGAGGAAAGCAGGCAGTTAGAAATTGAGAGATTACTCGCGAGATAGCCTTGCATTAATGAATCCTTTATATAATGTTGTCTTGAGAGAAAGTAGACGATTTTTTTTAAATTGGAGACTAGTGCAAGTATTAGATATATTGGAAATAGAATTAATGAGAAAGTTATTTTTTATCGAGATCAATACATGGGGGGGGGGCACCATCAAAATAGGGCACTCTCTGGAATATAAGGTGCACCTACAAAGGGAAACATCAAAATGTAAATCTACCATATTAAGACATTGATAGACGTACGCGTAACGCATGTCACACACAGAAAAATGAGAAGAAAAGAAAGAATAATGTTTTTAAAAAAGAAGACAGAGGAAAAGGAGAGAGACAGAGAGAGGGAGAGAGAGAAAGAAAGAAAGAAAAAAAGGAAGAACATGAAACTTAACTTTACACTTAGGCCTACATATTACATTTCCGACTGAGTTGGCTCGACATGTGCTTAAGTAGTCTGCGGACGAAAGTACAACAATACGAAAACAGAAGTTATATAAAATTGTCTTTAAGAGAGAAATAGAGGTTAAATTCTAAAATGAAATGAAAGGGGTTATGTGACTCTCAAGGAGGAAATTACAATTTCTATCGCTCATGACGACTATTTGGAATTTCCTATTTTTTTAAGTTCAAGAACTTCCTGGGGCTGCGCCCCATGCAAGACTCCCGGCAACAGCAAATTATTTACACAATTTCTTGCTGTCTCGAGATCACTGGAGCGAAAAAAAGGTAACATATAGCAAGAATCCCTATTCAGTGAAGGATTTATCCCTTTTATTATTAAAGACTCCCTGCAAAGGCTCTCCCCCTGCAAAATTGGAAAGAGTTTTATGTAGTTTAAGCTTCTAACAACCACGCCCGTGGACCTTTTATTATTTACACAAAGGTAAAAGTGTATAGCAAGAATCCCTATTCAGTGAAGGATTCATCCTTTTTATGCAGATGCTTCTTCTACCATTCTTGACCAGAAGTGCGTTTCAAACTCAATGATGTGGGCATCATCCCATTGAATGTTGTATCCAGTGTTACGGGTTTGTTTTGCTACTTGCTGCCTAATCTGAGGGCTCTGCTGTGCTCTTTAAAAAGAGGACACAATAGGGGCAGCGCAATTTAAATATCAAGGGATGTATTTTAGAGTTTATTTCTAAAATGAAATGAAAGAGCTATTTGACTTTCAAGAGCGATAAAAACTCTAATCCATCCCTTGAAATTTAAATTGCACTGCCCCCATTCAGTGTGCTATTTTCAAAGAGCACAAAAAGGCTTCAGATTGAAGATTCCATCTTATAAAATTGTCTATAAGAGAGAAAGAGAGCCTTATATCTGAAATGAAAGGGCTATTTGACTTTCAAGAGCGATAAAAACTCTAATCCATCCCTTGAAATTTAAATTGCACTGCCCCCATTCAGTGTGCCATTTTCAAAGAGCACAAAAAGGCTTCAGATTGAAGATTCCATCTCATAAAATTGTCTATAAGAGAGAAAGAGAGTTTATTTCGAGAGAAAAAATGAAATGAAAGGGCTATTTGACAAGAGCCCTTTCATTTCATTTTAGAAATAACCTCTCTTCCTCTCTTATAGACAATTTTCTCTCTTGAAAGTCAAATAGCCCTTTCATTTCATTTTAGAAATAACCTCTTTTTTTCTCTGCCAGGCCCCCCCCCCCCTCCCTCCCCTTGTCTTTCCCTTATTCGTCGTTACTGTCACTAATTTTTAGTGCCATTTCGTTGTCTTTCTTTCTCCCGGCTCCTCTCTTCTTTTTCTTTCCTCTTTTTTGAACTCTCTCTCTTTTCTTTTCTTTTTTCTTCTCTTTTCTTTTATCTTCTCCTATTTTCCCCCCTTTTTTTTCTTTCTTTTTTTCTTCTCAATTTTTTTGCGCCGCCAATAGGGGGGGCCGCGGCCGTTTCGGCCCACCCCTGGATCCGCCACTGGATGTCTAATGTTTTCATTTGCAAAAGTCGTGACGGCTAAGAGCTCTTGCTTTTCTCTATGCGATCTTCGCCTGTTGATTGTTGGCTGTTTGACAATGCCACACGACCCGTATGATATGGAGAGGTGATGCGAAAGCGGTGAATACCACGCGATATTCTTTTATTCTCCCAAAAGAGTAATTTTTCGAAAGAGGAATATTCATAAACTGAGTCAAGGTAAGCCATTTATTCACATTTTCATTTTCTGTATTCCAAAACCTTTTTAAAAATGTGTCCAGAGTCACGATATTGATTGAAAGTCTGATGCTTTTCATGAGTCTTTTTTTAAAGCTTGTTTATTTTCCTGAGTAGCTGTGGCTTGTGAAGTGGAAAGTTGAAGTCCAATGAAATTTGTATTGACATTTATTACTCAAGCTTGGTCGATTTCATATTTATTCAGTTCGTCATGAATGTTTTCGAATTTTGCACAATGTCGACTTTTGTTATATATGTATATATAAATATATATCTCTTTCTGTCCCTCCCTCCTCTCTGTTTCTCTTACTCCCCTCTCATTTCTACCTATCTCCTTCTATCACTCCTCCTCTCTCATCACCTTCATCTCTGTATAGGTCTATTCATCTTATTTCTTTCCTGACTGCATTCCTTTATCACTATTAATTCTAACTCTTCCATATTTTCCGTTATACATGATACGATCTCCTTGAGAACACCTTTCCCTCATTCTCTCTCTCTCTCTCTCTCTCTCTCTCTCGAACCCTCTTTAATGTCTTCATCTGTCCCCTTTAATTCACCATCCAACTTCCGCTCACGTTGTCATTTAGCCTTTTGGCCTTCAGGTTTCATACACTATAAACCAGTGGGGTGGAAACATATATATGACGAAGCCCCCCCCCCCCTCATTTGTATTATACGCCACTGCTTGCATGATTACATTACTATGATGGATGTTAGGATGTGCAATTAATACAATTCCATATAGAATATTCATTCGCACCCACGTAGCCTACTTTCTTTCAATATTCATTTCTTTACCAAAGTGAAGAGTTGAATGGTCTACATAATGTCAGGGGAAAAATAAGTCTATGGTTATCAGCAAGGCAGAAAAAAGCCAAGTCTCTCCGCTGGGAGCTTGATGGTCATAATTATTGAGCAGATCAATAATTACATCTGCCTAGGACAAAATGTCACTGATGATGCCAGATGTGCTGCAGACATCGAAAGAAGGATTCAAAATTGCACGGAATACATACTTGCATGGCAATGGAAGACTTATTTACAACAAGAAAGGTGAAAATTAAACTTAGAGAATGAGACTTATACATTTCCATGTCTGGTATGTTTTATTTTATAGAGCTTCGATATCAACAAAGACTGCATGCGGGGGGAAATAGCATTAGTTTAAATGTGGGTGTACATCCAGACGGAAAGGAGAATGATAAAAAAAAACTCATGGAAACATGAAAACTAACAGATAAATATTGCATAATTCCGGAAAGGCTTTAACAAATTAAGAATGGTTAAAGAGAGAAAGTCGAAATATTTTGGCCACATTAAATACTCATGAAATATTCATTGGATGGCAAAGGAGCAGGTGTCAGACCAAAAGGAAAAGCAAGAGCCAGCTGGGATGGGAGCATAAATACTTGGAGAGGAATGACACTGCTAGAGTGTACTAGAATGGTAGATCTTCTTAATAAAATGTAATACCAATATAAATTATATTCTTAGAATTTCCCAGTCCATGATTGAACTATGTGAATGACTTGTAATAGTTTTTATCTCGATTTTCTGCATTGTTGAATATTTCTTGCCATCTCCCCTCACCTGTAATGATAAGGTACCATTTGTCTGTCTCTTCCCCCTCTTCCCCCTCTTCATCTCTCTCTCTCTCTCTCTCCCTCTCTCTCTCGTTCCGTCTCTCCCTTTCTTCCCCCTTCTCTCTCCCCCCTTCTCTCTCTTTATTTCTCTCTTCCTCTCTTTCTCTCTCTTTGTCATCAATCCAATTTTCCCTCTCCTACACCTCTCCCTTTCTCTTTCTTTTTTAACAAAATTTGAATTTGATCAATGTTTGATTTTTGATTTATGTCATATTTTGTGTTATTTCAATTGCAATTGTATTTTATCTTTGTGAAATGGATCGCAATTCAGCCATTGGCTGCGTTGATCTTTTTACTAAAAACCATTTCTATTCTATTCTAGAACAGAGGTGTGTGGGGAAATATTGCATTCAACCTCCGAGCTAGGAGAAGATACCATAGATACCATATCATATCAAAATATCGATTGCTTATAGTGAAATCCATCTGAAAACCGAGCGTGAAGGAATCAACATTTGAGAATATTGTTCCGTGCTTTAGAACAAATAGTGAATCGGCGGTAGATGTTGACATTGTATGGTTTTGTAAATAACCCTCTCAAAAAAATTGGAAAGCTCGATCGATTGTATCTGTCTTGTTATGGCATAATCATCTCTATAATATCAAGATAGTCATCTCTGAATGCTAAAACCTCAAGAATATGAAAATGAAACCCATCCAATATTATAGTAATAATGACTGCTTTGAGAGACATAACTATGTCTCGAATATTAAAGCAGTCATTATTACTTTTATATACCGGAAAAAGAGTCAACTTATGACACCACCTTGGCTTTTCTCTAGTTTATCTGCACATGAATCAACACAAAATTATGGCATCTGCCATAGACTTTTGTCTCAGAAAGTGAATGTGTAACAACATTCAAGAACAAAAGGCAGCGGGATTACAAGTTCCCCAGAAATGATTTCTACTCCACAAAATAGCATATATTCTGTGCTTTCAAATGCGTTAAGATATGGTCGAATTGATGCAATAATGTCATTTTTGCCTTGGCAAATGGCTAAAACCACGACTGCAATTTCGACCACTCAGATGGCTGGATTTCTTAAATGAGGTATATAATCGGTACTGTTTGGTCATCAACTTTTTGTATTTAAATACAATATTCTTTAAAAGTGTTATATATAGTTTTGGCGGTTGCTACTGAGAATTTTTTTTTTATCAGAAGATAAATCTTTGTACAGTTGGGTATCATACATTATCCCATCCAATCACTGTCTAGATTAAGGGGCGAAATGGCACATTAATTTTGTTAATCACTGTGAAAGAGTTGTCAGAGTTTTTAAATTGCGAATTTACTTCTTTTGGGTCAGTCAACGATTTGCCCCTCACGGATTATCAAGTATTCAATCTGATAAACGTTTATATTTGCTAGTTTGTAATCTTGCCGTATTTGGTGGCGTATTCACCGTGAAACAAGAATATTATGTATGATCCCAACAGACCATTACACTAGTGATGCAATTTGGGCGTAGACCCGAATTAGGGGCGGATCTAGCTTTTTGCCAAGGGGGGGGGGGGGGGTTGACCCAGTGGCGGATCCAGGATTTCCAAAAATTCCGCCGTTTTTACTGTTTTCCAAAAATTCCGCCGTTTTTTACTGACCCAGTGGCGGATCCAGGATTTCCAAAAATTCCGGCGTTTTTACTGTTTTCCATAAAATTCCGCCGTTTTTACTGTCTTACTTTTGTTAATCTCTGCGAAAGAATTGTCAGAGTTTTTAAAATTGCGAATTAACTTCTTTTGGGTCAGTCAACGATTTGCCCCTCACGGATTATCAAGTATTCAATCTGATAAACTTTTATATTTGCTAGTTTGTAATCTTGCCGTATTTGGTGGCGTATTCACCGTGAAACAAGAATATTATGTATGATCCCAACAGACCATTACTTTTTTCAATTCAATTCAATAATGGTTTATTATGTAATTTCAAAATACATGCATCATAATTGTCATTTTACATGAAAAGCAGCAGAAGCTGGATTATTCATGTTTACATGCTGACATAATACATGCTGACATTACACTAGTGATGCAATTTGGGCGTAGACCCGAATTAGGGGCGGATCTAGCTTTTTGCCAAGGGGGGGGGGGGGTTGACCCAGTGGCGGAACCAGGATTTCCAAAAATTCCGCCGTTTTTACTGTTTTCCTTTTTTTTCCCCTTTTTTTCCCCTTCTCCCCCCCCCCTTTTTTTTTTCTTCACTTGGCCGCCCAAGGGGGGGGGGGGAGGGGTTTAAACCGCCGAAACTCCCTTAGATCCGCCCCTGCGAATACAGCACTCTATCTATTGACATGTCATGCATGATAAAGTATCCTCTGTCCTTCGCTGCATGTCACGGTGCGCAGAACGCATATGTTTGAGATGTCGGGATAAAACGCAATATTCTCCCGCTTTTGTCAACAAGAGAATCAATAAACCCTACATGATACATCAACCTGCCCGAGTGGGACTAAAAATGATTAATAAAAATACACGATCAGTATTCTAATGAGTCTACAGAAAACCTTCGAAAGAGAGAGAGAGAGAGAGAGAGAGAAAGCTATATTACAGTCGATCTGTCATGACAGTCCGGGAGTGATAATTTTATTGGAATATTATTATTTGACCGCAGAGAATTCGGCTACCTCGCCTAATATCAATATGTATATAACATGGCGGACTCGACTGTGTCTTGCGTTGTGTTCATGACGGAGTCAAAACCAACCCAACTCTAAACTAAATTTATGCCAAGCTTTCGGCATACTAAAAACTACTCCATAGCTTCTACAAGAAAATAGACAGAAAAGTGAACAAAGTGGGACAACAATAGAGTTAATTACAACAGATGCGATGGAAAAGAATTTCGAAAAAACACCCTATATAAGGCAATTTCAGTAGCCCTGTATTTTATTGAAATGTTGGGACATTACAATGCTGTATTACGTTATCTGAACATGATTTGTATGTTTTGTTATTGGTATATCTCGAAGACATTTAGGATCGTGTTAACAATTAAATATGTTATATACAATGATATAGATAAACGTCTACATATGCATTGCAGTAACAATGTCGTCATGTAATTATTGGCTCTTTATAGGTTGAACCAGGGAGGTGCATGGGAGGGAACTGAACCTAAACATAAAGCCTGTCTGCACTAGTTTGGCCAGGGGGGGGGGGGTCACTGACAGGTGGTTATCTCATCAAATAAGCTTTCATTAATATAAGAAAACGGGGATCATGGGGACCAACAGACACTGATTAGGAATTGTTTGCTATATAGAGGGCGCAAGTAGCTATAAATAGTGCAGTGCGGCTTTAAGTAAGATATTAAAAAAAAATATGCATCATCATCTAGAAATATCAGACGCAGAAAAATAAATAAAAGGAACTGATGTTGCTATCGGTATGATCGTTATCATTGTGATTTTTGTATTAATAGTAATGATATACAATCATTACTATTATTATTAATATAATAATTAGTATTATTACTAGCATCATCATCATCATCATCACCATCCCCTTTAATACTGTAAATACGGTCGAATGAATATACAATTGTGTATGTGTTTGTAAGTGAATATTAATTCATAGACAAAAATATAAACGCGTATATAATAATATTTCTTGATTTTAATCAATATCTCCTATAAAAATCTATTTCAATTGTCTTTGAAT
This sequence comes from Strongylocentrotus droebachiensis, assembly GCA_035222895.1. Classification (NCBI taxonomy): domain Eukaryota; kingdom Metazoa; phylum Echinodermata; class Echinoidea; order Camarodonta; family Strongylocentrotidae; genus Strongylocentrotus; species Strongylocentrotus droebachiensis. The sequence goes on along the minus strand of JAVYIG010000246.1, from coordinate 536,766 downwards.
ATACGAACATAATGAAACGATCACGTGCAAAGTATTTATCTGTATGGTTGATTGAACATAATCCACTCTAATGGGTTTTCTAGATCTGATGGCAACCGTTTTGTAATGCTGAATAACGCTCATCCTGAGCAAATTCCACTTTAAAGATGAAGTTGAGTTCTGGTCATGCGATTGCATTGTGAAAGAAACGGTGTGGAATCGACCAAAAAAGGTTGATCATCTAGCATATAAGAATTTGTGTGTATTGCAAGGTTCTGGAATCATCAAAATGATAAGAAATTTGGCCAAGTCTTGGTAAAGTTACAAACACTGTACACAGAAAGATGTATATGGGACTACACGAACACGTGGCGTAAAAAACCTACCCCCGAGTTTTACGATGAACATGACATATTTAGAATATGAAGGCATTTGAAGAGCCATGCTTTTCAGGGAACATGTCTTATCTGATGTTCTTCCACACTTGCATAATAAGAATGATAAAGTTCACAAATTATTTGTCACCTCTTCCCAGAACTCAACCTTCTCTTTAAATACTGAACGACAATGTTGCAGTTCATAATTAATTTCATTGGATAAGGATCGGCGGCATTAACGTATATAATGTTAGCTTTAATTTGATAATGATACACGCAGGGAAGGACTGCGCCGTTTTAAAACTGGAGTGATAAAAGCCAAATAATGCGATGCAGCCATGATAGGGCGTTTATTTAATAGAAATGGTTTTTCATTTCATAGAGTGGCCTGGGGCTATCTTCTGTATGGTAATTATGAATATATGTTATGCCATGGGGTAGATGGAGTAGAGATAATGTGAGTTGTCTTAGCCTGAAATATTGATACGATGTTTCTTAGCTCAGCTCTCGGCTCTGCTAAATTGTTCACGTGTTATGCCTCAAACGGTCACACAATCTACATCATTTTATCACACAACCTTCCGTGGATCTTTTCATGTTCTCTTATATTTCATGTATATTCCTCCTCCACCATCATCTTTTACTACCACCATCACCACCATCCCTATAATATGCTGCTGCTGCTGCTACTACTACTACTACTACTACTTATACTAGTAGTAGTAGTAGTAGTAGTAGTAGTAGTAGTAGTAGTAGTATCATTCTGCATGTGTATACATGTTTGAATGCATGTTGGAAATGGTATATTTCTATTATATTATTATTTTATTATTATTATATTGTGTCTAAGCTACGGCCTACTTATTATTGTACATTATCATGATTGTCCATGTCTATTGCCTCGCTCGAGTGACCCTAATATTTTAAAATGGCAAACGTGATATTCCTTTGGTATCAAATTATTATGTTCGCTGTTTTTGCTATTTTTGCTCGTTTCACTTTGTATATCATGTCATATTAAGGCCTTCTTGCCCACCTGTTATTATTATTACTTTCTTCACCATTGCAATTACCACTTCAATCAAATATTTGTTTTGATTTAGGGTAACCTATAATCTAAAAGCTAATACAATTCATTTTGACATCTTTACAAAGGCTTGATTATATAATGTCATACTTTAAGTATATTTCATTTCATGTTATAATTTTGTCATGTATATGAATTCTGTTTTGAGAAATGTGAAACAAATAAACTTGAAATAAAGTAACAGCGCTTAATACATCGATGATGTCTAAGCGTTTCACAGATATGTCATTATCATTACCGAGGCATACACAAGGTATTTAATATATTCTCCTCCCATTATACTGAGCAAACTAGATGATTTTCGCATCCTACCGGGTGCCCATTTAACACCTGGGTGGAGAGTAGCAATGTAGATTAAATGCCTTGTTTCAGGACATAAATGCCGTGTCGGAGATTGAACCCTGCACTACGTTTGCCTCTCTATTTAAGTCCATAAAGAGAAAGTTGAGTTCTGGGAAGAGGTGAAAAATAATTTGTGAGCGTTATCATTGTTATTACGCAAGTGTGGAAGAACATCAAATAAAACATGGTCCCTGAAAAGCATGGCTCTTCAAATGCCTTCATATTCTAAATATGTCATGTATACATCTTTCTGTGTTTGTAACTTTACCAAGACTTGGCCAAATTTCTTATCATTTTGATGATTCCAGAACCTTGCAATACACACAAATACTTATATGCTAGATGATCAACCTTTTCTGGTCGATTCCACACTGTTTCTTTCACAATGCGATCGCATGACGAGAACTCAACTTCATCTTTAAATCACTCGATTACGACACCCTTACCAAGTCAATGATATTGGTGAATAATCGAGATAAAATAATAAGAATATTAAAGGGGTTGAATGTATTATAAAGAACTAGGCCGCATTCATATAAAATTACCCCCAAAAAATTGCACTTCTCTTATACAAAATGAGGAAAATTAATTTAGAAGTAGTAGTATTAGTAGTATTAGTAGTAGTAATAGTGGTAGCAGCAGAAGTAGTAGTAATAGTGGTAGCACCAGTAGTAGTAGCAATAGTGGTAGCAGTAGTAGTAGTATTAGTAGTATTAGTAGTAGTAATAGTGGTAGCAGCAGAAGTAGTAGTAATAGTAGTAGCACCAGTAGTAGTAGCAATAGTGGTAGCAGTAGTAGTAGTAGTAGTAGTAGTAGTAGTAGTAGTAGTAGTAGTAGTATAGTAGTAGTAGTAGTAGTAATAGTAGTAGTAGTAGTAGAAGTAGTAGTAGTAGTAGTAGTAAACTTAATTGGATAACTTGTTTAGCACAAGGCTAATCTGCCGCAATGTCAATTTCATAAATTACCAACATACATTGTCAGATACAAACGTTAAAAGCGTGACATTTATGCAAAAGAGGAACATTGTGCGTTTTTATGCATCATAGAATTCATAAAGGTGAAGAGAGAAACTAAAACAAGATAGAATTATCAATATTAATTGGAAAAAAAGAAAGTAAATACATACGGCCTATAACAAACATATAAAGTGGAGTGTGTATGTGCCACTACTAGTCACCACAACTGTTCTGTTGCTCTCTTAATTAGGGGTAATTAACTCTTTCGTCAGCGCTCGGGTACACATTTTGCTTAATTAACGTGGCACTTTTGTTGTTTGTTCACTGGCTAAACATGCTAAAGCGTTGGTAGAAAGCCATCTAATGTGCCTTTGTTGATATTGTACGATTTCTTGCATTGCCACTACCAGTGGCGTAGTGACAGGTTTTACAGGAGGCACAAGGGATAGGTATCCCTCTAAATAAACAATGAAGAAAAAGAAAAGAAAAAAGGACAACAATTGGAGGGGGGAGAGATAGAGTTGCGTCCCTAATTAATATTTGATGACTAACTCTCTCTCACACACACACACACACACACACACACACACACACACGCACATGTCTCCCCCTCTCTCTCTCTCTCTCTCTTTCAAATGAGAGGTAGTATGCCTCTTTAATAGCAGTTTGTTAGACGAAATTAAAATAACTTATATGCGCATGAATAGTAAGTTTATACATATATCATAAAGCGGATTCGTGAAAATAGTCCTTGTGCTTGTTCCATACTTTTTATCCTGCCTCTATCCATGGGAAGTACTTCAGAAAGTGTATATCTAGCCATGTATAGAAAATATCCACTGTGTTTATATTATCATGGCATTGCATGCCTCAAGAAACTTTTAGTCATGCCTGTGTACATTAAATAGAACAGCCACCGATGGTGTTATGTAATCAGCCCCAACCAATCCGCCCTTGCATCCACTGTAGCTAAAGTTGCGTACGCCATTTACAGGTTCTTAGTGCATTTAGTTAAATACCACCGGTCGTGGCGCGCCCGTAATTACACCCATCCAATCAGGAAAATGCACACGCTTTGCACACACACTCACGCATTGTGTGTTAGCTTTCGCATCTAAGATCAACTTTGCACTACCAACGACGGCGCGCACACACACGAATTCACCACAGTTCGGAGCGAGCTTTCAACTGGAATAGGCACTCGTGCTCTTTGCTCTCAAAAACGATTTTCTAGTTGGCAAAGGTATATACTGAGCGGCTATTTATCTTTCTCATTATACCCAATCGATTAATTTAAGAATAGGCTTAAACTTGTCTTGTGGCGGGGGAGGAATCATATCCAAGAAGTGAGTGTTGTTTTTATTTCCCGAGGAGAGGAGAAAATTGTGAACAGGCGACTTCTTTGGAATTTATCAAGTTTAACTTTGTTTAGACCAGTGAGACTATTTTGGTCCGTATAACCTGTACCAGTGACTTGTCTTTGTTTCTAATTGGCAGAGCAACCATTTTGGACCACTTGGATCTTGGGGAGGTGAGTGTTTACAATTGACAGCCAATGATTATTATAATCAAATATTAGCAAGTATGGCATTCTGCTTCTTGTAAAGCCTAAATGCCAGCAACTACGCTGATCATTCAATATGTAGCATCAGGTTGAACATGAAAATGAATACGAACTGGAACGTTTCGATTTTTACCAATTTTAATCAAGATGTTTTATTTTACCTGATTACTAAGAAAGCAAGTTTGTAGATAAGCAAACCAGGGTTACCTATCTGAGGACTTGGTAACTGGGTGTTAATGCTTTACCAAAGAGCATAATGCGTATTGACTTGGAATCCTGGACCTCCCAGGTACGATACCTCTGCTCTACCCCAGTGGTAATAAGTGCTACCTTATTACCGGATGTACTGAAAAATGCAGAGATCTGCAGTCGAGTGTCCAGGGCCCAGTCTTACAAAGAGTTGATATCAATCGTAACTTAATTGCGATTGATATCAATCGTAACTATGTACATAAGAGATAGGAGACTGCAAACTTGCGATTGATTGGTAGACTTGTGATTGATTTGGATCGATCGTATCTCTTTGTAGACGGGACCCAGGTCTTTTGTCGTCCAATTTCTACCTCCCTTCTCCAATAGATATGTTGGCGTGTATCAGTGTCAGCTTCAATCAAATGTAATCTTTTCAAGTGTAAGAACATACTTTACCACACCAAAATAAAAGTCATTCTTAATAAAAAGAAATAGAAATATTGTTGACATCCTTATCCTTCACGGTCAGAAATCCACAAACTGACATATAATTAACAAATATACTAAAAGTGATAATAGTAATAATAGTGACAATATCTAAAATAGTAATCTACATCTAAGGTGGTACTGGACAGGACCAATATTGGTATATACGTCCAGATTTCCGTGGCATCGCAAACTGTCAACAAACATCACAACTGAGGGTGCAGAGTTCAAAAATCAAAATAATAAGGTGCTCGTAAAAATAAAGTGGGTTGCAGACATCATCTAATTTGTAATGTATCAACTAAAAGAATAGGTGTCCAAGATTCCAGGACAACTGACCAAGCATCTGATCTATCGTTCCGGACAACTAGACCTCGGAAAAATAACGTCCGGACAACCTCCAGCAATTATTCCTGTAGAAGTTCCTCCAAGGATCTCAACCCCGCAGGCAATACCCATGGACTAATTCCACTGAACAACTTACTACTCCTCCAGGAAATCTTCTCCATTGCAAGTACTCTCTTGTTGCAGAAGAGTGGAAAGACACTCTTCTATATAGGAATCATAATATTAGGCCTAATTTTGTCTTGGAGTGGAATTCACTTTAAAGAAGTGTGGATTTCCCTTCAAACTAGTGGTTTGAATGACTCTACTTAGAGTGGATTGTATTACAGTATATCAATTAGTGTGTGCGTGTGTGTATGTGTAATTGGGTTTTTACAGAAGTGCAAAACTTCTGGGAACCGTCACCATCCGAAAATCGTGACTCGGTTTCGAACCGGGGTTCTCCTGAGCCTGTTTGTTGGCGAGGTCAGAGAGCTGACCAAGTGAACGTACCGCTTGACCACCTCACTTCTCCCATTTGTTATGGTTGCCCTTTCGTAGAAACCGATGACCCACTGGAAACTGGAGACCGGTACGAGATGAGCAAGACTTTGCCTAATTGGTATCAAACCTTGTTGGTTATCAGCTGATGAAGCCGTCTATCTGCTCACTGATACCTTCCCTATTAGTCTGCTGATCTTACAAGATAAGCTTCTTCTCCTAGGGCAGATCTTGAACATTGACTCTGATAGGATCGAACACAGGATGCTCCTTCATGGTATCTGCTCCAACACCTCTTCCATCCAGCAATGGCGCTCTGCTCTCAAGCAGCTCAGTCTTCCCACTCTAGACGAGCTTGTAATGAAACCCCCCAACTACCACCTATGGAAGCGCATGGTACAGTTAGCAGTGATGCAAGCTTCTGAGACCAGACAATGTGTTGCCCTCAATGAAAAGACTTCTTTATCCCTGTGGACCAGAAGACCTAAACCTAAGGCCAAGGATCTGTATCCTGGGCATATCGCCAACCCAAGCTTGAGGTCAGCTATCACCATTCGAGCCCAGATCTCCTGCAAAGTCTACCTGACCCAAGTCAGGCTTGTCAGGATCGGGAAGGCAACTGATGACTGCTGCCGTCTGTGTCGGGCAGAGCGAGAGGATGTTGAGCACCTTGTTGCAACTTGCCCAGCCCTATCATCTGTGCGTCAAGACCTTATTAATAGGATAACCTCAACACAAAGCAGTTTGCTCAATACTTCGAGTCTGCGCCTGCGCTGTTCTTGGAGTCAGTGCTCTTTCTCCCTGCTGGACACATCAGCAGTAGTGCCAAAACACAGCTGCATACACTTATCCTTTATTTTATACGCAACCTTCACACAACCCGTCAAAATCTACTTAACGTCCTATAGAAAGTCATTTATGTAACTTCGGCAGACTCACAGTGCCGACGATCTCCGACCTGAGCGGAGGAAGGATACAAGAGAGAGAGAGATACAGAAAAGAAAGTAACGATTACAAATGTACATGCAGAAAGCACATTGTGCTTCTCAAATGTACAAAAGATATATCATATAGAATTAAAATATACCAGCATTTCGAATTCATGATTGTATAGATGGCGCCGAAACAAAAACCACCCTTACATCTTGCATTTTGTATGTAACACTAAAACACCTTTTATTGATTTATATTTTGGTGACGGATCAGGGCGTCAAGGGGCAAATCCCTCAGCCAAATTATTTTATGCACCTTTTGGATATATCTGAGAAATTTATTTAGTATTCATTCATTTATTCATTTATTTATGTTTCTTTCTTTCTTTATTTTGTATTTATTCATTTATTTATGTTTATTCATTTATTTATTTTATTTGCTTGTCATGTTTTAGACACATTTTGTCCCCCGGATATATACTCCGCCGCTGAATGTATAATATGTATAATTCATGTAAATCACTCAACATAAGATTTATTTCCACATATCCTGAACAACATTTCTATTTTCAAGTGAAATCGAGACTGATAATGCAGTTAAATGAGTTAATTTACTCCAAATAACATTTAATGTATCATGTGACAGTCATCCAAACGATAACACAGACAACAGTACTGAGGCAGCAATGCTAAACAAGACATGCATTGACACAGTCTAACATATTTCAAAAGAAGGGGGATGGTGCAAAACTACGGATATTTTCTTTTTCTCTCGCATTGTAAATTTAGAATGAAACGGTTAAATAACCTGGTCACTTCTAGTACATAGGTAAAAGATATCTCTCGAAAAATGAATTTACAATAAAATGGGTCAATAACTGGAGTACTTGTTCGATGTACATGTATATGTAACGATCATGTTACAAGTGTACACGGGCAATGTATTAGAATGCGATCATAAGAACTACATTATCTTCTAATGCACTCCAATTTTATCACCCTTAGGCGATTTCTTTTTCCAAAATAATTATGTATAATTGAGACAATATTTGCATATCAGCAAATGAGAGCTACAATGCATACGTATACTGCCAGCTGTCGTGGCTTTCAGTCTGTTACATTAGTGATCTTATTTCTTCATGGAACTACCCTCCTCCCAAACACTTTTATTTTCCATATTTTTTTATTACAGCTTTCAAAATAAATCATTACATAAAAATCAATGTAAATAATTCCATACAAATACAAATCTTCATTTCGTTTTCATAACACAGATACGTTATACACAAAACAATGAGCAGAGAAGGAGAATAATAGAATGAAATCACTAATATTTTAATAATAAAACACACACACACACGCACACACACTTAAAGCTCACACCAGCTCACCCCGCATAAGCATTTTGATGAGAAACACAATTTTCTTCTCGAAAAAAAAATCACAATACGTACAGTAGGAATGTTTTTATCATTGGAATCATGTTGAATACAGTACAGGGGCATCCTAATGTATTTTATCAAACGCGTTACTCCGAAATTGTACGTTCCCCTTTCCTGATGAAGCCTTTATTATTTTTTACAGTTTCCATTTAAAACAAAACAACAAAAATCATATTCAAAGAAAAGGTGATCCCCACAGATGGAATACCCACGTTTTACATATGCTATAGAATTTATTTATTTAATTTATGAAAATTGATCGAATATCATAATTATGATCGAATAGTACAAACAAACCTTGAATATATTTAATGAAGTTCAACTTACTGTAGATATGATTTGTCGGTATATAATTTACACACTCTCCAGTTAAGATTAGTAATTCCCATGACAACTGTGAATGTCATGATCATTTCGCATGCTCCAGACATTACAAATGGACATATTACATGTACAAGGAAGTATTTTCACGTGCAACTCCGTGGACACCGGAAAGTGAATGTCAATCTATTTGCGCTTTAAAGAGAAGGTTGAGTTCTGGGAAGAGGTGAAAAATTATTTGTGAGCGTTATCATTCTTATTATGCAAGTGTGGAAGAACATCAGATAAGACATGGCAAAAGCATGGCTCTTCAAATGCCTTCATATTCTAAATATGTCATGTAACATCGTAAAAATCCAGGGTAGGATTTTTACACCACGTGTTCGTGTAGTCCCATATACATCTTTCTGTGTACAGTGTTTGTAACTTTACCAAGACTTGGCCAAATTTCTTATCATTTTGATGATTCCAGAACCTTGCAATACACACAAATTCTTATATGCTAGATGATCAACCTTTTCTGGTCGATTCCACACCGTTTCTTTCACAATGCAATCGCATGACCAGAACTCAACTTCAACCATAAAGCGTTATTCTTCTTTTTTCCTCTATAATTCTGTGATGATTCACATCACTTCATTTTTGAGGTGATTCTTACATGCTCCAAAAAAAGACAAACCAAAATGTAAAAGATGTTTTATGACTAGCATCTTAGAATCCAATATTCATGTCACAATGGACACCCCATGCACTGATGTGCGTGGTAGCGACACATTTCTATTCAATTAACTCTAGGTCCAAGACAGAGGTTTATCAATGGTCCTGCCATCTGAACATTGAGATGGCTCTGGTGCCATGAGGGAATGGGGCACTGATCTTATTGCCGGGATGAAATGCCAATGCACAAGGCCAACACTTTTTTGTTGGGGGGGGGGGGGAGGTAGGGCTGGTATTATCTTCTTTTTACCCTCTCCCTCTTTCCTTTTCCTCCCCCTTTCTCGCCAGTTTTGATATTTTATTGCGTACGCCCCCTTTACGTCCATTTCTACAAGACTGAACCGTGATGCTGATTAATAAACAAATTATTTAGAGAAGCATTTGTATGAAACGCGCTTTTTGGCGAGACTCTTTTTGAGTAGCTTATCTATAATTGAATATAATAATTTTCAATCAAGAGGAGAATGAAAAAAGGCAACGGATTTGGGGAAACGTGGTCGTATCATCTCTTTTTTCAAAATCCCTTCCTCTCACCTTTCCCTCTTTCAATCCCCCCTCTTTCCCATCCCTCTTTCCATTCCCTACCCATCACTCTTTCGATAGGGGATGCCCTCAGGGCTCGAAAACCCCTTCCTTTTAATTCCCCTTCTCTTCTACACTACTGGTCTATAATGCTAATTAAACAAATTATTTAGAGAAGCACTCTTTTGGAACGCGCTGTATGCGCTGCTCATCTCTTCATCGCCATGCAGAATGAGTCCAGTAATATTAATCACTGTAATTGATTTAATACAAACAAATCGCCATGCCTCGCGTCGATATAATGAAAAGAAGCACTACCCAGGCAAATGTAAGCAAAAACAAACAATACTCCATGTATTAGTTGCACTAAACAAATGATTTTTTTCGTCATGCACTGTCCATCAATCCATCATTATTTGTGCAAAAAGTAGTTGATAAAGAAATGTATCCAAAAGACTAATGTCATTTGGAAGTCGAAATGATCTACCCGGCATAAAAAGTATTCATAAAATTCGCTGTCGAGCGTAACTAATGACAAAACAAACCACACACAAAAGAAAAACCCACCACGAACAAAAAAGACCCCTCTAAAAACGAAAGGGGGTACATCTTTGGACTTGCTTACTAAAGGGTGTACTTTAAAGGTATACCTCTCGAATGTCAAGAAGCACTATATTTCACATACTAAGAATCTTGCTCTACGATTGGTCAAAAGTAAATCGCGTGATTCATTGATTGGACAAGAAAAGTTCGTTGCACTGTGTAGATAGTAGTACTATCTACACAGTGCAACGCACTTTCTTGGATACGTTGCGTATACTATACGTACGTACGTAAGTACTGCATGCACTATACGTATCGTACATCGTTTACTAGCTGTTAATTGATGCTTTGTTGCTCTAAAATGACGGAAGAAGTGAAATGTTTCCGATGTGGAATATAAGCAAATAATCACCTTTTGGTTTCAGGCGATGGCAAAGTATCATTTTCTCAACATTACGAAGGTATACGATAGTTACATCCAGATCGCCTCGGAAGTGACAGTTTGTCCCATCACCTTCACCAACAGTAATTATTTGCTTACTACATGTGCATTATAGATCCTTGTCTCATTCATATTATATATTTTCGTCATTACCTAGCTTATTTCACTTCTCCCAAGCACCGCACTAAAACTAAAGAGCTTTCCGACCCTGAAGCTATATTTTTATTATATCTGAGGAGTTATGAAAACAGAGTATTCTTCAGACAGCTTTTTGGAAAATTAAATGATGCACGCTTTACCTGTTGCCTATCTTCGGGCACTTTTAGCCAGTACTTTGACATTTCTGAATAATATGTCTTCCACTGCCCTTTTAAGCAAACAGTTAATGTCTTTCATACTCTTACATGGATTCGGGCAAGTGGGACCGAACACTGCGAAACGTGCTGGACCCTGTTCATTATAAGCAGTCGTCGTTCTGATAATTAGATGATTAAAGTATGCATATTAGGCTGTTAAGGGTTCTACTATAGGGTGGATCAATTAACGGGCATTTGATCTAGAGCAACAATTAAAGGGATAACTTAGTAACAGCTTACATTTTTGGTAGGTGTTTGTGATTGCTTTGGAAATTATGTCGTTAAAATAGACCTATGCATTTTATGCATATTCCAATAATATTTATTGTGCTCATGATTACGATTCAAACAGAAGGCAGATTTAGTATTGGGAGTTTTTGCAATCATAATATATATTGAAGATATCGTGCTGAAAATTATTCTTTAAAAATTATTAAACAGAACTTCTTATTCACATGGATACATTGGTCTACACAAACATGTCCAATAAACTTTGGTCATATTTGAAACATGAAATTTGAGAGAACATCAAGGCCAGTCCTCTTCATCTCATAAATTCATTGGTACCTTTTGCGAAAGAATACAACGGATGAAGAATCTTAATGTATTGATACCTTAATATAACAATAAAATGAACGAGCAACCAAATGCAATGGTACCTTTTTACATAAATTAACAGGGATGAGGAACCTCACAAATGAAGTTTTAACCTTTTCATTGCAGGCTTAAACTCAACCTTCTCTTTAAAGCAGTGTCCATTCTAGCGCAAAAACAATATCCGAATCCCCGATCCATGACTTGTGTGACTAATGAAGCCTAGAAAATGATGTTTATATTGTGTTTGTGTGTTCAATCAATTGACATAATCGAATAGAATCACTGGCCTGCACATGCAAACCTAACGAAAATTATGTAACGAGAGATTAAAATCTGGTGTAGGCGAACTAATCATACAATATACCACTGACGTAGTCTGCACGTACAGACTCTAATTTGATACTTGATTTCAATTGATAAAGCCTTGAACAGAGCCTATCTCTGTCAGTTTCTCTCTGTGTCATATGCAGTAAGCCGTCAGTATAGTCTTACAGCGCGCACACTTTTACCCACAAAGGCTGACAAGGATTTGTGCCTGCAAATTACCGCGGACTGGACCTATATGCTACGGTCACAAAGGTTAGTACGAACGATAATTTCGTACGAATCTCCCTGTTTTTCCATTGTCTTCCCGAATTTCCATTGTTTTAAAATCGTTCGTACGGCGTTCGTAGCAGTTCGTAATGGCATTTGTGACCGAGGCTATACTGAAACATAAAGTGGGGTTGTGGTCACGCGATTATAATGAGAAGAAAAAAATCACAAATTATCTTTCATCATTACGAAAACATTGGTTGCGGTGCTTTGCGGACCCAAACAAACGCCCACTCGTATTCAGAATGACAACACAGTAACAGCATCGACCATAATTTACACACTAGTACTTCATTGACAAGATGGTAATGTGTCATTTGCTTCCAATGACTCCCAGTTCGTCTTCCCCATAGGTGTTCTAATCAATACCCATTTGATCTGATTTTCAATTTGTCCTTTTGTCATTTTTTATGACAGTTGAGATCTGGGGAGAGGTGAAAAACAATTTGTGAGCGTTATCATTGTTATTATCCAAGTGAGGAAGAACATTAGAGAGGAAAAAAAAAACGTTCCCTGAAAATCATGGCTCTTCAAATGCCTTCATATTCTAAATATGACTTGTAACAGCTTTAAAATGATGTTTATGCTACATGTTTGTCTTGTCCCATAAACATCTTTGTGTGTACAGTGCTTGTTACTTCACCAAGACTTGTTAAATTTTGTTATAATTTTGATGACTCCAGAACCATGCAGTACACACCAATACATATGCTTCATGATTAACCTTTTCTGATCGATTCCACACCATTTCTTTTACAATGCAATCGCATGACCAGAACTCAACTGTGTCTGTTTAGATTGTTAGGCCATACATGACATGTGGGAAGTAGACTCACTAAATGTATATACCAGAAAGAACTAGACGAGTTGGATAGGCCTACTAAATTGGCATAAAAAAAAAACATAATAGAAAACTGTAAAAAGAAAAAAATGGCAGTTTCACACCTGCATTGTTGATGTTTTTCTTTTTGTTTCATTTTAGATAGGCCTATAAGTATAAATCAGACGAGCCTAAAACCATGGATTTTAAGCCCGAGGATTATTCGGCTAATGGAACTTTTCGATACTTATTCAAATTTCATGGATTTTCCCCCTAGTTATTCGGCCTTTCTTCTGCATCACAGAAACAAGTAAATCATTACAAAGATCCTTGTCAGCTCAGTGGCGTGTTATAAACGAAGAGAGCTCAGAATGAATTATTTGTCACCTTCAAGAGATGTCACCCTGAAGAAAGCATTTTCAGAGGGGAAATAACATAACCACGCTAATGGTCAGCTTCGTTCGCTGCATCTAATTTGAGCGGAATAATTCGCTGGCCAGTGTGGACCGACCCTGTTTTCTTACTAAACAATTTAGCTTTTATCCACTCTCCATCCACTCTTCCGCCTCGGAATGACTGGTAATTAATACATCATCTTTAAAGAGCGAATTGGTTGCTCTTGCTATACACGTGGGTTGTAATGGAGTCGGTCATGGAAGAAAGCAAGGGATGTTTTGCTCAGCACTTAGTAGCGCTCCTTATTTCTTAGGTCGATGTTTTGTCCACTTCGAGAGAGATAGATTTATAGAGATAGAGAGATAGATTTGTAGAGAGAGAGAGAGAGGGAGACAGAGAGAGAAAGAGAGAGAGAAAAAAAAGGGGGGGGCAGATACAAAAACATTGAAAGATCATAGAGAGAGAGAGAGAGAGAGAGAGAGAGGGAAGAATCTCCATGCATCAACATTGATTTGAAAGAATGGAGGGGTCAATTAAAATGCAATCATGTTTTCCAAATAACCTTCAAACGGAATTCGTTTCATTTATCTATTACTAGATGAATATTGTATGTTTGCTTTCCGCTTCGGACAACCTTCAAATGGCATTTGTGTATACCCTGTTTTCGCTGTCATGCAATTTTAATAGAATTTCTTTTTACAGGTGTTTTCTAAAAAAACTTTGTTGCATTAATATTTGAATTTATTTAACTTCGCGTGACTTTTGTTCCACTAACCATTCGTAAAAGAGAAAGACCCCATTCGAAAAGAAAAAAAATAGAATAAAAAGAAAAAAGACAACACAAAAGAAAAATAATATAAATCGATCAAAGAAATTAAAAATAAAACCATCAAGGCGATGATGGAAGAAATAATTTTGTAGTGATAGATGATCAGGGCACCCGTTGCACAAAACTTACCATTGATGGTAACTTTGTTAACTACCATGAAAATCTTGATTTTGATTGGCTGTTGAGCCCTGTTACCATGGTAGTTGCCATTGATGGGAAAGTTACCATCACTGGTGGACATTGATGTCTTCAAAAAGGCCTTCATTGAAAAACAGCTCAAGAAGTTATAAGAGAAACAAAAATAAAGGGAAACTAACATTTTAATTTTGCTATAAAATAAAAAGCCTGAATAAAACAATTTCAGGTTCAACTTTTTTCGTCAGATGATCGTAAAAAAGGTAATTAAACACGAATTGCCTCGATTCTGCATCTTTTTCAAACTACATTATTCGATTACTTCATGAAAGAAGAAGTAGAAGATGTAGAAGAAAAAGAAGAAGAAGGAAAAGAAGAAGAAGAAGAAAAAGAAGAAGTAGAAGAAGAAGAAGGAGAAGAAGAAGAAGAAAGAGAAGAAGAAGAACAACAACAACCACAAACAAGCGAGAAGTCATACATGTACATGAACGTGAATACATCCCGCTATTCATCAAATATAGCCAAATAAATCTGACAAATTAAATAAATCATCGGAGCTTACTGCATACTAATAGCCGGGAAGAGTGCAAAAGATTATTGTAATAGAAAACTTATACGAATGTCTTGAACTGCTTACCTCTCTAGTACTACGTGTAGGTTTATTCAATATTGAGAACTTCTTTGGGAGGATTACAAGATAATGAGAAGGATTTCTATGTTATTAAGTGAATGAAGAGGAGTTGCTAGAAATATAAATATCTTTACGATAGAGTAAGCGATTTACATGCAATATTCCAAAAAAAGCCAGAGCGTAGAGTTATATCTAGAAAGAACAACGATAGCAAATTGAATTTCCTTGCAAATCGGACCTCTTTTGTCATGCTTGTCATAAGCCAAGAAGAGTAATACGTAAAATGTCAAGATGTAGCATTTCCATGCGTGGATTTGCTCTCGCTTACCTGAAGAGGTCTTCATCGAAAATTACAGCCCTTTTTTATTTAAAAAAAAATGCTTTCCGCGGACCTCAAGAGGTTATTATGTCTGGAAAAGAATCAGGAAGCAACCCCCCCCCAAAAAAAAAAAAAAAAAGAAGAAGAAGAAGAACACAAAAACGTCAGTAGAACCCAGGAGTAGAAGAGCAGTCAAAGGAATGCAATGAGCTTTGTTCAAAGGATGTCATTCGGGAATTCGAACATTTTTTCTTTTTCAAGCGTTCCAACAAAATAAAACCAAACAAAATATTGAAAGCCTCGGATTTCCTTGGTTTTTGTATTCAGTGATGGGGATAGTTACACTCGTGTATTCATTGTAATAAGCAGATTGAGACCGGGTACGTCAATTTATTTCAATCCCCCCCCCCCCACACTCCGTGAACGGAGTGATATCATGCGTGTTCCCAAACTCTCCGGCTCGTAACAAAAGAAAAATGTCTACCCGTATTGACTTTACACACCGGACTTTTGCTGAAAGGGGGGGGGGGGGGTGCTGAAAAAGGCTCGTATAACAAGAAAAGGTCGACCCGTATTGACTTTACACACCAGACTTTTGCTGAAAAGGGGGGGGGGGGTCGCTGGGAACACGCATATGCGTACCTTAAATAACACTGAGTGGGGAGGGGGCGGGTTTCAATCTTTATGTATATACTTGATATAATTATTTGGGTCTGTAAAAGTTCAACTCACACAGATGTGATATTTGTCGGTTCTTTGGTCTATGTATGAACCGAACAGGGTTCTAACCCTATTGTATTCGGCATGTTCGGGTGGTAACATAATGATCAGGACCAATTAATATATGTCTGAGTTGTGTCTTTAAATTACATCAAAACACATACAGAATACCCAAGAGACTGGACTACATGGACAAACAACGAAAAAAAACAGCAGATTTAAGCCATGCATGCACGGAGCCACAAGCAGCTTAATGACTTCAGTCAAGGTTTAGCTTGTGGATAGAAATGGTCTTAATCGGCGTGGCCAACCCCTGCCACTAAATGGGATAATAGTCCAGGAATAGGATTAAAATAAATCGCCTGCTCAGTGATTAATCACAATGCTTCAGTGATGTCCTTTCTACCGTACATGTAATTGCCCACTAGATTAAAGGGCTTGTCACATTCCACCAATAACAACTACTATAAATTCTCAAGTGTCGCTGTCTACTTGAGAAGCCAACCGAGCTATGAGGCACGTGATACTGGGTTCGAATCCCTTCCCAGGGTCCTAAGGAAAAAAAATCAAACTAAAATGTCCACTCTCCACCCAGGTGAAGTGAATTGGTAGGAAGACATTCCTTGAGTGCCTTATCCTACATGGTAGCTCGGCTAAAGCCTTGTAAACATACAAATACAATTTGGCTAAAGGGTGACCCCCAAAAGGTGACCTTACCCCCCCCCCCCCAACTGAACGAAATATCGGTCGGCAAAATTTAGGTTTTTTTCCGGGACCAAAAAATAAAAGTGCTCTTACCTCCCCCCCCCCCCCCCCCCCCCCGCTTATTCAGCGGCTGAGTCGTTGCGAAATTTTCGGCGCGATTTTCAAATTTAACCCCCCCCCCTCGAAAAAAATCCTGCGTACGCCCCTGCTTCTCTGTATGTATTTGTAGGCCTACCTGAATGTTCGCTTGCTGTAATATCCTCATGATCCGTTGTTGTCGGTATTTAATTCATCATCATCATCAACTGGAGTCATTCGATTGAAAACCTCTCAGATAGGGTTCGGTGAATGACATGGAAAATCCATCATGAGTTGATGGTCTGACATTTCAGAAACAGTTGTTTAACAGTTGCTGTATCAGCTTTTATAAAATTGCATTAGAATGTTCTACCATAGCTTCCTGTAGTTAATTTCCTATTAAAAAGAAAATAAATTTCTAACCTTCTAAGTTGACTAGGATGTATGATGCCATGACAATTGGACCACCTTTAAGAATATAAATATATGCGATGGCTTTTCTCAGTGGTGTAAATTTTGAAAATTGTGATATAGGGACAGATCTCCCGCTTTAATACGAGATTCAAGAGTCTTTTGAAAGGTAGGTTAGAAAGTCGACCCCACCACTATTCAAAACTCTAACATGCACTTGTGGAGTGGTGATCCAAAATAAAGGGGGGGGGGAGCACGCCTCCTATACCCCATAACATTCGATCCGTAACTTCACTGTCACCCGAACGGAGAAAGGGATACTCACTTTCGTAGAGCTCTGATACGTACCACCAAACGAACCTTTGATCAGTAGACATTCCACAATATTATGATTGGTTGTGACACCAGACCACTTTCTCTTTCTCAAGGTTACGAACTATCCTTTCTTTCGCTCCTCCTAACAAGTTGACCTGAGAATGGCGTAGAATTACGCCACCTATTCAAGGGTTGGCGTGAGGTCAAGATGTTGAATCCACTTTCACTAAGACAATAAGAGTGTGTGAGTTGAATTGTAAATCGCGTTTTGATTTAAAGGTACTAGTGAACTTCCTAAAACTATGTGTCTCTAGTAAGTCCATGGTTGAAGATTGCACGATACCTTGGCCGGCGACATTTGCATGTATTTGGAGTAAATCCTATATACACAAGTCGAAATCCTAACTTACATCTTAGAAACTAGACCTGTACTTTCCCTAACCATATAACCTTAAACCTAACGTAAGACCCAATCACAGTCATAATACGCTAACCCTCTATTTATTTAGGATCTTCATTGTATCTCGATTTTAAAAGGAGATGGGAAGACGGTGGAGACCGTAATAGCCTAAGTGCCATTCATGAAAATATATTTAATGAAATCGTAACTTAATTAGATTTTTCCTCTGATATTTTCTTCTATTTTAAAGGAATATTGAATCGCATATCAACATAATATACTATTCGTATATATTTTTAGACATTATGCTGGTATATATAGAACGCAGGGCATTCCGACTGACATAACAGTGGCGTAACCAGCTTTCATATAGGGGGGGGGGCTATCCTGATAAATTTAAATAGGTACACAGTACATGTGTGTGTAACAGGTACAGTATTTTGTCTCATTCTTGCCGAGAGAAAATGTTGAAAAAAGTTATTGAAATTCACTAATGACAGGGGGGGGGGGGCACCCCTTAAAGTGCTACTGTAAAAAAAAGGATGGATCAGTGCGACAAACTGACCATTGCATTGTTAGCCTAACGTTTTTCTGGACTGTCTCTCGTGACTGCTCACTATTATTTACTCAGCAAAACGGATCGGACAATAACCGTTTTGACCACAAGTTATTTTAATTATCTCCACATCAATACACACTCAAAGTTCTCTGGAACTGGCAACTTACAGATCGATACTCTGTCAGCCGAGGTTTGCATTGTGTGGGAACATGGAACAAGGCGATGTTCCGTAGGATATCATTTACCGTACAAGTCCCATGTGCATATAATCGTTTTCTACGTATGGGACCACGAGCGAATCAACTAGGCCTTGTTCAGTGCAGTATCCAGACTCTGTCTATATACATAGGCATACAGGTACTAATAACACCAAATACCGGTCGCTTTATCTCAAAGACAGGAAACATTATGTTTGTTGTGAACAGGTAGAGCTTTGATCAATGTGAACTCTCTGTTTGGTTGGTAAGTAGACAAAGAATTTATGCTTCTAGAGTTCTGGCCACAGTTATATACCACGAAGAGTTTTATGAAGATTGCTATATTTTCTCTCCCATTTAATCTTGCGCAGGAGAAATTAATCACGCTCATAGCTAATGACAGCTAACAGTTTACAATTGATGTTTAATTATAGCTGAGGATGATCTATTCATAGATTCACAATATTCCAGTATTAGCATCAAGATTTCTTCATGCTTTTTTTTAAATTCCGGTTTAAGCGAGATTATGTATGGATCAAGCATTTTAATGCTTCTCATAAGAAAATAAAAAGGCGGGTGGAGCATGCCTTTATGAATTGTGTTTTAATGGGTTAAGACAGTCCATGGGAAGAAGAAAGTAAATTACCTTCGAACTTCGAAGCAAGTGCAAAGAGTGTTTTTATGTGTTCCTGACCGATTACACGTAATACTATTAATCTTTGAATTCCTTGCTATTTGGCTTAGGCCTACATGAATAAGACTTGGGGTATGATAATGACGTCTATTTATTCCCCCCCCCTCTCTCTCTCTCTCCCTCTCTCACCTTTGTCGGTTTGTATGCCATTGATACTGTTATGCAGATAATTGAATCGAATGTTGACAGAAGTTAAATGAATTACCATTGCGTGATTATACGGCTAGATGATGTTAAGTTTTCTGACGGTCTTATACAGTTCCACATCTAAAAACCTTTTAATATTTCCACTCGGGTATCATGTCGATTTGAGAGTCGTATAGGGGGCCTAAAATAATCACCTCACCCCCCCCCCCCCCAACTCAGAATTTGGACGAATATATGGTCTGCACTCCTATGGTTTTACCGTCTCTTATTACTCAGCAGCAGCTTGCAAATAAAAGGAAAGTTTTACCCGTTGACTGTATATAATTCATAGAATACTAAGAATGCACAATACTCTATTTATACCTCCACAACGCCATAAGAAAGTGATATATATTCTAGTCGTGGATTCATATATGTTCTTATGCAAAAGCCACTTAAATACAGTTCACCTGCAAGATAAGTGCTCTCCAATTTAAACCATGGAAACAAAATGCAGTTACACTCATTTGAATGTTTGCCAAGGACGACTGTTAGTCTTCTTTTTTCAGATTTAATCATTCCTTTAAACGAACATGTATTTTGTTGTTTTCGTACTTCATTGCACTCTCACGAGGGTCGCTTTTAGCAACTTATGAAAGGATGCAAACGCTTACACACGAAGGCTACTTCTTATTCTGTTCCCATTGCCACTATTATAGTTGTGTTTTTAGATGTTCAGCATGGTGTGGTGTACAGCAAGACGTCCGTTACTTAAAAAGAACCTTGTGCAAGAATGTGATGTCATCAGCAACGTATAATAAACAGTGCTTTTTATTAGTTTCATGCTTTATCGTGACCTTTATATCTTTATAACCCTCTGATTGTGTGCGTTTAAAAAAAAGACGTGTATCAATCGAATATGATTATCTATATAGGCCTACATCCGGGGAATGACCGCCATCCAAAAGACGCGAGTCATTTTCGAAACGGGGTCCTTCAGTTTGCACAAAAAATTACATGTTTGATGGGGTCCTAAATAATAACATGATATTCCATGAAACAAATGCAGTAGTCGATGATTAAAGAATGAACAAACAAAAAGGGTAGATAACAAGATTAGATTTCAAGATGACATTTGATTTTGTTTCTTTTCACAGCATATTTCTGATTTTCACGTGATGCAGAGGTGGATAATTGGCGCTCCATTTAGATCAGCTTCTGACATATTCGGTAAGTGTAAACTAAAGTTGAGAGACTGTAATTGAGACGTGGTTGAGTTGGAAAACGTGAACAATAATGTTTGAGCTTTCCTTTATTCTAGTTTGGAGAAAAAATATCTGACATATAAAGATTGTCACCTGAAAAGGATGGCTCTTCAAATGCCCTCATTTTGGAAATATGACTAGAAATAGGTAGTGTTAGGACCAAACGTTTAGTCCAACATCCAAACAGTATATTCGTGTACGCTGCATAAACAAGACTGAGCCACTTTCTTATAATTTCCATCATGTTCGTGACTCCAAAACCTCAAATTATGTTCTACATAATGAACCATACGGGGTCCGCATAACAAGGGCCCCATATAATAAACAGTTGCTATTAATCGCTACTTATTTGCGCTTTATATCAAATCAATCGCAACTACGTACATACGATATGTGAGACTGCAACATTGCGATTGATTGGGATCACTCGATACTCTGTATAAGACTTTAACTTTGAATAAGACTCAAGGGCTAGTACTCATATTTCAAAGCGATCCAGAGACTCGCTTATTAGTGATCGAGTCACCTAAAAGGCCTGATTGATCAGTTGCAATGGCACGCTTTTGTGTCAGAGAATCAATGTTTTGTCACATGTGTCCTTAGAACTTTCAAGGTAAACGAGTGAAATACAAATATTGTATTAGAAGTGATGATGAGCTCATTGTGTTCAGTTTATTTACTTTCCCGTCTCTTCTACAATGCATCAGTCAAGTAAAATGTTCTATTTTAACCTTATTTGAATGGGGGGGGGGGGTGATTCCCCTCTTACAAATCCCCCCTCCCTCAAACAACATCATCAACAAAGAAGAATACAAAATTTTCATTTAAGTTACAGAATTCATTTTAAATACAATTCTTGAATTTCGGTATGTAGACTCTGTCAAGCATATCTTCCAAGTCACGTTGTCACCTCTGTTCCAGAAAGTTAAGAGATCGGTTACTATGGTGAGGCGAAACTCAAAGAACTTTAAAGGGTGGTAATTCGCATGTTTCAGCATCAGTCATTTATTCTATTTTGCATGATGCAAAATAGAATAAATGACTGATGCTGAATGATGTTGTTATTCTTTACTTTGTGTGTGTGTGGGGGGGGGGGGAGGAGCGGGGGTATGTGATACTTGTCTACACAGTTGGTAAGACCTATTCAGCAAAACGACCATTTTCAAGCTAAAATTTGTTTAGATATTTTATTCCGACTTTCGGAGAAGAAATCCAAGTCTATATAACTAAAACCGTCAACCTACAATCGGTTAGTGCATAAATGTATATATTATAATGGTCCCTATTTCATTTCGTGGTGGTTTGATCATTTATTCATACCCTACAGGCATTTCCATGGAAACCACTAAAACACTGTTAACAAGATAACGTCTGGCCGCGCTCCGTATTCACAGACACGAATCGATATAGTAGCCAGTGTGAACCATGAACAGTGTGTTTGTGGGGGTGTTCCCTTGGTTATTCACTCCAAGGTAATCCCGCAATTAAATCCTTTTCTTGTGTTATTTTTCCGCCAAACGACTTGGAATCTGAAGGCTTAACCACTTCGTACTGACGCATTGTGTGTGTTTTGTGCTGTAATTATGGCGGTATCAAACAATCATGATTTGGATTCTTGCCACAATGAGTTCAAATCCCAGCCCTATGCAAGGGAAGGGGTGGCTGGGGAGGGGGGGGGGGGATCTATGGCTACACTGGCTGCATAATATTGAATATAATATATTAGTCGTCAATACGTAATTAAATAAGGTAATGTACTGAAATGTGTTATGTGAGGAATTGTGTCGTTAATCGGTTTTTAGACAAAATCCTGGATTAGCATGTCCTGACAGATCATCTTATAATATAGGCCTATTTAATATTTGATTGCCTTTTTGTCCAATGCCTTGTTTGCTTTTACTTTTTTAGGACTTCCTCTGTGTTTTTATATCACTTTTGGAAATTTGAAGGTCTATTTATAGATGATCATATCCTTTCCAAAACCTTTTTGTGCTTTTTCGTTATTATTCAAAACTTACCTATCTAGAACGGTGAGCAAATTTCGTACAACATCCCACTCTTAGGCGATATGCATTCACATGCAGGTCCATCCTTCCACTCATTAATTCCTGTATTCATACATATATTCATTTATTCATTCATCAATCACAAATACACATATGAACAAACAAAGTGAGAGATAAGTTACAAAGGCAAATAAGAATTTATTCATTCATCAATCACAAATACACATATGAACAAACAAAGTGAGAGATAAGTTACAAAGGCAAATAAGAATGTAGGAAAGAAAGAAATTGAAAGTTTCCGACGCCATTGATATAGTATCTCTCAGTTCTTTTATTGTTTCAATTCAACTACTAACTACTACTACTACTAATAATAGTAATACTAATGATAATAGCAATAATAATGATGATAATATTATTAATAATAATAATTTTTATTATAAAAAATCATAATAGGCCCACTTATATAAATAATAATGATAACGATAATAATGATAATAATAATAATAATTATGTTAATGATGATAAATAATAATAAACATGATAATGATTATTGGTTCTTCTATAGTGCATCCAAATAATTTTGGACATCATAATGGATAACAAATGTTAAAAGATTGCGCGTGCCGATACTAGTTCATTGCATAAGAGGATATTTTGCACATGATATCATTACGCAATTAAACAGTGTGGTCGGCTAGCACCCTGTTAAATTGCCATGCCCCTGACGGCTTGAGTATTGCCTCATGGCATAAAATTGTGGTGGTAGTGTATTAAAGTGTTCTGCTATGGCCAATTTACGACAAAGTGTACTTCAGACCACTGACTCAAATCTTGGCAACCATAAAGTGTCTTAATTGGTTGACCAGCACGGTGAGTAATACGAGTTTTCCCTATTAATCGACAGACTTGTTTCCTTGACAAAGCAAACGGAACAAGAAGTTAAACCGCAAACATCAAATATTGTCAGATAAGATAGCGCCCCAGTTACCCTTGACGTACAAATCAACAAATACATGTAGATCGGAATGATTTAAAAAGGCACTTCTTGATAGCTACTTGACTTGGTAGTAGGTCCATGTTCCGATCCACATCGAGAGATCAAATGCATTTATTACGTGGATGATAATAAACATGCTATACAATGGGAAAACGTTATAACGGTAGTGATGATGATGATGATGATGATACTAACGATAACGATGATTGTTATGAAAAGGGCCTCGAAATACAAGACGTTACATTTTTACTGGTCAATTAAAAAATATTGTTTCACTTCACATTCAATGATGGGATTTGTCGTTTCCAAATTGTCTCTGGTAAAATATGTCCGATAATCATTTTGGTCTAAAAGACCACTCCATTTTTGTTTATGGGGGGGGGGGGGGCAAGATTCGTTCGATAAACTTCATAAATATACAGCATTTTGATCAAAATATCCAACTTACTTGATCACAGTAAGACCCTAGTTTCATCGTCGTGCAAGGTTTTATATTTGACAAAATAATGTTACTATTGTTTGAGAAATTATTTCTCGGAAAACCAACAGCTCCAAGCTTGTCAAGCACTGAATATCAATATTTGTTATCATTTGTGAAATACTATAATTCAATACGTGGGCGAAGATGGAAGACGAAGGGAAACCTTAATTAAGAAACAGACATCATTGTTAGCTTGTTGAAGCCGATATCGACCACTGGCTAGGCCCCTGTTTAAAAAAAAGGTTAGATTGATTGTACATAGTGATCAATCATGAAGCGTTTAGTTACAATAAATGCAAGAGATGGATGCACTGCACGCCTGCAATCCCTTCAGCCTGTATGCTCTATATCCACTCACTCAAATTCTGACGACAAACTTGTGATGATGAACAGCAAAATTTCAACTATAAACATGACTTATCATCATGATTAATCTTCAGGCGATTTTTCTTTTAAATTGTAGGGCTAGGTTAAGAGTCAAGTTAGTCAGCTCATCTTTGATCTTAGAAGGTTTCCAGCTTTAGCTTTCTTTTGTCAAACTAATTTGTTCGAAGCCGCCTTCCCGTGTTCAAATAAACAACGCCTCTTTTGCATCTGGTGTATTTGTATGCCTCTCAATCAAAAATGTGAAATGATATCATTACTACATTAAAACAAAAAATATAATCAGACACTAATTTAAATTGAAGAGCAAGTTTCTTTCATAAATAATCAAATTTGCTGGATAGCCTATTTCATGATCTACTTTCTTCACCAAAATTGAGCAGTTTTATAGAATATCACATCTTGTTGTCTGCTGTTCTATGAATAGAAGATTATTGGGGAGCGGAGGGGGGGGGGGGCAAACAGGAATAATGCTACAATGTAGAAGATTTGCATTTCATTTAGGTTTTGTGACGTCATACTGGGATCGCACTTATCGCCGATCTTACGCAATTAGCAGAATTCGGTTGTCAATGATATGATAAGAAACTTCCTGTATTTGAAGGCACAGCACAGACCAGTATGTTTCATCAAAATATATATATAGCGAAATAAAGTCGCATAATGCCTTATTTAGTTTAAAATTTAATTTCAGGAAAATTATCATAACAGAAAAGAGACGTTTTAGAATTTACCTGTATCTGAAATTTATATTCAAAGCAACAATGACAATGAGCCCACCATGTATGTGCTTATGTTTAAAGACCGTCAATACTACTGAGCTAGAAGGGATTAGACCACACAGCGAGGTCACTGACAGGTGGCTATCTCATTAACTCAGCTCTCAACTAACATAAGAAAATGAGGATCATGGGGAACCAACAGGCACCGATTGGGGAAGTTTTCTATATAGAGGGAGCAAGTACATGTAGCTACAAGTAGGACAGTGGGGCTTTAAAGAAAAGACATGTAATGGGACAGGGAGTGGTCCATAATTCTCAGTGCCAGGTACTTAACCTTACCTCGGTCAACAACAACAGAAAATGAATGTAACACCCTTTTTCGGGGGGGGGGGGGGAGGATCAGAGATTTGGATACGTGTTTGTATCCCTGGTCAATTAGGTCTTACACATACTGTTGGCAGTTCATGTTCGCTAATTACACATGTGCCCCCATGGACAATTATTATTATTAGGCCTATTATTTCTCTTCTAAAATCAATAAAAAGCGCACTGACGTACGTTCAAAGGTAACGTTGAGTTTTCGTAATGCTGGTGCATTGTGGGATAAAAACCTTCTAACAGGTATAGGTTATTTAGTATGTAGTATAGGATCGCCTAATTGACCCAATATTGCTGCAAAATTTGCAGTGCAAATCGCACACGGATATACACTTCAATCACACATAGGCTTAACGTTCCATCGACATTTCAAATATATATCTATACCTGGAATTTTGTGACTGTTTCATCAGAGAAATTCATGGTTGTTTGACATTGACATGCCTCTCTGTGATAAATAAAAGAAATGAGAAAATTCATAATTTTCTATCACCTTAACCAGAACCCAACAGTGTCTTTAAGAATGATTATTTTGTCCTAACAAATAAATAGCGAGATGTTCCACCAATGCCGTTTTCTTGACCTACTACCACGACCTACACGATTTCATGGAATATGCTTCGATGACTAATTAACAAATGAAAACGAGGACAAATCTTACGTCGTTGCAGGAGCATTGCCATATGTCATGAATTTCCAACGATTTCATGCAGTTCTATTTTTTATCAAAAGCCTTTCCTTTCAGATCATCGGATACATTAGTCTTCTCTTTGGAATCCTTCTCGACTTGTAAAAAAATGTGTATCTTGCTTCCATGGAATCGTCTTTGACATGCATATATTAATCATGATCATTACTGTGAATTTTTCTTTCTTCATATCTAGTCGATACGACAAGGAATTATCGCTTCACATGGATTTGTTCATGATATTCATTACTGTAAATTCTCTTTTTTTTTTTTTTTATAAATCTGGTACTCATGGACTTATCGTTCACATGTGTTTATTCATATTACCTGGAATTATATAATCTATCTTCTGATGATCATTTGCTCTAATTATATCTAATCCTGGTGATTTTTCAAACTAGAAGTAGGCTCTTGCACCATGCATAAAGCCATACAGATTTATGTCTGAAGAGTTGCTCTCTTTGATAATCATTTACCTGACAAATTACACAATTACTCAGTTTCCTCGTTAACGAGACGGTAGAGAACAAGTAATCTACGTGTATCTCTTTCCTTCATTCCTATGTGAAGGAACATCATATCTGCAACTTCATTGTAATAAGATGTTTTTCTAACTTTTGTTTTATTCCTCCTCCCCCTCCGCGCTTATCACGCTACGGTCCCATGTTAATATATCTAATATTATTAAAGATCATTGCTTTTGTTGATGTTACTCTTTTTCTCGTGGACCGGTGCGATGAGTCAAAGATCGAAATCCTCTTTTCCTTAATTTTTTTAAATATTTTTCTATTTTTATATCTTGTCTCCATGGATTCGTCTTTGACATGTATATATTAATCATGATCATTACTGAGAATTCTTCTTTCTTTATATCAAGTCGATACGGCAACGAATTATCGTTCCACATGGATTTATTCATGATATTCATTACTGTAAATTCTCTTTTTTAAATATCTGGTACACATGGACTTATCGTTCACATGTGTTTATTCATATTACCGGGAATTACATAATCTATCTCCTGATGATCATTTGCTCTAATTATATCTACTCCTGGTCATTTGTCAAACTAGAAGTAGGCTCTTGCATCATGCATAAAGCCATACAGATGTATGTCTGAAGAGTTGCTCTCTTTGATAATCATTTACCTGACAAATTACACAATTATTCAGTTTCCTCGTTAAAGAGACGGTAGAGAACAAGTAATCTACGTGTATCTCTTCCCTTCATTCCTATATGAAGGAACATCATATCTGCAATTTCATTGTAATAAGATGTTTTTCTAACTTTTGTTTTATTCCTCCTCCTCCTCGTCCTTCGCGCCAATCACGCTACGGTCCCATGTTAATATATATAATGTTATTAAAGATCATTGATTCGTTGATGTTGTTCTTTTTCTCGTGGATCGGGGCGATGAGCCAAAGATCGAATTCCTCTTTTCCTCTCTTTTGTATTTCTTTCTTTTTTAATCTCTTCTCCATGGAATTATCTTTGACATGTATATATTAATCATGATCATTACTGAGAATTCTTTTTTCTTCATATCAAGTCGATACGGCAACGAATTATCGTTCCACATGGATTTATTCATGATATTCATTACTGTAAATTCTCTTTTTTAAATATCTGGTACACATGGACTTATCGTTCACATGTGTTTATTCATATTACCGGGAATTACATAACCTATCTCCTGATAATCATTTGCTCTAATTATATCTACTCCTGGTGATTTTTCAAACTAGAAGTAGGCTCTTGCATCATGCATAAAGCCATAAAGATGTGTGACTGAAGAGTTGCTCTAATGTACCTGACAAATTACACAATTATTCAGTTTCCTCGTTAAAGAGACGGTATAGAGTACAAGTAATCTACGTGTATCTCTTTCCTTCATTCCCATATGAAGGATCATCATATCTGCAACTTCATTGTAATAATAAGTTTTTCTAACGTTCTTATATTTGATATATAGCAACTCACAAGTCTAATATACTTACATGTATATCTATATCGAAGTGTTTCGTTTTTCAGTTGTGTTCATGGTTTTCAGCAAGAAAGCGAGATCGGGTCTATGTGCTTATCTGTGGTGATTTGGAAACCTTAAAAAGCCCAATTATTCCCATCATCTCACGCGATCAAACATTCTTGAATAACTTATAGAAATTATGTTTCTTAATGAAATTATTGTCTGACCAATACAAGAACATTTCCAAGCATTTAAAAGGCATTGTTTAACAATATTTCCAGTTTTACAAATCTGATATGCATGACCCTACGTCTTATCAGTGTGTCTGGGATATGGTGTTATATTGAAGCCCTACAAAAATTGCGCTTCAAAATGATCATGAAGAAAAGAAAAGAAAAGAAATCTGTGAGTGACCGGTTTTACCATACTATTTTTCCCCAGTAGACTGTAGTGTTATAAAATATTAAACTGTTCAAAACTGTATGGCAGACAGGCGATTGGCTTGTAAAAGTCATGGGATTCCTGACTGACCGTAAGGTTTATAATTATCATTGCAGCAAGAGCTACATTCAGGAGTTTAGAATCTGAGGTAAAGATTACCCTATCCCTTTAAGTGAAGGTTGAGTTCTGCTAGTCAATTTATTTCCGTTTTGATCATTCACGAACCTCATATAGTCTTATGAATGCGTACTCCATCTTCTTTCTCAAATGCTTCCAGACTGTTTCTTTCACAATTAGACTACAACAAAAAAACATTGATTACATGTTTACATGGTGATATAGGTACATACTCAATTTATACAGTATATATCTACAGTATCTGCTAATCTGTATTTGCACGTTTTAAAATCGTTTAAACCAAATTTTCGAAAGAAAGAAGATTAGATCACGGATGCTCCCTTCTGTGGTTCTATAGACCCATGCTCTAAATTACAGCGGACCAATTTCATAAACGAACCGAATTCTAACTTTTACCCTGGACCCAGCAC
This sequence comes from Strongylocentrotus droebachiensis, assembly GCA_035222895.1. NCBI lineage: Eukaryota > Metazoa > Echinodermata > Echinoidea > Camarodonta > Strongylocentrotidae > Strongylocentrotus > Strongylocentrotus droebachiensis. The sequence goes on along the minus strand of JAVYIG010000246.1, from coordinate 507,278 downwards.
TCTACCCTACCCAAACTAACCTTACCTTATCCCTAACATAAAACCCAATTGCCGACCCCACCCTGATGAAATAGCAATTATCACTGGAGGAAAATGTCGGACCATTCCGTCTTTAATGCCATTAAGGCAAGACTAAACGAGCAATACGTGCTTCCAATTGCTAATGACTTCCATTAAGATTGAGCCAATATGTGTTAAATGTAGCGATTCCTAACTCTCATTTGACACTATTATTCCTAACTATATTAAAAGCATCCTTGAGTAACTTTTAGAAAGTTGCCTTCATAATACTTAATACCACCTTCATGAACACACATAATCCCCCCCCCCCCCACAAGCGCTTAGATAATATGAATAATGCCTAAGCTACATGGGGAGCGGGTCGTGGCGAGAAAAAAAATAGACATTCAAATAAAACAAGGAACGAGAGAACATTAGAGCGAGAAAGAAGAGGACAACAACAACAAGACGTCTGGACCACCTCCCAACCCTCATCTAATCAGTAGCCTTCACTATTAAAGATAAACTTGAGTTCTGGTAATGCGATTGCATTGTGAAAGAAAAGGTGTGGAATGGATCAGAAAAGTTGATCATATAGCATGTAAGTAATGGTGTGTAATGCAAGGATCTGGAGTCATCAAAATCATCATAAATTTGGCAGAGTCTTAGTAAAGTAACAATCACTTACACAGAAAGATGTATATGGGACAACACACATGGTGTCGGGGCTAGTACTACCCTGATTTCCTTATCTTTCTATGCTCATTACTCAGCCAGTATACATTTTCTTCCAAAATTGTTTGGCACATGACATTTATTTGTAATCTTGAACATTCAGTGTAAGTTTCGTTAGATTCTGTGAGAATTCATTTTCTTTTTTTTACCAGAACTCAAGTTTATCTTTAATATTCCGAGTAAGACCGGGCGCCCTCTTCTCCCCCCCCCCCCCCCCACCCCCCACCCCACACCGTCGTCCCAGTGCACCCTAAATAGGCGTACTCACGATACGCCACTGAAGAAAAATGATTATTTGTTGTGGTTTTTTAAGTTTACGTATAGTCTTTGGTATTTAGTCTAGGTAAACGTTCTTTCCCCATGATTTCATTTTTTTAACAGTGACGAAGAAATAAGGGAATTGGTCAACAACAACAAAATTACTTACGTAGACAAGACACTTTTCCCCAAAAATGATGCCTGAATCATGTTAATATCGCTCTTGTTGCACTAGATTTCAAGGCTCTTACTTCATTTGAGCACACAAATGAGAAGGTTTTAAAAAGTCTATACCTTCAGTACCTCCTTAAGCTATTAAAGCTTTTAATCGGTTGCCTAGCAGCCGTTTCTTGAGGCTTTTCATCCTCTCAATCGATATTTCTCTCCGACGTCCTCTATCCGATCTTTATTAGATCATCTTTTCATGAGATTATCCTTCAACAATAAATTAGAAAACGGGAAAATATTCTCTGCTTATATCTAATTTCTCCACATTCAATAATTGGATTTCTATTGTACGTTGTCATGGTGATGTGCTTGATCCTTTAACAACTGTTTCAAGGACCAACATGTATAAGACATGCAATGCGTTACCATGGTTATGAATATACAATTCACGAACAACAGTCTGTCTGTGTAATATTGATACTCTTATACTCATTTTTTTTCCAGAACGCCTGCCAGGGAATATTTTAAATCTTCTTTCAGATCTCTCTCTCTCTCTCTCTCTCTCTCTCTCCCCCTCTCCTACTTCTTGTTTCCCTCGTGGATGCGCTCTCTCCCCCTCCTTCTCATGTATTACTACTGCTACTACTATTACTTCTGCTACTATTACTACTACTACTACTACTACTACTACTATACTACTACTACTGCTACTGCTACTACTTCTACTACTACTACTACTACTACTACTTCTACTACTTATCATACTTCTACTACTTCTACTACTACTACTACTACTACTACTACTACTACTACTTCTACTACTACTACTACAACTACTACTTCTACTACTACTACTACTACTACTACTACTACTACTACTACTACTTCTACTACTACTACTACTACTACTACTAATACTACTACTACTACTACTACTACTACTACTACTACTATTCATACTGCTACTATTACTACTATTACTTTTACCATTACTACTACTAGTCTACTACTACTACTTTTACTACTACTACTACTACTACTACTACTACTACTACTACTACTGCATTACCACTTCACCTTCCACATAAACTACATTTTTAGGTGGTTTACAATCCCCTTTAAACATTTACCTATTATCGTCTTTCTTTGATTACTTTCGACGTCTCTGCGTCGGATGAAGTCACATGGCTAATCTTCCGTTGCATTCTAACTAATAATGGCATCAAATTGCGATCGCGTAAGCAATCATTTCGACCTCGTTGAATATTAAATCGCCGCCATCATCATAATCATTTCTTTTTTTCGGTTGCAATGGGCAATTAAACCTCTTAAGATGTTCAAAGTTGGGCATCACCGCTTGAAAAGGCAGAAGCACGCTGGGGAGAAAAGTGGAATTGTGGGGCTTGTATAAAGATAAAATTGCATTATATTGTATAGAATAATACTTCTAACTTCATATTATGTGGTCACAATTTTCACCCATACCAATGCTTTGAATAACCCGAGTGCTTTATATAAACCTAGACAAATCTTGACATTTTCAGTTGGGGAGATAACGCGAAAACAGATATTGATTGAAAGAAAATGATTTAAAAAAAACACCACTCTCCTTTTCTACAAAGATGCAACTCCTGTTAAAAAAAAAAAAAAAAAAATAGGTTTTCAAAGTTTCAATTAGATTCGTAGATTGCGATCGTTCTAGCTTGTAATCAATCTCTGATGTTGATATGAAATAATGGCCAAGAAGGTCGATATATTGAATGATTTTATTTATGTAAATTATTAAATCATAAGGGACGTGTGTGGGAAGTTTGGGGGCAGGTAATCCCCTAAAAAGATAGTTACGGAATTATGCATCAAATGAATTAAATAAAAATCATGGGATATTTGTATAAAAATCAAAACAGAAGTACGACATTTACATTGATACCGAACTAAGCATCAACGAATCCCATTGAAACAAAAATTCATAGACCTATGTAACAAATTAAAACTGAAGAAAAAAAAACAAATTACATGATGAGAATCAAAACAGTAGCAATGTTTTATTTTATCATTTTTGAATTCTTCTCTTTGAAAATAGTTGGACATCCATTTCTATATGCAGAGCAGGACCATATTTTCCTCGCATTGTACCGAGTGACGTTGTTTTGAGCATTATATATGGAGGGGGGGGGTACCAAATTTGAAACCTGAGGTGATTTTTCTCCCCTTCAAACTTTCCGACAATTTCCCATTTTGCTTTCCGGAAGTAATGGCATATAAATATTTAGCTTTACCAGCAAACCTATAAAAGAAGACCGACAGATGAAAATAGGGATGTCACCCCCCCCCCCCCCGTACCGTTGTCCCTGATTGTAACACTTGGCAACCTGACCCCTCTTCACCTCAATCCTACAGACTCATGGGTGTAACAAGGTCTTTGCTTGCCTCGCTTCCATCTTGAGTGTTTTCGTAAATCGTAAACCAGGATTATGTTCATATTAAAGGGAGCCCACGTGGCTCCAGAATAGGTTTTTTGTGTTTTTTTTAAAAAAAATTATTGAAATATATTTCATCAGGATAACAAGAATCAGATATACATTGTAGATACAAAATCTGTTTTACATCATGGTCCTGAACGGAATGTAGATTTTGATAGGAGTAGCAAAACTATTAAATTGACCCCTCACCAAAGCTAGTATTATGTGTACATTAAAGAGAAAGTCCGTTCTCAGAAATGATAGATTTCAGTAAACATCAAATAATACGATCCCACGCACATTCTTTCAAAATTCAACCCTCTGCATGTCTGTAAAAAAAACTATTTAGTAGTTAGCTTTGGTACATACAGGGAGATGTGAGTTTAAACTCAAATCTTCATCGTACAAATAACCCCCAAATATCCACAGATCTTTTACTCATGGAGTAGTCCCACTTTGTGGATTGTTGAATAATTACTGCCAGGGTAGTAGAGGTGCTTCCTGAATACATTTAGTTTGCCCTCTTGAGAAGAATACTTCGACCTGTGTATCAGAGAACGTTCAGTAATTGAATAAATGAATAATGATTACATAACTTTCAAGAGCACGAATCAAATATTCGTCTCGATGGGTTTTAGAATTTTGGTACAATAACCTCATCAGCCCATACACTTATTGCATCTACCTACAGCCCTGTACAACACATATCGAAATGTATGAGCATGTTATTTACTAAATTTGACACAAATTGAATTCTCGAAAGTCTTTGCGTTCGTCTATAAAATTTCAAAAGTAGCCGCAAAATATGAGTATAGCCTCCCCACAAAAAGATTATATTCAAGTTAAAGAAAAACAGAAGAAGAACAAAGGCAAAAGTAAATGAAGAAATTGACATAAATTATTATGAAATTAATGATTTCTAATGATTTGATGATTGTTATCTAATTGAGACGTAATGGGGATTTTTGATGAGACAATTAATGGATAATGAGCTATTGACATTACAGCCGCATTACCAAATTACCAATTTTCTGTCAATTAGATAGTAATTTGCCTTTCATTAAAAGAAAGCATAACTTCCCCATAGTTGTGTAATATTCAACAGCACTCGTTAAACCCATTCTAGGCTTTTCTTTTAATTGAAAGAAACAGATAGGGTTTAGCACATCTCAGGTTATGCTTGAAAGACAGATTATGTAGTAATGTTAATTATTGAAAGCAAAATGAAGTAATTCCCGAGGATGTAAAATGATAATAATTATACGAGCGTTTATCTATACTCGTAGCGGACTTTCCTTCTTTTGTCCATATTAAACCAGATCTAATATCAAGACACTGCTAATGTTTACATTTCACAGAAAGGACTTACATGACATATTCATAATTCCTGCAAAGTTCTACAGAATTTGAGGTTGGCTGCAAAAGGGATATAGTACCTTTAACAGAGAAACAAAGATAAGCCAACAACTTGCTGAGGTGGAAAACCTTAGAGCTATCTCCATATTTGATCACATTTGCAATCTCGGTATCCTTTTCACTGATATTTTATCGTGGTTTTGCTTTAATTTCCGGCTGAGGAGAGCTGTGATGAAAGTGATTTAAAGTCACATCGCATCTTAAAATAGATGAAACTTCAACAAAAGTACGTTGATGAAAATAGACGTGTAATATTCGTCTTGAACATTGAAGTTTCATATATGACGTTGGTGCTCTCGTCGTTTATGAAAACAAAATCCATAACCAGAGCCTTGTTTGAAGTGTAATTGCACCCACAAAACCAATGTAATTGCTGTTATTTTTATCTCAACAACCATGCGGTTTAAAGGGATAGTTGAGTTTTATTGCAGAGGGCGCTACACATAATATTTTTATGTCAGATAATGAAAAAGTGAGTGTCAAATTTGAAAGAATACACAATTTAAATGACAACATCATCTTTATTTGATCAAAATTGGTTCAGAGACGGCTGAAATATACATAATTATAACAATTTCTAATATTTGTGGTGCCCCACAAATATTCGGTAATTCTGAACCAGCCGTTGAAAAAGGAGATAGCGCCTTATACGTTTTATTCCAGCCAATGTTAATATTGGCTAATTGTTGGCTTTTTCGTGTTAGTGACAATACGCACAACCAGCCGGCTTGTGTATTGTTATTCATTAATTAACTAATTGACTAATGGCTACCGTATTTTTGGGAAAGTGGAGCTGAATTGGTGTGATCGTATTCAATCTAAATTCACACATTTTGGGGTCTAAAATCACCTTCATAGCAATTTTAGGTTCTAACAGGGCACTAGAACTGTCATGAATAAGAAAAAGGGCAATAACCATGCATTTGTGGTCTTAAACAAGAACTCAACTATTCCTTTAACAATAAATTGTATTTGTAAATAAAGAAATGATGTCTGCACTTTTTAAACACCTAGTCATTTTAGAACATTTCCATGGAATGTTTACAAGTAGACACAATCAATTCGAAGTTTTTAAAATCGTTTTTACAATCTACTTGTGTAGATCAACGAGAATACGCACAACTAGAATGTTTCTAAATTCGGTTATGATATACGATACGGAAATATCGTTCCTAGCTAAGAACTGTAATTGTATTTCGGCTATGTATACGCCTATACGGAGAGAGACAAAATTAGGTGCAAGATAGATGGAAAAAGATCGCTATTGTTGGGCGTGTTACATGTATGTGATGTCTCTTGTTGACTTCTCGAGATAAAGAACAATATAGACGTTTTGACGAGGAGCGAAATGTAACACTTCCTCGCGAAAAAACGGCCTTCGATTTCGTCACAGGGAGAACACCATGCGGGTTGTGAAATAACATAACCCCGGCCATAGTACGTGCTTACGTTCATTGTATTCATTCATCATATTCATTGAAAGAGAGGAAGATAGAGAGAGAGAGAGAGAGAGAGAGAGAGAGAGAGAAAGAGGGATAGTGAATAAATTATTGAGACAGAGTGCTTTTCATGGTCAGAGACATGCACCCGATATGTTTTCAGATGAGTTAATTCAGGGTTTTTTGTGCCTAGTTTTATTATGAAAAAAAATTGTGATGTAACTTGAAGTTTTACGTTGTTTTCTATGAATAAAATGAGCGATATAGTAAAATAACATAACTAAAGTTCAATCGATGTAATTTCCGTTGATTTGTTTAGAGAATGTGTAACTTAATTGAGGACCCCATTGCATACCCAGGTCACACCGACTCTTAATCAATGATAACTTAGAGATTCGTGTTAATGTCGTATTCTCTTCACTGTGTATTTGGTCTTTTTCCGGTCTTGTACGGGCCTAATCAATGTGACAGAGTTATTGAGTGGAAGGGTCAAGAACCTACTCTATTTTCATTGTCAACTGATATAATTATGCCAATATTTTGATGTTTACACAGTAAAAAATTTCCAGCGTGAAAATAAACACAATTACTGTGGTTAAAATAACATCTCTTGTAACTTGCCCAGCCCCACTATTGTGCAATTGAAGTTTATTAACAATTGACCACAACCACGACAGTAGTAATTAAACTACCGAGTTGAAGTTCGTTTGGTCATCTCGTAAGAGAGCGAATAATGGTAAACACAATGTACATGCATATTCATCGAATGCACATCTTTCTGACGTTGGCGGCATCCGTGACTAATCTATATTTCACTAATAAGTGTCAATATTAATGTAAATACCAATACAAAAAGAACCCTCGTCATTTTGAACGAATTTACGAAGGATGTCTATCTTTATTGGTTGTTTTTCTCTCCGTGCGGTAGGGTTAATGGAGTTTGCACGTACAAACTCTTGTGCCAGGTCCAGCAATACGTTATATTGATAAAGGAATTGAGTCATATTATCTTATGTGATTTTAAATTATAAGATGATGACGTGGATCCTAAGCAAATGATTGTTTGAGAGCGTACACGCTACCAGGCATTTATTTTGCCTAACGCGTAATTTGGATAATGACCGGTCATTATCCAATGGTAATGACCGGTCATTATCAAAATCATGTTATAAAACATCCTTTTATAAAACAAATAAAACATAATCTTATAAAATAAATAATACACATCATTTTGTTCGGGAATTAGTAAAATTACCCACACTCAGTACCTTCAAAACAGTCCAAACACCCTCGGTTATCGCCTCGGGCGTGTTAGACTGTTTCAAAGGTACCTCGTGTGGGTAACTCTTACTAATGCCCTCACTGCTGTGTATTATTTGTATACTCATGAAGAAAATAAATGAATCGAAAAATAATGAAAAGAAAACACTGTATTTCAAACAACAATGTTAGTGGACAACCGAAGATTAATACGATCACAACTACTTTCTAGAAATCAAACTAAGGCAATTTCAATAGCCTTGTGTGTCATCTATTGATGTGAGAACATGACAATCATATGTTACGTAATCCGAAATAGATTTCTACGGGGTGTACGAGTGAATATTGAAATTTTCCTCGAGTTGATTTTTTTTCTCATAGAAAACGTTTTCCATAAAAATCAAACTAGTTTCCCTCGTTACATCGCATGGGGATGTGAATGCCAAGTCTAAGAAATCGATTTAATTGCTGTAGCGTCCTTCCGTAGAAAAAAAGAGAAAATGTGACCCATGAGAATTCTTGACAATCATCTTCTGAATGAGTTGCTCTGAAATAAATGAAATCGATAAAAGTGATGACCTCATTAGCTTGTTCTTTGTGGATGAGTGGGTGTGTGCGTGTGCGTGAGTGTGCGCGTGCGTGTGTATTTGTGTGTGCGTGTGCGCCTGTCTATGCGTGGATGTGCGTGCGCGTGTATGTGTGGGTGTGCGCGTGAATGTGTGTGTACAAGCTCTCATTGTTAAAACGGAACCGTGACTTGGTTTGTCAGTCATTAATAAGCCCGGGAAACGCAAGTCGATCTTGATATTAACGCCTGTTGCGCGCACACGAGGCGTCATTCGCTTGACACAGGGCTGCGTTTGCAAGTGCTGCAGACTTTGATCTGCCAGGCGAGAGTAAAAGATAGTAAGCAAATAATTACCAAGTCCTACTATCTACACAGTGCAACGAACTTTTCTTCTCGCATCAATGATGGACGAACTATCTTTCATCATGTGATTAACTTTTGACCAATCGTAGAGCAAGATTCTTAATATAGTATAACAAAAAAGGTTGAACACCAACCAAATGTCTTAAAATCTGCATATAAATCGAAATTAGTGTCCTTCATACTGCTCCAAGGGTGTTTTTTTATTCTAAAAATATAAATAATATACATAGAAATAATAAATGCATGATGTGCAGATCAATCTAATGTTGTAATAATTTTTTACAAGTATTTAATCCTACCGTATCGTGACAAAATATGCACATGTATATTGCTTATTTATACTCCCTGTCTCTTTCATTTGTTCTGTAGATTGAGTGCCTTCCAATACATTTAAATCAAATGCGAGTCTGATAGGCCTAGAGAGGAAGAGAGAGAGAAACAGAGGGAGAGAGAGAGAGAGAGAGAGGGAGAGAGAATAAGAGAGACAGATACAAGAAATAAGGACAGCGAATGAGAGACGGAGTATCCAAGCATAGAAAATAGCTGCATGAATGTCTTTACAAGAAGCAATCAAAGGGTGATGGTGTGAGTTCGAGTGGAGACTTGATATTAAGACCTTTACCTGACGATTGCTCTTCACAAAATGGGCCAAGTTGTAACATTATGAGAGGAAAAAGTGACCATAAAAGAGAAGTCAAGTCAGATTCAGCGCGACTCCTTGAGAATGGTACACGGATAGACTTTTTCTCCCACTCAGAAGTTTTACTTGCCGACTATTTCAGCATTTAATTATCGCGTAGGCCTACAATTTTGTTCTGGTTTCGGTGAATAAGAAAGTCAGGGACCTGGATTTTATTTCCAGCGTAGACATTTTCAGAACTTTGAATTATTTTCCAAATGAAAAGCATTATTGAGGACACGACTTCAGAATACCGGCCAATGAAACCTGTGTATAACGACCATTCAAAGTGACAAGAAGAGTGGTCTTTATTAGCATTCTCTCATTTCCGTTATCTATTTTTCATACAATTGGCGGCTCGGTAACTCTCTTTAAATTAAATTCTGGTAAGATTGTGACTGTTATTTGATTTAGAAAAGGCTGCCAAGTTACTTATAGATTGTGTGTGTTTTTGTCAGATTTCTCTCATAACTCTATAGACGTGGGTATTTGATATTTCTGACAATGATGTCACTGACAAGTTGACTGATATCCTAGTTATCGGATCAGACCAAAATGAGAAGTAAAATTACACATTTATAAGTTGATCAGTTTCCAAAAAAATACCTCGGTAGAGCTACTGGCCAAATACCTTGGAGTTGCCTGGTCACCATGCTAAGTGAAGCAATGGTTCTCGTCTCTTTGGTTAGTATACTACTTTATAATAGAATTCTAATAAGCCTGTCAAGCGTGTAGCCTCGCTTAATGCCTGAACGTATTCCCTTGACTACGCATCACTCTATAGCATAAAACAAACTGTTGGAGCGTGGTGAAACGTGCTAGAGTGTGTGATAAAAATTACATATTGTCATTGTCATTACATCCATTATACAAATAGGCATCCTTGAACACCACTTAGTGATGTGATCGATAATTTCACATCTAATTTAGATCCATAATTGTGATAATGGACAGACGCCGCTACTAGCCTTATACTCGACAAGGTTGTTATGAGAGGGGGAAGGGGGACTCACAAAAAGTGTTCTATTTGCGATACCAATACAATTTTTACAAGATTGGTTTGATGGTTTGTTTTCACCTGACTGCTCAGAAAGCATTGTATGCTTGTAGGTAAGCAACCAGGGGCCCGATGGCTTTAAGTTCTCACCGAGGGACTTGGTAATGAGGATTAATGCCTTACTAAATAGCACTATCTCTAGTGCGTCCATTTGGTTTGGAACCGGAAACTTTCCGGTGAGAAGACCACTGCTCTACTACTACTCGGCCATCGCGTGCATTATATGCATGTACTATAGATTGTGTAAAGCATGCTGATTGTTGCAGAATGTACCCGGCCCCCCCACTTAGTGTTATTTAGGGTACGCGTATGCTTGTACCCTCTTTTTGAAAAGACCCCCTATCTGAGTACTGCCAACATTTCTGAACCCCCCTTTCGCGGGCTTTTCACGGGCTTTTCCTGCCTTGGAGACCCCCCTAAATCCGGAACACTGCTCAATGTACCCCCTTAATCCGGAACACTGCTCAATGTACCCCCCTATCTCAGGACATGCAGACACCCCCCCCCCTCCCCTTCTCATCTCAGATAAAGTTGTCATTACTGGTTGGCACTTCTTCAAGTTCTTCTTCTTGATCATTTTGAAGCACAATTCTTTTTAGGGCTTCAATATTACACCATATCACAGACACTGATAACATGTAGGGCCTTGCATCTCAGATTTAACATTGTTAAACGATCCCTTTAATACACAGCCAGGATAGTAGTAACGCAGCTGTGTGTGAATTAGGGTAGCCTACACTTCAGTACAAAACTAAATAGGTCTAGGTCTAGATCCAAGTCCCACATATTCATTTTCATGGGTGTTGGAAAATGAGTTTGAAAGTGTTACTATTGCGATCAAACTATAGGGCAAACTACTCACCTGAACGTGCCACCCTGTGAGCCACAGGTAGACAGCCACAATATCCACAACGAGGAGACTGTGGGTCCTGCTCAAAGACGTCGCAATCATGACAATTTTGGCAGGGCCCACGCCTCATAACATACCCCATCTTCATGCCCCGGCTTGATGCCGAGCCTAGCCCGATTTGCATGCTGCAGGTGCAGCTAGCGGATGCACCGTACAGACTGTTATCTCTCTCTCTCTCTCTCTCTCTCTCTTTCTCACACAGATTTTTAGAAGTCCGTATGCCGCCGTACTGGGACGGGAGTGCATGGGACTCAATGTTTTTACTCATGAAATAATCCTAAATGAGCTTTCAAAACTAGCAGGAATTTCTGAAATCTGATCGCGGGGTTTCATCAATTTTTCTATGTTCAACTTCAAGATATTTTATAACCCCCTTTTTTAATTACAAAGAGATGAGAGAAAAACACCCCCTTTTTAAAGAAATCTCCGGGTGAAAGTCAAATACACCCCCTTTTTTTACATTTCTCGGGCCGGACTTTGTTGCACGAAAAGTACCCCTTTACCGGACATTTTGGCAACACGCATGCGGTCATTTTGAAACCTGAGTGGGGGGGCCGGGAGAATGTACCATATTTCCTACAATAGCCAAGGCCCTACCTACAATCATGAACCTAACAATATACCTTAGCCTAACATTAACCCTAAACCACACCCATCAACTCTATTATGATAAGGTAATTTGAAATGATGTCGTTGGTCGTACGTCGGAAGATATGCCACTAGGAGGGATTTCTCTCTCTCTCTCTCTCTCCCACTCTCTCTCTCTCTATTTCTCTCTCTCTCTCTCTTTCTTTCTCTCTATTTCCCTCTCTCTCTCTATCTTCCTTTCTCTTTCTGCTCTGATAAATCACTCGCTTTCGATTGAATCCGGAATTTCTACTTCAAACCCAAACATAATTTTAATTAAAGAAAAATACTTCTCTAGCTATGCCTAGTCATAGATCACATTACGATTTGAAGTCCTCTGTAAACAAATTATATCTGAAACCCCTGCATGCCAGGCATTGGACGAAACAGAAAAAAACACATCAGCTGTGAAATTTATCCCTACACACACCACGCGGAGTGAAGCGGTGTCTGATATTTCACTTTACTGGTCCATAATCCACTCAAATATGCAAATATTAAAGTCGGTTTTTCGGACACAAAAGATGTAGGCCTAGAGTGTTAACCGGCTGGGATCGGATGATGATGTTTAAACCATTTAATTTTGCGGTTGGGTGCGAGTAAGGAGAGAACATGCAGAATACAAGAAAACATGGAGTGCGGAGAGTGGTTTGATCTTATAATGAGATGGTAAGAGGATTTTCAGAAATTTCCTACAGGTCTATCACCTTTCCTCTAAAAAGTTAAGCTTTAATTTGTAGGTCAGGTTCAGCAGTGGTTGTTTGCTGATACCAGTGACTTTCGGTCATGGAGGGGGCGGGGAGGGGGTGGGGAGGGGCGGGGAGGGGTGTTGCACAGGTTTTGGAGCCGTGACGTGCGAGGCTTGAGTGGAGCAAACGATTCAGGGCATATCTGCATGGTTGAGAAGGGGTCATGTTTTCTTTTTCTTGTATTTTTGTGTCCCCCTTCCCTTATTCAGCCCTCTATGATCTCCTTTTCCTCGTCTCCTCTCGTCTTCGTTTCTCCTATCTCCCTATATCCCTCCCTCTCCATTCCCCGCTGTCTTCAACCCCTCTTCCCCACACCCCCTTCCCATCTGTATTCCCCCTCTCTACTCATCTTCCTCTCACCCTTTATTCCCCGTCCCCCTCTTGTCACCCATTTCGAGGGACCTACCCCATGCACCCCACTATTATCTACGCAACTGGTTGGTATCATCGCCTAAAGCAGGACACGTTTCATATCCGAGAAAAGATTGCAAGGTCACGCATGAAATCCGTATTTAATGTGCCTGCATGTTGTAATACCATACGGATATATGTCAGGGATACCTCTCGAAATATGAAGTAAACATCACATTTTTGTTGACGCCAGTTTTCTGGCGTCGACTTATAGAATGTACTTATTCTAACGTCAGAGTTCTGATAAAATAGTGATATCATTTAAATCACTTATTATCAAATTTTAAAAAAAGTAAACTTTTCTCGATATGAATGACACTTGCTTTTGTTAGTTCGCATAGAAAGAATGATATGGAAATGAAACTAAACTAATTTCTTTCTTTTTCATTTTCAGAATGCATGCTTGCCTCTTGGACCGAGATTTGCAGTTAAAGATACACCAGTTGTCTGGCACCGAAGGCATTGAAATAGTCTAGGTAAGTTTCTTTTCTCTTTCTACCCTTATGTGTCTTCCACATTCCTTTCGTGTCTACATCCCTCCGTTAGATCCCATTTAAAAAAAAAAGAGTCATATGCAAGAAGACTACCGGCAAACACCAAAGGGACCCCTACGAAATATATAATATAGAGGCTACATTTTAAAACAAAGTTCCATATAAACACAATGACCGTTATTCTGCATGAAGTCGTGTCTAAGTTCTGTTTAATTAAACAGGTGTATGACTAAGTTAGACACGACTTCAGATTACCGGCCAATGAAACCTGTGTATAACGACCATTCAAAGTGACAAGAAGAGTTAGCAGGTTGTCACTGTACTCAATGAGAAAAAAATGTTCAAGGGATACAAAATCGTGGTCCTCATAGATAGTGGTCTTTCTATACAGGTTGTTGCTATACTAGGTTTCACTTCAATGACGTTTTTGAGCGATCTGTGATATATGTTATACTCATCATGCAATGTGGGTCATTTTTTTATTGAAATGTTTCCTTGATTTGAAGATATAATAATATCTTCCTATCTTAAAAATGTCCGTTTCACCTATCTACGTCATGTATAAGCCCTGCATTATAATCCTTGCTTTTCATTTAATGTGAAATTCTACCAGAATAAAGACATATGCATGATGCTTATGAACTGAAATATCTAGAATCGAGAAATCGATAGCTATGAAAAAACGTACAATATCCAAGAAATGCCCAGTTGTGCATCTCAAGGGAGAGACGAAAATACATTAAACAGCGCTGAAGCTCAATAAGGTTTTTCTTGCTAAGCATTGGTGAATTGGCTCACTATGAAATGACCTAGAAACCTATATACAAGAGGATACACTGTAAAAGAAAGTTGGGCAGTTGTTACTGGGTAAATCGAAGTTGGGCAAATTTTGTCCGATAATTGGGTTATTTTCTCCTAACTGTTTACTATATGAAGTTACCTAATGAAAGGTAAAAAATAGGTTGGGTAGATATTACTTGGCAAATCGATGTTGGGCAAATGCTGTCCAATAATTGGGTTATTCCCTACCATTCATGTAGTAACCGATAAAATAATTGGGTAATGTTATTGGGGAAATTAGAGTTGGGCCATTTTTGTCCAACATTTGGGTTATTTTCTCCCAACCATTTACTACATGTATTTACCCAATTAAATGTTCAAATTAAGTTGGGCAGATGTAACTGGGCAAACATAAGTTGGGCAACATTATTATGCAGCAATAGGGTTATGTTCTTTTAGAAGAAGTGTTTGGTCGAGTGGAAATGTCACAGGACGAAGGATTACGAGGTCCGCGGTTCGAGTCCCGCCGCGGCGGCACTAATCTCCTTTTGCATGTAATATTTTATCCAACTTATTTGCCCAACTATAGTGTCTAACTTATGCTATATAGCGCTTAGAGACTTCGGTGGTAAGCGCTTTATAAGTAACGTTTTTTTATTTTATTTTTATTTTTTTTATTTTTTTTTATATACGCATTATGGTAAGAATTGGGTGAATTTTTAATTGGGTAAATTTTCGTTGGTTAAAAGTTGGGGTTTTTCTTTTTATCCAACACTGGGTAAATCATGCAAAATCTTCAATTTACCCAACAGTTGGTTGGACACGCCCTCATGTTGGGTAAAAATTGGGCAATTTTTTGCCCAATATTTTTTAGAGTGTCCCAAAACTTGGTGCATCTCTTGAGTCTTATTCCTCGCTCAGATATGAAGCGGTAAGCCGCGGCGGTATTTATTTTATTTGTATGATGACGTAAAGCGTAATACGCTTCAAAAAAGTGTATTTTATAACACAGAGCTAAGTATAGAGAGCACAGTTAATATTCATTTACACGTTTACATTTTTGTTTAAACTTCATAAGCATGAAATCCAAGAATTATGTCTTATCTGTCGTCTTGGCTAAGACAAAGTGCTTACCATGTTAAGAATATGGATAAGGCAACCTTCTTAACCTAGATAAGTTCTAAGACATTTTTCTTCGACTAATAAGAAAAACGTCTCAGAAGATTATTGAATACGGGCCCAGGATACATAATACGATTGATTGATGACTGTAATCAGTTTTGATTTCATCTATGCAGATCATTCGTGGGTATGGCTTTAGCCGTTGTAATTTCTCTCTTCGATATATTTTGAAGGTGTAGAAGAAATGCAATTGATAAGAAAAGGAATAAATTCAGTACGGAAGATTGGGAACGTCACTGTTCTACATACATATTGCACTGTCATCAATCATGAAAATATTACAGTAAAAAACATTATATACTGCCTCATTTCCCTATATGAGAAAGGATGAGGGCGTGGTCCAATCAGTTATTCATTTTCAAAACGGTTCAAAAGTATTGATTTTGATGAACAAATTTTCACTTCATGACGAATATGTAAGTTGTTAGTCATAAATATCGAAAAAAGTACACTACTCAACAAACATTGTTCATCAGTTTTCCCTTCTCTTTTATGATTACTGAATTAATAAGTCATTTCTATAGCAGACTGTGTATGTGAATAGCTGTGTCTATAGTATCCCGAATATAATAAAATATCAAGCAAACGACCTTCATATTGGACAATGCGAAGGAGCAAGAATATTGTAAAATCTCAATTGTATTTTGATTATTATTCATTGAAATCAATCTTTTGTTTTATTCATTGAAATCAATCTTTTGTTCGAATAAAAAGACGAATAAACCATCAATAACTGAATAAAACTAAACAATGAAAACAGAACGATAGAATTGAATATTATGGCGTAGTTTAACTAGGATGTTCTTGAAAAAAGAGCATATTATTATGTAGCCTGTAATGAAATGTGATGATCGTCATGTAAAACTTGTTGTGAGAAACTATGAAATTAAATATTATATTTTAGGTGTCAATTACATATTGGTTAAGTTTAGATTAGCATTAAACATCATCTGTTCCTATACATGCTATTTTTACCTACAATAAATTATGAAACATGCGTAGTTAAGCAAGTAATTCGTGGAAAACATTGCATTTTCCGTCAGTCCGCATGAAGGCACACTGTCAATCAAGTCTTTCAAATTGGATTGGCAAAATAAATGCAATCGTACATTCACTGTGAAGTTCTGCAAATCATTGAAAACTCATGCAATAATATTGTAACATTCAAAATATGTATCCGTGTCTAATTTATTAAGTTGTAAATAGAAACTCTGTCTCTCCCGAGTGAGAGTAATATATCAAGATAAACAAGGTTGACTATTAATTCTACGCCAATCATTGCCAATTATGGAAAGTACTTTACAGGCTTTATTCAATTCTGCCGCGTATTAGCCCGTAATCTGTATAAAAGCTTTCCGAACTAGGCCCTAATACACATTTCCTTCTTATTTAAAACGTGATTGAAAATTTGTATAGGAAATTATTAACGTAGCAAGTCTTTGCGATACATAATTATGTATATTGATTGAAAATTAATTCCCAATTATTTAGTAGATTGTATTGAAAGATGAATTACGGTTGAGATGTATTAGTAGAAGGTTTCCTTTGAAATACCATAGTGAGTGGCTATTAATCTTTTCAAAGATAAGCTGACCGTATTAACATCCTACCATGAAGTCTTGAAACTCTGCAAGTAAACTATTTGGGCAGTTTTTGTGTTTATTATGAACTATGTTATAATGTAACGGTTTGTCGTAGTATGTGACTTCTAAATACCCTTTGCGATTAAAACGTTGTTGTAAAGAGCCCTGAATTCAATGAAACCTTAAAATAGCTTCTATTTACAAAGAATCAAGTTTATTGACATTCGCTGTCCTACATACTGCCTATTTTAATCAATTATTCATGCCTTGGTCAATAAAAAAAGCAATACATATTCATTCTTTGTATTAGTATTAAAATATTATTTTGGGATTTTAGAGAGAGAGAAACCACAAGGAAATATGAGTGCTGTACGAACTGCAAGGCTGAAAGAGAAAAATAGAAAAAAGAAACCCAAGCCAATTATTGTATTCAACCGATGTAGTGATACAATTAAAAGCTATGTGTATGATATCAATATGTCATGTTTATATATAGTACCCAATTTAATGAAAATGTTGTGAGGGTGTTATGACTTAATTAATTTTACCCCCAGCTTCATTCATCATACAAATTAACAAACAATACAGACGCGCTACTGGTATTCGTTGTTACATCTATATTACTTATTAGCGTGGAGTTGAAACTATAAACAGTTTGGTCTTGAAAAAAAGGTAATTGAATATTACTTTCACAGTTTTGATTAGTTCGTGTTCCCCGACCAAGGGTATATTCATTTTATGTTCATTGCAAACGAGACATTATTGGGCTGACGTAAGACTGCATTAAGGACTAACGCGGTCTATGACCCTTCATTTGAGAGTGACAAAATGTACAAAATGTGAATTCAAATTCATCAGTGCAAACGTTGATTTTAGTTCCTGGCGCATGCACTAATACCCTTCATAGGATTTATCAGCGCAACAAATGACGACTCGTGTGCAGCGCGCAATAGACATTCAAATGCGTCAATACATTGAATTATCTTCGTGTGCAACGCGCAATAGACATTCAAATGCGTCAATACATTGAATTCTCTTCGTGTGCAACGCGCAGTAGACATTCAAATGCGTCAATACATTGAATTATCTTCGTGTGCAACGTGCAATAGACATTCAAATGCGTCAATACATTGAATTATCTTCGTGTGCAACGCGCATTAGACATTCAAATGCGTCAATACATTGAATTATCTTCGTGTGCAACGCGCAATATACATTCAAATGCGTCAATACATTGAATTCTCTTCGTGTGCAACGCGCAATAGACATTCAAAGGCGTCAATACATTGAATCCTCTCCAAATAGGTAATGGAATTAAGGGATATCTTTTACTGTGAACGAAAAACCTTCCAATCAACGTGATCAATGATTGAAAAGCAATATCTAGCTTACCTGCGTAAGGATACGAGTTATTTGATAGGGGCTATGGGGAGCCACAATTTATCGTGGAATATCGAATTTGACATTTTCGCGCGGATTCAGCACCGAATTGTGAGCTACCTCCGTTTACTATATTTCCCGCCAAATACCCAAGTCACATCAACGAGACCGACACGGGACCGTTTTCCGACCGGACAGAACACTTACCTTATCCCCACATGGTCAATATGGAGTCAGTATCTAGTCCGTTTGGCGGTCTGACTGAGGTATAACTTTAAAGGGACTAAGTAACATTGTTCATATTATGAGAGAAAATTGTGCTGAGGTAGTGACTTCAATGCTAGATGTACAATTAAAGATAATCTGAAAGTTTGAGTGAAAACAGGCCATATCTAATGATACAAGTTGGGAAAAACTGATCTGATCGATTCTTCCAACTATATTATTATTTTCATGGAAAAACGGTTTGGAGAATTTACTGTTGGAGGGTGCTGCAAAGTGACGCCTTCAAAGAAAACCATAAATATCTTTGTGGTTTGAGAATTTGTTCATAATTGTTTGCATGTCAAAGTTTTAGTACAGTGGAAGGAATATGATAAGTAACATTAAAATTCATACAAAAGCTATTAAAGCAGTCTTTTCATCAACCTCCAACAATGTTACCGGTTCACTTTAACGCATATATCTTCTTTATGTTCTTCAGCCAAATTAAGTCAATAATACTCCCAAATCTTACAGTTTACCATTGTCCAATCAACCTCACACAGTTGTTTTCAGACAGTTTCTTTCATTATGTAATCGCATAAACAGTACTCAACTCTGTCCTTATACCACAAAACCAAGCACAAACGAACTACCTCGAGACTACTTAACACCAGTACGGACTCACTCCTATTTCCTTCACTGTTTTGTCCTACCATGGACCCTACTACAAATTTGTCTGTCGGGTGCTTGGGTATTACCGATCAATGGATTCGAGTCCGTCATTAACAACCGTAGCATATACCCTCGTTATTACCATGGCAACCATGTAATGATCACCGCCAAGATAATTCAATAGTCCCTGGCGAATATACTTCTCCAGCTTTGCAAATCTGTTTAATGTTGTTTCCCCGGTCATGCGCTCGTTTGATTAATCAAAACCGAAAGCCCTATCAGATTCCATACGCATCAAATCAAATATTTATTACTTATATTTTAGAAAGTCTCCTGTGGACTAAAGCATTAAAATATTCATCAAAATTTGAATGTATTTGTACTTTGATTGGTTGAAAATGGTATGATACACTGTAATGTTCCCCTTGACACTAACGCTTTCGATTTAATCAGCTGTTAAAGCTTATCTGCCGTAGTTTATAGGAGGGATTAGACTGCCCTGCAAGGTCACTGGACAGGTGGCTATCTCAACAACTCGGCTCTCAGTTAACATAAGAAAAAGAGGATCATGGGGGACCAATGGTCACCGTTTAGGCATTGTTTGTTATATAGAGGGCGCAAGCAGCTACAAGTAGTGCAGTGGGCCTTTAAAGGTATTTAGCGAGGATGCAATGTCACTTAATGTGATGACTCCCTTGTCTTTATTCATCCCAACGCACAAGAGAGTAGTTACTATTCACTATAAAAAATAGACTTCGGGTCATGAAAGTAGGTTTGTCATGTTATTAATTAGCGCTTGTTAAAAGGCACTGAGTGAGACACAAGAGCGACATTTGCAAATTGGAAAATGGCTCGTAAAACGACAGACCTCAACCCTGGTTGAATTCAGCGCGAAATGAGATACAATTGTTCAGATTGAGCGGTCTAATTGATTTCGAGTCGGACAAGGTTTCAATTCGGATTTATACCCCAGTCACTTCAACGAGCCTGACTCAGAACCGACTCAACACTGACATTAGATCCGAAGATTGGTCTGACGGTGTAATCAGGAACGTTACTAGACCAGAAGAAGGGTGGGTTCGAATAGAGGAGTGACGAAAATTGCTTAGAGGCTATGACGTAGTGGGCGTGGCGCTTTAGGAGACGGCAGGCAGGGTGTCGAGGATAGATTTTGAACCAATATGGTGTTTGCACAATAGGGCTTCCACAAAAAGACATGCCTATACCCATCCACACCACGCCCTCTTTGTAGCTGCGACTGCTCCTGGTTTCATGGATAATAATGTTGATTATATTAATGGTAATTATCATGATGACAATGATAACGATGATGATGATGATGATTATAATAATAATAATGATATTTCTGCTACTTCTACTACTGATACATGTACTTCTACTTCTTCTACTACTGTTACTTCTACTACTGATAAATGTACTACTACTACTACTACTACTACTACTACTTCTAGTACTACTACTTCTAGTACTACCACCTCTATACTACTACCACTACCGATACCACTACCACTACCACTTCTACTACTGATAATAATAATGATAATAATAATAATAGAAAAATAGTGATAATAACGATGATAATAATTAAGATCTTTACCCAGCACAGAGAAAATTTAATAAAATCAAGTTTATTTGAAGAATAACAAAAAGAACAGAGTATTTACAAAAGTAATACATAATAAACATTGATACATACACGAGTTATAATTTGTACGATTAGCTTAGGACTACTCTGTCCGTAAAAGTTTCATATTTACATTACGTCCCACAATGCACTAAAATACGTTTACCCCTGTGGACTTAATCCATTTCGGAAACAGCGGCTTTTCGTTCAATTCTATATCTGCCAGCTAATACCCGACCACAAATAAGCTTTTTACTACACTCATCTTGGAAACTACCTTTTACGACGGATTAATCATAATGCATGCACGCCATGTTACTACCTAAAGGCTTTATTCATGAAAAAGTACGATTTCATCCCATTTATTGTAAGGTATCATTCGGACGTGGGTGTTTTATTTTCCTCACAAAAATATTCTTGTTATTGCACGCATCATTTTGGGCCCGACTGAACGGTGTATACCTGTAGGCACTCACGGTGTATGATAACACTTCTGTCAAAACTTAATTATTATAATGGCAGTCTTCCCTGAAACATAATCACACGATAGCTCTTAGTAATCATGATGGACCAAAGCCAAATGCAGAGGTTATGACTTGACATTTCATTTTCTGAAAATATATATGAATTCAGGTTTACGTTTTCTTAATTTGTCCTATTTCGAACGAAATCAGATACGCCGCTGCCTTTTGATATAGGGTAAGGTAAGTCTCGTTTGTTCTTCTCCTGCTTCAGATTTCCTTGAAAAAGGTTGCTGGAAACCAGATACCCTCAAATCATAAACAGATGTTAAACTTTGTTTCTCTCAAGTTAATCAAAAAGCAAATAATATGTGTATTAAAGGTGTGAGTAGGTTAAAGATATTGAAAATGGGTTTGATAATTATCGTCCATGAGAGTAAGAGACAGTCGTTTTTGGAAGACAATGGTTTGTCCTCTGTAAAACGGGTGATCTGTGAGCCATGATGCGTGCTCGTTGCAGAGTTGCGTAGAAACCGTATTGGAGTGGCTTGTCTGATTCGGATAAAATAATCATCCTTTAAAAGGAATCATATAGCTATAAAGTTACATGGACTCAAACGTTTCATCTGCGAAAAAGAAATGAATTGCTGAATAAATTTAGCAGACTTGTAAGATAAATATGTCATAGATGTTTTTTAATCTGAATTTTGTTAAGATAGGGATATGGTGAGAGAGAGAAAGAAATAATGAAATGGTAGGAGTGATCAACAGAGAGAGAGAGAGAGAGAGAGAGAGAGACGAAGATACAATTTGACATAATTAGAAAAGATTCGTTATAAAAATCTTGATATTAGGGTACAAATTATCAGCCATTTATCTCCAATAAATTCAACCGCAGAATTCGAAAAAAAAACAAGCGACCTAAAAGTTCATTTTATTGAATAATGAGATTGAAGAGAAAAAACGTTATAAGAAGAGTGGTGTATAAACGGGGTTATTTGAAATAAATTTCGTTAGAAATAGATTTTTGGATAAACTACTCTTTAACAGGAAGGACGGCAGATGTTTTGTTGATAAAATAAAATGTACCGAGACATCGAATGAATAACTGATGATCATGGTCGTTCGATTATTTATGTTCACATGTCTATAGATCTATTGACTAGTTTTATCTATGTTATCTATGTTAAATAATCCAAACACATTGATAAAACTGGGGCAATTTTGAAAATGAAGCAAGCCTCTTATTCTATTATTGTAATACTACCGGGTATGTGATATCATACTGACTGTGGTGGTTCCTGTATAGTAAGAAAGGGAGGTTGAACAGAGTTTGATATTTAAAGTCACTCTTCGCTCAATGGCATTTTTCCCTGCACCTGTCCCGAGATAGCTTGTTACCAAAGTTCACTCATACCCCCTGGCAAAGGTATCACCATCGAAACACAACGCATCTGTCATGTAATATTGTCTTTATTTCATTCTTCTAAACGCTGAACGCCCGAGGGAGGAGGATTAAAACCAAAGGAGAGTTTTGGTTTGATTGCTGGTAATTTTGATTGAGCACCCGCAAATGTCCAAGAAGCACAAGAAACCATACTTTGAGCCGTTGTTGGAAGCGATCATGTTTGTAATTGAATTAATCTAACTAGATGATAAGTTTAGACGTGACGTGATAAAGCTTGCTGGTCACGCAGTATCTGCGTTATCATATTTATTACCTACGCTAAATAATATGCGTGTATAGGCAAGTATTGCATGCGCCAATCATCAACGCAATATGCACTATTAATGTTGTAATCACTTTGTGCATCGTGTCGCTCTTGCATGGCTCGTCTAAGATCGCGCCAGTTGCTGGCTCCTATACTTCACCAATTAATGTATTGTGTTAAACGGGAATATCTTGTATCTAAAGTATTTGTTCTATTCGGGTAAATTTGATTATTTAAGGCCCGTTCGGATATGACAAGATAAACCACGGCGTTTTAATTTTTGTTTAATGAGGACGTAAAGTGTAATACGCTTCTCATTTCTGATTCTTAAAACACAGAGCCCAGTGACTACGCGCCCCGCCCCCCCCCCCCCCACTCAGTATTATTTAGGGTACGCATATGCTCGTTCCCTCTTTTTGAAAGCACCCCCTATCTGAGGACTGCCAACATTTCCGAACCCCCCTTTCGCGGGCTTTTCGTGGGCTTTTCGTGCCTTGGAGACCCCCCTAAATCAGGAAAAATGCTCAATGTACCCCCCTAAATTCGGAATAAGTCCAAAGAGATGAGAGAAAAAAAGAAAAAACACCCCCTTTTTAAAGAAATCTCCGGGTGAAAAGTCAAATACACCCCTTTTTTTACAATTCTCGGGCCGGACTTTGTCGCACGAAAAGTACCCCTTTACCGGACATTTTGGCAACACGCATGCGGTCATTTCGAAACCTGAGTGGGGGGGGGGGGGGGGGGGGGCTGGGCTACGCGCAAGTTGTTGCACGCAGTTGTCTTTCATTTACACGAAAAAAGAAAACAGCAGCGGCTTATTTTGTTGTTGCTATGGTTTCTGCGCCATATCTGAACCAGCCATTATGCACAAGCACGATATAGGCCAATGGATGTGATACAGGTGCACTTTTAGAACGCAACATAAACACTGCTACCAATGTTATCCTAATAGTGTCTCACATCTATACGCCTAACTATTTCTTTAAATGCGTATCTCATCATCAATATTTCTTAACCAATCCGCGATTCATGGTCCATTTGGGTCAAAAACATCCCTCGGATCGATTAGGGGAAAAACTCATTCGAATAATGATCACTAAAACTTCGAATTACTCCAGGAATAACGACCAGGGGGTCATCCCAAAGGAATATTTCCCATCTTCAAGCTAAGATTCACAGGAAAGTGATTTTTGTCCCCGCGTTTATATCCTCCTTTTCATGTTAAATGGGTATCGTTGTCGTGGTAAGAGTGCAATTATGGGACCTATCTGCGTCAAATTGCGCCCCAATTAAGATTGATTGTGCCCAATTCTTCTTCATTAATACGTTTCGAATCCAGATGTTTTTGGCATCATGCTTGGGGTCAAAGTTGAGCAAATCAAAGCATGTATGCAGAGGAAACCATACTTCCTTGCAGGTACATATAGGTACATGTATGATGGGGAAAATAATGTGTCTTTATCTAAAAATGATATTGAGAAGTTGCAACTTGCATTTGTATCACCAGATGTTCACATATTTGTATGTGGTGGTGAGGGGGGGGGGGGTGGGGGGGGGAAGAGGGGGGATGAATTACATTTGAAAGTAACGGTAAAAGATATTAGAAAAGAGCCATCACGCGCGCTAGCTTAAAGCAATTTCTTGTACAGTACGTCGCTTCTAATATATTGATTGCATTATATATACATGTTATACTATTTTAAATATGAAAGGGATTTCGCTCTTTTCATCGAATCATACGGGGGCGAAAGAGGATGGTAATTACATAATTTGAGTAGTTTCGCATCAAAAGAGAACGTATTGTGAAGTAAAGGACATTTTAATACTGACGATCTTTCGCCAGCCGAATTTTGCTACATTGCAACCTGATCGAAGACGGCTTCATTTACATTATGATAGCAGGTGATTTTTAAAAGCGTATTAAATACTCGGAATTATTTTTTCCCTATACAGCCACTGCAAATCGATTTTCCATGTATTGCTAAAATGATGGGGTTTTATTAAATGAATTCATAGTCGAGTGTTAAAGCACAACTTTCTGGTATGCATATGATCTTTGAGGGCGCCCCAGGATGCGGTTTGAGCGCACGGCGATGCGGATATCGTTCGGGCATCTCGTTCGGCAGGTGGATGCTTGGATGGTCGCTAACGTCAAGATGTGGAAAGGTTCCATAGCGTGAGTGACAATGATAGATAAAGGGATGGAGGGAGGGAGAGAGAGAGAGAAAGAGAGAGAGAGAGAGAGAGAGAGAGAGAGAGAGCGAGTGAGAATGTGTGTGTGTGCGTGTGTGTGGTGTGGGTGTTTAATAGAGATAGAAAAAGAGGGAGATGAGGGAGTGAAGGGGGGAAGGGAGAGATATAAATGCAGAGACTCATAGAGAAAGAGAGACAGACAGAAATGAGAATGATGAAGAAGAAAATGATAAACAAAGTCGAAGTGGGTTATTGTGATAGTGAAAGTAATTGTATCATGTATATAGCGTATATCACAAATAAATCCGGGTGCCCTGCAGTAGAAGGAAGGAAAGACAAGAACAGAGAAGAGTCAGATACGCTTAGCACATTCCTTAAAGTCAGTTAACTTTGGATGTTGTTTATAAAAGAAACGTTTTGCATAGCCTAAACATAATAATAATAATATAATAATAGCCTAATAGTCCACTCCAAATTTTATTAAACCGAAACGGAAATTCTTTTTGCCCAATTGATCGTGAGCCCGGCAGCCACTGAGCAGCGCCAGATCGACGTTGCTCTATCCCTTATTGTTGAGCGCCAAACAAGGTAGCAACAACTCCCATCTTTTAACGTATTTTGGTATGACGCGGCCGGGGTTCGAACCCACGACCTCCCGGTTGTGTGGCGGACGCTCTACTGACTGAGCCAACACTCGTGTAGGATACGGAATAAGAAACCAATATATATATATATATATATATAGAGAGAGAGAGAGAGAGAGAGAGACAGACACAGAGAGAGGGGGAGGAGAACGCAACACAAAGAAATAGCTACACAAAAAGATGGCTTCTATAAATTATATTCAGCGTCGAATCACAGCTGTAAAAATAAAAATATTCACCGCATTGTTTTACGATTCAAATAAATTGTGGCATTTTTCGACTCGTATTTCTCACTTACATAAACCGTTACGAGTAACCTCAAACCGCTCATTTGTGTAACGCCTGATAAAGAAAAAAACATGTTCCTTATGTGTCATACATCTTGCGGCGTTTTTAAATAATCAGCAGCGTTTCGCAATCATCCTCTCTATTTTTGCTTCATACATTGCCGTGATTGTAAGGATGTCATGTTTAATGAGTTAGAAACCTCCACACCACAATTAGTCACGATTATGAGAAGTATGCTACTGAAGCAAAGTTCAATCCTTGAGTATTCAACTATTTACACAAAGAATTAGAAGCGGCGTAGCCAAGATCATTTCAGTGGGGACGCATGAGGTCATTGCTTAGGGGGGAGGGGGGAATCGCAAAGGACCCTTTGATTAGTACGCTCATTGTTAACTTAGAGGCAGCTCAGGCCATCAAGAGTGTGAAAATTAAGTTCTTATTTGGTAGATATTGTAAATTATTATTAAAATTTGCCGTTTGTTTACATTGCAAAGCAAATAATGCAGTATTAGGGAAAGGATTGAATTATTCTTTAAAACAAATGGTTGCAGTAATTTAAACAATTGTTTTGTAAATCATGATTTCGTTCTTTTTTTTAATTCAATTTCTCAAAAACTTTAGATCCATAAGTATCATAGCCGCCGCCCCCCCCCCCGAAAAAAGGGTCAGAAAATGATATACTCTGTTATGCAACATAATTATGCAACACATTATGTTGAATGCTTATTCACTGATTTCGAATGTTTTTAATTATGATTACGTATAAGTCCTCAGCGTTGGGAAGATTATAATTGATATTAAATCAACCGAAAGGACACATACAGGAACAATAACAACTGTAAAATATATAAATCATCGAAGGAAATTGATCTGTACAAAACAAGTATCAATTCTTTTAGTCGCATTCGTAACATGTTTAGAATGTTACGTGGGTAGAATGCAAGTTAGGTAACTGACATCCTTTTTAGAAGGGGACGTAAAAAAAAAAATCGAAGTTTCTTCTCGAAGATCTTCTTGAAGGCTCATGACAGTAAGGGCCCGCCGATCAAGATTTGGTCATTTACATTTAGGTGACGTCATAGATTTAAAGAGAGCATAGAAAAACAAGGGTTTTTAAGGTTGATCTTAACACCGCCCTCTTTTTTAAGAACGTTCTCGAGCTTACATCATGTTTCAGATTCAAAGTGGATCGTTCAACATGAAGAATTACTTAGAAAATCGCAAGCCACGACCAGAAAAAGTTATATTATATATATCAGATCGACGCCAGGCCGAACAAAAAAAACAAAAACATTACGTCGAATGTCCATGAATGGGTTAAGTAGGAGTCGTTTAGGCGGTGAGATTTTTGTATTGTTATAAAACACAACAGCGGATTTCATTGTAATATTTTCATAGCAAGGACACTTTTTGTTGTATTAATCTCTTTAACTCTTTGTTACAAATTCGTTAATATGAATATACGATATACACAATATATTATGAAGATTCTTGTCATGTATTCCCAATAAATGTCATCGTTTTGTACTGCCCTCATCCAATACGATTACAAATATTGATTTTAGCATGTTTTAACGAACGTTTCGCTTTTAATTGTAATAAACGTATATATTCAAGCTATTACCCCGTTTCGTTGTCTACGGTATACTTTTAAAAATCACGGTCTCTTCTAAAGCAGATCGCTTGCATATTAAATTTGTTATCACGGTCACAGAATCGATTCCTCATCAACCCAAAGTGTCAATGTCACACGCTAGTCTGCCACTCCTCCATATCGATCTAAACCCTTGGTTTTATGGATTGCGCGTCTGTGGCACTTACAGTGGTGTAGTTTTAGGGGTGAGGGGGTTCGGGGGTCATGTGCCCCTCGTCGAATGGCGAGAGAAAAGAGAATAGGGGAGGAGGAGGAGAAAGATGGTGAGGGTGCGAGAGGGAGGAGGAGGGAGGGAGAGAGAGAGCGGAGAAAGAGAGACGGGGAGCTATGGAGGAGGTAGGGAGGGAGGAAAAGATTGTGAGAGAGAGAGAGTAAGAGAGAGAGAGAGAGAGAGAGAAAGAGAGAGAGAGAGAGAGAGAGAGAGAGAGAGAGAAGGGGGCAGTGGCGGTAGAAGAGAGGAGAAGGCAACATGAACGGTGATGAAGATACAACCTACCTACGCCATCCCTCACTCGATGTCATTATCTCTTGCATTGCATTAGGGTATTCGACTCATGCTTAGCCCCCCCCCCCCCCGCTGTCAAGTTCATACTAAATCAAATTCCTAATTTCAACCATTAACCAAGTACTGTGGGCCTACCTAACCTTTATTCTAAACATAGCCCCAAAAAGAAAACTTAAACTCAAACCAAGTTTCAACCATTACCTTATCCTTTTAGTATATTTTTGTCGAAATAAAACTTAGAGCGAAGTAACATCACCGGAGCAAATTGCGGATCACGTTTTGAGTCCACCTAGTGAGAACTGTATTATTCAATATACCCTATGTTATCGTGTAACCCCGTTTTGACCTCAGTTTATTTTCTTTGATTTATTTATTTCTGTTTGATTTTCTTTTTCTTTTGCATTTTTACAAATATATAACAAACAAATGTTGCAAATTTACACATGAAAAAAGAATATATGTAGGATGAAGTAAGGCTGGTTGTAACTAATCGAAAGCATCAAACAGGAGGGTTGACAAAGTAAGCAAAGCTTGATAGTATGACTACCCTCAAATAGGGTAGTCATAGGTTTGTTGTTGATGGTGGAGTCATTAATTTCTATAGTGATCATCAAGTTATGGAGAAACATATTGTAGTTCTCATCGTTTTTCTATTAGCTTATTTTCCTCAAGTAGCAGGCATGTTATGTAATCAGATTATGTATGTGGCTAGTATTGAAGGTTCATAATGTATTCCATGTAGTATACATTGACCTCTCTGTGGTATTGATCTATGTTGATTTGAACGTTAATGAGATACTGTGGCAGGTTAGAGAGATGAAGATGTTTATACAAGTGTTCCGCCATCACAGTCACTAGTATGCCGGGCGTCACTTGTGTAATAAACAAGCCCTGATGCTCCTGGGAAATTCCACTCGAAGAAAATAATGGAAACACCTCATAGATATAAAAAAAATAATTAAAAGAATAATTGTCATATTAAAGTTAGATTAATGAATAAGTAGGCTGCTACATAAGGGCAAAATGATGTAATGTATTATAATGCTGACTCGATGTAATACGGTTATACAGCACAACAAAGTACAATATGAAAGAAAAATATGTGCATTCAATGAAGTTGGCCTACATTTGCTGACAGAAGCTAGCCAATGATTCTAAACGTTTGCTTCGGTGTAGAGATAGATAATCATACAGTGTCCTGATTTATTTTAAACTCGAGAAAACCTCAAAACACAAACGGCAATCTTAAAAACCGCTTGTGTGCAGCGGCCTCCTCAGCTGTCAACGTGTTCTCATCGACTCAGCACGGATGTTTTCTGTGATTCCAAATGCGTGGTTTTTATGTTAAGAGGGAAGGTAAAGATAACACATGGCGTAGTTTTAGAAAAGATTGGGATAGGAACATGGGGAGGGAAGAGAGAGAGAGGGAGAGAGAGAGGGGGAAGCGCGAGGGGGTCGGGGGTCGGAACAATCGACGTTATGTTTGCCGTATTTCTTCCTAGCGCCATCGGTAGATTAATGTATAAAGGAAATATTTCTTAAATGATAAGAGTTTCCAGTATTCAAAATGACAGTGTGACATATTTTTCTTATTTTGTATTTATTTGATTATTTCTTTATTCATGTATTCATTTAATTGTTATTATTATTAAAATCATATATCACCACAATCCATCAAATTACCTTGAATCTCTCCTGTTAATGCTATATGGCAGGGCTGTGGCGAAGATGCTTACATATACAATGGAGGGTCATGGACAGAATTTCATTTGCCTTTTAATAGACTTCGCTCGGTTGTTCTGGTCAATTCTGGCAATACAACGTTTCCATCCGAGAGGAGAGAGAGAGAGAGAGAGAGAGAGAGAGATCTTGTAATATGTGCGTGGGAGAGAGATAGAGAACACTCGTTTTTATGAAGAGTAGTAAAAACTAATCAATATAAGAGAAGGGGAGACAAAAGAGTGTCTCATTTTTCAATACACACAAGTCGTAAAGCCCCACTGCACTACGTATAGCTACTTGCGCCCTCTATATAGCAAACAGTGCCTAAATCGGTGCCTGTCGGTCCCCCATGATCCTCTTTTTCTTATGCCAATTGAGAGCTGATTTGATGAGATAACCACCTATCAGTGACCTTGCAGGGAGGTCTAATCCCCTGGCCAAAGTAGTACAGACGGGCTTTAACAACTAATTGCACATTCAAGTGTCTAAATATGTTTGAAGACCAGATTGAAAACACAAATTAATAGTGGACATAGCTTGATTCACATCATTCTTAAATCAGTCGGGAAAACCAAGAGTAGGTTCACATCTTGAGAAGATTGGCATATTTCTGCCAACAGGTGGCGTAATGCTACATTGAGTTGTAGCTTGCTCAGTCACGACGCAAAAGGCAAAGTTGATACAGAATCAAATAGAACCGATGAATAAGGTTTTATCATTTTCCAAATATGGTATCGTGAGAGCGAGAGAGAGAGAGAGAGAGAGAGAGAGAGAGAGAGAGAGAGAGAGAGAGAGAGAGATACATACATATATACATAGGGCCAGGAAATACAGAGCGATAGAATGGAGGGGAGAGAGACAAAGAGTCACAGAGAGAGAGAGAGAGAAAAGACGAAAAACAATCATACAGATAGACAGGTAATTTGACAACATAGTAAATAAAACAAAGAAGTACTCTCGTTCTTACATGTACCTGATTGCTGCAATCATGAGATGAGATGGCCATTGTTTTCTCAGTTTTGTGATTAAAAGTATAAATAAGCTACCAAATATTAACAATAGCGTTACCAAACATTTTACAAAATTTACTGAAACAGCAGACTCTCACTGAGAGCACTGGTTCACTGCATCTCTGAATAACTAAGTGATTACCAAAAGCACCCCCGTCACTTGGAGGAATCAAGGAGATAATCCATTATCACAGATGCCGACCAAGACAAGATCTCCAGTGGTTACTGCCGTTATGGTACGTATAGGCCTGACATACTAAGTGAGCTATGAGTATGACCATGCCCAATATACACAGGCCACTATAGTTTGCTTTTAACACGGTCGCAAAGACTTTCAACAAAACAAGCCCTTACGGCAATGTTGATAGTCTTTTTCGTCACCTATTGAAATGTGCGACAGTGACATTATTTCTCTAACACGATAGCAACTACTTTCGAGACTTTCGTGATCTCTATAAAAGCGGAATGCTCTTATTATCAACTTGAGGGAATTATAGTATCCATGTGCGTCACCTATTGAAATTCGAGAACATGACAATTAGTTGTTACGTAATCAGAAAATCATTTCTATTGGACATACACTAGGGCACTGAAATAACCTGTGAGCTCATTTCTCTAAAAAATACTTTCGAGACTTTCGTGATCTCTATATAAAAGCGGAATATTATTAATATCGACCTGAGGCAATTATAATAGCCTTGTGCGTTACATATTAAAATGTGAAAACAAGACAATTAGTTGTTACGTAATCCGGAAATTATTGCTATACACTAGGGCATTGAAATTATCTGTGATCTAATTTCTCAAAAATAGATGTGATCGTGATCTCTATACAAAGTACAGTAGGGTATTTAATTTGAACCTCATGCGCGAGGAAACTACTTTTCGTAGCGGATAGTGAATAGAATAGTCTACCTGGCGTTATGTCAATGGCCTGCGCCAATTAATTCCATAATGTGCGTTAATCTAACATTATGAAGCAAATGGGTGCCTGCGTCAGTGCTTCAACGCAATGTTTGCTCACATGATGCGTCAAAGACTGTGCCAGTCGGTGACGCTGCCTTGCTTTAGCAGTTGTCGTCCCGTGTGGAACGGACATTAGAAGAATAATATACACTATAGTGTATCAAAAATGGAGACAGACTGCTGGAAAATAGCAGGTATAGAGCTCCAAACCGGTGTGTTGGCTCAGTCAGTAGAGCGTCCGCCTCACAACCGGGAGGTTGTGGGTTCGAACCCCGGCCGCGTCATACCAAAAGACGTTAAAAGACAGGAGCTGCTGCTACCTTGTTTGGCGTTGAACAATAAGGGGATAGAGCAACGTCGATCTGGCGCTGCTCAGTGGCTGCCGAGCTCACGATCAATTGGGCAAAAAGAATTTCCATTTTCGGTTTAATGAAATTTGGAGTGGACTTTAAAAGATTATTATTATTAATATTGAAAAATGGAATGCATGTGGTGTGGACCTTTTACTTTATAGATGAATAACTAAGAGCACAAGCCTCGTTAACCCACTTCAAAGCCTTTTAGTAAATTAATATTTGAATTATTTAATACTCATAGAATCGCGTATCCAATTACAATTACCGTTCTGATCGTACACAAACCTCTCAGCATATTAGAATGACCCTATTATAGTTATAGGCCTACGTAAGTAATTGACCATATTGACAGTTCCTCATGGTTATTAACCTCTTTTAACGGAGAGACATCTCTCATATCTCTCTAGAATGTCATAGCGTTGTGCCAGTATAGATAAACAAGAAGACCATTGTCGAATGTTTGACTTGTTCTCTTTATCCCATCCGCTGAAAATGCAGAAAGCAACATTCTGCATGCTGCCCTCTATCAATAAGTAATGTTTCAACCTAATAAAACGCGGGAGGTTTCTTCCAAAATATAGGGCAAGCGACCTCAGTCATGGAAAAAATGCCAGCAATCCTTTATTTCTGAACCTTCCGGTAACAGGAACAAGGATTTTCTCCAGATTAGGTTTGTTCAAGGTCATATTTGTAAAGATTTAGGTTGCATCGTTTGATTTATGGCGAAGTTTAACGGATATAAAACAAAAAGTGTAAATGAATATCATGTTCGTTTAAAATAAGAGCATTTGCTTGAAGAAAAAAAATCTCTTTAAAATTCGTGTTTGTAGAATGTGGAAGATATCACGCGAACATATTAAAGTAAATGTTAACAATTAAAATAAAATCGCCACAAGCGAAATGTTGAACGTTATGAGGTACTTTGTTGCTTAGTTCTAATTACGGGCATAATTAATTGTTACAAAAGCTCACTTAAATCACCAGACAATGGAGACCATATTACGTGTCCGATGAATGGTTTTAATTCTCCTTCAAGAAATAATTGACATAGGAGCACTATACATGCTAATAAGAGTGTCTTCATTTTAACTGTTTATGAAGCAATTAGTCGCTAAGCAATACATAAAGACATTTGGCCCGAACAAAATATGTGGAAACCTTATGAAAGAATTTAAACATTTTCAATAATGTCTCTTTACACTACTAACAAGTATTGTTTGTAACACTTTGTTGTTCGCTTTGATGCCATTAATTCCAGCAAAGAGGCAACCGGATATTTGATATTTACATAGCGGCTGGAAATTTAATGTATGTGTGTAACTTTGATTGACTTAAAAAGTCACTGTAAATGATTTGTGAACAATATTCTGCTCAATGTATTCGTCAGACAAACCATTGAGTGAAACCTAGAATACGCCATTTACAGTAAAAATGTGTGGTTATCATTTTCTATTTTACCACGATTGGTTTGTTTATTTGTTTGATGTTCTCGTACTAACAATTGAGGTATATACTCTCACGTTCTCTTAGTATTTTTCAAATTCGTCTTTTCTTAGTTTGGTTTATGTTTTATCTTCTATTTACCTTGCCTTTCTGTTCCCTTGGTAATGGGTTTCAATACGTGAGCATTTCTTGATTGCATCTGTATATTCAACAAGTTACTACGGAAGAAAAGACGGTGCGTCACTGATTCGATTTATTACTTTTTGTTTTATTTGGCGGAAATCTTTACAAGCACATCATCGTTTTACGTAAGGCTCCCCGAATAGATCCCGAAATGTCAAGTGTCTCTTTGAAATATTTCATTTTATGGTCTGGTGAGAACCAGAAGGCCTTATGTTCATCATTAATGATAGCTTAACATCCATCTAGCCCCGAGCAGACGATAGGATGTTCATTTTATGTGCGTCTAATAGAAAACCGCCCCGAATCGATCGGAGCATAGTATTGATTTCTGTCTTCGCGTATGGAAACAAAATTTGAAAGAAGGGAAAAGAAATGATCATTTTTTTCGTTGAATTCTGGCATTGAGAAGAAAACATGAAACAACAAAACCAGGGAAGTTCACAAATAATTGAGAAGTCATGAATCGATAAATATGCCTGGAAACTTCAGCTGTGTTATAGTTCAAATTAATTCCGATGATTATTACGAAGGCAACAGCCTCAGCCCTTCTCTCTCTCTCTCTCTCTCTCTCTCTCTCTATCTCTCTTTCAAGTATCCTTTTTTTGTCTTACTCCACTATTCGTACTTGCTCTACTTCCTTTCTGTTTAAGAAAATAATTACTGCAAAGAAAAGTCTCTGTATAAAGCCTCGACAGGTTTTTTATAAAATAGTGTCCATAAGCGATCATTCTAAGCATTGACGGTGCGTAGTTATTTGTAAATCTGACTTTTACTTAAAATAAGGAACGATGTTGAATTAGTAACTAAAATTTACATATTTGCAGCATTTATAGATAGAAACTGTTGCATATTCATTTCACTTGTAATTTGTGTATATGTAACAAAATTGTATATTGAACAGAATTTAAGTCTCTTTAAACATAAATTGTGGAAAATTAAGATGGAAA
The DNA here is from genome assembly GCA_035222895.1 of Strongylocentrotus droebachiensis. Classification (NCBI taxonomy): domain Eukaryota; kingdom Metazoa; phylum Echinodermata; class Echinoidea; order Camarodonta; family Strongylocentrotidae; genus Strongylocentrotus; species Strongylocentrotus droebachiensis. Next base: position 472,152 of record JAVYIG010000246.1, on the reverse strand, counting down.
GAGGATATTTCAACGAACAGTTCACAAATCCTATTTCCTTCAAAACGACAAAACCAGGAGTTTACGCGTCCAATTTATCAATTTGATTTGCGTTCTGTTTAAGATACACAAAGGATAACAAAAACATATTAGACATAAGTGAATACTAAAGAAGAATAATGATTTGTTTCACTACATAAAAACACCCATACCAGATCAATATAATTTAAATTATTTCAAGAACAAAAATGTACAAGCAAGAAGTGCATGAATATTCAATCGATTTCATGCACCAAACATTTTTCATTTAATTTTAAAGAATCTTGGTTGAAACTTTTCCCAACACCCTGAAATATATTCAATCACAAAATAGTCATTAAAACAAGACAAATAATAAGAAAACTGGGCCTATAGGAAACGTAGCATATGGCACTCTTTGATGTCTATAAAAGCTATCTTCTGAAGATTGTACAAAATTAAGCGTGGTCTTACCGGAACCAATAAACACATCTTACCCTTTGCTTCTATCAATGACTTTTTTCCTGTCGTTTCCCTACTTAAATATTTGAAATGATTCTTCCAATTTCGAGGAATAACAACACTGACATTTTATCTTTGAAGAGGTGTATTGAAACCACCGCAAACATGAGTTATAGGCTTATACCAGGAAGGAAATTCTAAAGCATATGATTTTTTCCCTGTCCGGCATTTTATGGTCAATTGTTGTGATTAAAGGGATTGGGTATCTTTGCCTCAGATTCTAAACAAAATCCTGAATTTAGCTCATGCTGCAATCATAATTATAAACCTTTAGGTCAGTCAGGAATCCCATGACTTTTACAAGCCGATCGCCTGCATGTTTGATTATCGAGATATTTATGATTGGTATTAGAAATGTCAAAAACTGTTTTCCACACAGTTTTGAACAGTTTTTTTTTAAACACTACAATCTATTGGGGCAAATGAGTATGGTAAAACCAGTCACTCAAAGATTTTTACTTTTTTGAAGCACTTCATGATCATTTTTTTAGGGCTTCAATATTACACCATATCACAGACACTGATAACACGTAGGGCCATGCATCTCAGATTGGTAAAACTGGATTGGATTGTCAATACGATTTATCATCTTTAACCTCCTTTTCTTTCTTTGTCTTTCGTAGATCTGCACCGAGGATATTTGTGGTCGGAAGTTGGCCATTGAGAGAGTCCGAAGTCCTTGGCAGAGAGCGCGCACATCAAGGGATGGATGTGGAGACATTTATGGCAAGCTTACGAAACAAGTGACAAATTATCTTCCTCGAAAAACCGACCCTTCAGATCCCATTCTGAGATTTGTTCATATTGACATTTCTCTATCGCTGTTTACCTTTATGGATTTATAGAGTGCACTGATCAAACAGACTCGATAGTAAGAGAGAGAAACAAAATGGATACATGAACTGGATTGCATACCACTATCTCGACATCTCCATAAAATTTTGACAACCTTTGTACCCGATAGATAACGATCGATCACACTCATCGTCTGCTGGAGTGGGGTGTGATTTTTTGCACGGAAAAAGCACGTGGAGTAACAACAAACGTTGCTAGGCAACTTGACAATATAACCGTGACAGGTGGACTCCGATACTGATTATGATAAGATACGGTGCGTGCGCACTGTGTTGATATCGAGCTATACCAACCGTATCTTTTGCGTGCAGTGACGTGTACGATTTTTTTTCTAGCCCGTGTGTGCGCGTCAACGTTATCATCATGCCTTTTTCTTTGCGACTCGGGAAAGAAGGCAAATCGGAGCAGACAGCGAAACAACCGTCGGAGGGAGCCAACGACATGGGAAATGGCGCGGGCCTGCACAGTAAACAGGCGCGCTCGGACGCAGGAGGCGGAGGACGAGGGGGAGGGGGAGATGCGCATGGAGGAGGGGGTAATGGCGCCGCACCGCATAACAACAACACAGGTTCGAACCTCAACCACAAGACGAGCGCGAGCTCGGAGGAGGTGACGAAGCTCAAGCTCCGGCTCCAGGAAGCTCAGGTCCAGCTTAAGGAATGCCATGAGGAGCTTGCTATACGAAATGCTATGGTAGAGGAGCGAGATGATGAACTCTTACGAGTCAGAGAGGAAGTTAATAAACTCAGGGCCGTGCTTAGCCAGAAGAAACCAGCAGTTACGGATGTGATTGAAGATGGGGGTAAAAAACTGGCCGTTTTACTGGAGAATAAGAGGAACAAGAAACAGGGTGTGTCCGGTGAGAGTGGTGGTATGCCAACCAATGTCACCGTTCAGGATTCAGAACTTACGAGGCACCCGAAAGATTCCACGTAAGTTTGCAACTTTTCTTATATTTTTGTTCCATTGTTTTCTTTGATTTTTTGTTTTCTCCCGTTTCAAAGACCCACTACATGTATTGGGTTTAAATATAAAACGTAACAAATGCACGCTGATCGAGAAACTGCAACAACAAAAATATTTGCACAGTTTTTACATTAAACCTAAATGTAATGTTAATATGATGGCGTCTCGTTCTTGCATGACCTTACAGCTATATATATTACATGTATATACACGTTTATACACGTTATTATATATAACCTACATGGATTTATAATATATCACACACAATCACACACGCACACGCACATTGTTTATAGATCAAAAGGAAGGGGATGTGATAACAAATTATAATCATAAACGAAAATTGATTCGTACAATAATGCCATACACAGCGAATTCTCTATTTTAATGCACAATACCAACTTCTTGTAATTCTGTGAATTTCTCTCTAGATTGTTATTATTATTATTATTATTATGAACTTTGCTTTATTGAAATATTTGATACTGACATGCGACCTTTAACAAAGGGACACTGATCATCTATCAGTGCAATTCTATACGAAAACGTTATAAATGACTTAAGTGGCAGCCAAAGGCATTTTCCGCACGACCTTTCAGACATTTTCCAATTCGATATTAATAGCATGGTGGCGCATGATATTTCTTGAAATATAGTTGGAAGCATATATCATCCTGTCTACACTCGTTATATTCAGACCGCAGCCAGGCAGTAGACATGGTTCAGATATATGTCTTATAGGAGGAGGATAATATAAAAAAAAAGAAAAAAGACAAAATAGTGGAAGGGAAGGAGGATATAGAGACATAGAGACAAATAGAGACTTAAAAACCTGTACCTTACATTAAAAGGTTTCGCGTATCCAAGCTTAACAAAACGTGATTTAGATTTTTAAGTTTCAAAGCATTTCGACCTTGCCTTCAATGATAAACGCCCATTCATGTACTTGCACGTAGGATGTACTAGGACTTAACACTGCGTTTTATATACTATAATTGTCTATATGCCTATACAATACATCCAGTACATGTATGTTACTACATTATGAGTATTAATAATGAAACCTGTGTACACGATGCATCGGAGTCGCACTACGTTTGGTAGTTATGCCCAATGCTGGAATGATCCAATATTAAAAGATCTATTGGATCGCGGAGCCTATCTTTTCAGTACAAAATGAATTGACACTACGGACAGCTTAGTGATCCCTCGTTGTGTTTAGCAAAACAATGTTGCGTAATACTTACTAATAGCTTATATATATATTTACATATTACACACATGTAAATAACAAGGAATTATTCCATTCTGGACTATTTCTTCGTTTATGGACTGTAAAAAATACAGAAAATGCTACTTAATCCTTGTTTTATTGAGCCCTTTCTAAACCATAAAGTCAGAAAGCTCTGTCATAAATTGGTAGAAACTATGGTATTTGTTCCTTTTTATTTCCTATCTTGTGCAAAAACAAAATGATATTTCTCTCAACCTCTCTTCGTGACCATGCATTCACTCTCTTTCCATGACCATGCATTCACTCTCTTTCAATGACCATACATTCACTCTCTTTCAATGTATTTAATACTGTCCGCATGTCTAAGTATGTATAGCTAGTATAGAATAACTACCTAGGCCTATACCTATAAAGACTGCATACAGTGATAATTTATGACAAATTACAATCATTTATGTCCGAAATGCTCACCAGTGTATATTACATCAGTTTACTTCAGAACACAATATAGAGTATATCTGATTTGAAAGTGAAGCCAGGAGCACTTTATTTAATTGAGTTTGATCGAATCTACTGTAAATGGATTTATTGTTGAAAGAAATATACCAACCATTACAGCGCGTTTATACTGTTTGAATTGCACCTAATATCAAATGAACCCTCTTGTCTTCTACAAGTACTCGATGTTGAGAAGAGAATATAATAACCATCTAATCTGTGCAAGCTATAATTTCTATAAATATTTTCTCGTATAGGTATAGATACACCATAATGTGAATGTGAATCTGTCTCCGTGACTTAAACTTTGAATTGATAGTTTGTTCCTTTGCTCAGATAAAATTGTCCTCATTACACAGTAGAAAACTTTTCAAGAATCAATCAAATCACTAATTTATAGAATCATTACCTACGAAATTAAGGTCAAAATCTTATTCATCATTTTCAGGGACATCTTTTGAAAAATCTATTCAGTAACCGCATAGCTTCCTTGCCCTCGCATTTGCTCGCTTTTTTTTTTTTTGGTTTTTAGTCATCCTTCCCGGATGTCTGCATATAGGTACAGGTAGAGCCATACAGGTATACTGAGACTACGTGTCAAAATGCAGCAACTGACGGAAATTTAAGATGGAGTTAAACTATCGTTCATGCGTGAAGTTGCTAGCATATCATGGCGTGTCAAAGTGACAGTAACCAAAGACCCCAACGATCTAAGTGAATCTTGAGGCCTTACAATTCAGCAATTCTGATTTTTGTCAATTTTATCGGGTTTCTTCCATTCTCTGAGCATTCTATATATAAACATGGCGAATACCATAAATTCAAGATGTAATTAAAGCTACGGTCACAAAGGTTCGTACGAACGATGTGTTCGTACGAATCTTCCTGTTTTTCCATTGTCTTCCCGAATTTCCATTGTCTGAAAATCGTTCGTACGGTGTTCGTAGCAGTTCGTAATGGCTTTGTGACCGAGGCTTTAAGGATACTCGCGCATGAAGAAGTTGAGATATCATTATTGTGACAATATTGTATAACTAGGCCTACATGTATAAAAGACCAGAGTGTTCTAAATGAATCTTTGGCCTCATATGTTTCAGTGTTTTTAATCAAACGAGCGTCTACTAATGGTTACAGCTATATTACTACACACGATGTGAAATATAGCAACTGAGAGAAATTCAAGGTATGAATTAAGTTAGCATGTTTGAGGTATTTAAGATATCATCAGTGACAAATCTTTGTGACAAGTCTCATGCAACAAACACATCGCATTGTTTTCAGTGATGCATTAAGAAGTTGCATTGGATAATGATATCAGTGGACAAATTTGCGTGGGCGACTGATAATTGCTAAAACGTGGGCTCTAAAAGAGTGCGTGCAACTCGAAACAATTCATAGGACGGTCATAAAAAGGCTAAACTGAGGAAAAACAAAATAATAGTAGAAAACATTTAGTGCCATAACGGTATATTCATGTATTTCCGTCGCAATTAAAGTGGTACAATATTGAATGCGCAAAAACTGATATTAAAAAGACGAAACAAAGCAAAGAGAAATATTTCTTCGAAAACGATATGATCTTTCAAAATTGCGTCAACTTAAAAATCCTATGTGCAGTCAACAAATCTAGATTTTAACCCTTATTTACTCTTGATTCATGATGCAAGTATTTTCTTATCAAGTTACAAGATGACCCACTATGAAACAATGCACAAATATTTACAAGTCAAGAAGAAACACGACTAGAGAAGGGTCGAAGATTACAGTCTGGTATTTTGGTTTTCTTTTCTTTTTTCTTTGCTTCAAAGGTCAATTATCATATTGTCATTGAGGTTTTAACCGTGTGATATGCCCCCATAACCACACAATTGCAAATGTGTACGTTTTGAAACACCTGTGCCAGTATCCTATTTGGATTATTTGTGCGACCGGAAAGAGGAAAAGGAAACGTAGCTGGGAACATACATAAATTCATACAAATACAGCAATATTAACCACATCAAATTGTACCTACCCCCCCTTAGGCCTATAGGTTAAAAATGCACACGTGATAGTTGGTAGTTTTCATGCAGCCCTATGAAAGAGGAAAAGAGAGAAAAGCAATTACAACATTACGACCATGCATTGTATACCATCACAAATGATATGCACTTTTGATCACAGAGATATTAATTCAATGGTTTTTTCTTCTTCAAGGCATTTGTCCTTGTCTTTGGAACATCAAAAATAAGGAATATGGAGTGGGTGACATTGTGATGGGATCTCATTAACATTGTAAACCTAGTTTAAATAATATGTCTAGGATTATACTATTCTATCGTATTCACAAACCAGTCATTTTCTCATCATAACATGCAGTGATTTGTGCATTGTTGTTTGTATATTAGCATAGTAATTGAGCGCATGTTTTTGTTCATCAAGACACTGTCTACCTTTGATGATTTAACTTTTTTTTCTTCTCATTGAAATAAAAGTATGAAGGCACTATAAGGTCCTTTGGCAAGGCATTAATCCACATTTGCCATTCTCCATTCTCCACCCAGGCATGAATGGATACCGGGCATTTTCGGGGGTAATAATAATTTCAGGGCCCCTCAAGAAAATCAGTGACAATGCTGATTAGGCTTTCCTTGCCAAAGAAAATTGGTATTATTATCATAATGAGAAGAGATGGAAGGGGATAAGGAGAGAGAGAGAGAAAGAGTGAGAGAGAGAGAGAGAGAGAACTAACATGGCAGCATTACAATCATGTTGTTTTAATCAGTGTGGTACTAATTTCCGTCCGTTGTCCTTCCTCGGCTACAAACGTTACCATTTTAATGTTGACTCTGGCAATCGAAAGGAAGTAGACTAGATCAACTCAACAGGTGTTGCTGCAGAAGACCTTGCAGACGACGTGATAATCGATACTTCTCGCCCACAATCTAAATTCAATCCTTGATCAATAATACCTCAGATACCATTTATATTGATTGACTTCTATTTATAATGTCTTGTGAACCAAGTGTGTGTAGTGTAGTGGTGGTTATTTTACCTGACTGCTAAGAAAGCATAAATGCTTGTTAGTAAGCAACCAGAGGACCGACGGCTTTAGGTCCTCTCCGAGAGACCTGGTAATGAGGATTAATGCCTTACCAAAGGGCACCAGCGCATCGCCTTGGTTTCGAACCCGGGTCGCCGGATTACGAGACCACTGCTCTACCAACTGAGCTATCGCGCCTCCAAAGAACGATAGTGGATATAAGCCTAATACAGAGTTTTTCCGTACTTAAACAAATCAGACAACGCAGATATCTCTGTATCTTTCGATCCCCTACCATTGAGCAAAGTATGCATTCATCATTGAGTGATAAACAAATATATATTTACGCGTTTTATTATTTGGTATTAAATTAAATGTGTGCGTTGGCGACTAAAATGACTGGAAAAAACATGTGACAAAACTACACAGTGTTGCACTAAAGAAAACCAGAGGACACAAAAATTCGATACCTTAAGTTTCCATCACAATTTTTGGACAAGCTAGATTGAACAGAATCATTGCTATAATTGTGTTTTCAAAATCACTTCGCTCTGTTAAGGTAATATAACTATTTTCTTTAATCATATGCATATTTTGAAACAAATGAAGATGCAGGGTGGTATAGGGATGTACGAAATCAATATCCATTTAGCTTTCGAAACGAACTCTTTGGTGTGATAGGACATTTTGGGAAAGCCACGCAAAAGGTTTTGCACTTACATTAACACACTGACATGCTACGAGAGAGCAAACATAAACTTCAAACTCTGGAAGATTTTTTTCAAAGTTATAGTTTAAATAATGGCCCATTATAATACTCGATGAATTGCGTTTCTTATTATTCCGAAACCTTCAAGATGCGCTATGTGTTTATGTTAAGTACAGGTGCATGTATAAGGTCCCTAATTTGTTTTCAACGCGTGTAATGTTACAAATGTATTTGAAATGCGTCCTTGGGTTCAATATGACATACGTAAATGTGCTTCTGTAATTAGTAAGGGTGGGGTTGAATATCGATTCTCTTCTCAAGGGGTAACTATATAGAGAGTGGTATAAAATAGATCTAATTGAAATAATGGGTCCAAACATGACAAGGGCTTGCCTTGAAAGATGTTTGTGTCACGTTTTCCACCACACCACTTTGCTATAAAAGTATTGAAACGTGCCACCGTCCATTCGCTTCCGTTTTGGCCTTTCTCTCTGAATAGCTGACAGTTCTTTTGTTTTGTTGTAGGTATGTTTTTTCAAAAGGGGGAGGGGAAGAAGGCTGGTAGGGGGATTGGGTGCATAATTATCCTCGAACTACACACTTGGAAAGATAGAATGATATTTGCAGTTGTTTCAGTAGATATTCCGTACACTATAATTATTTCTAACGTTACCTTCATAGTAGTGACTACAATATATGACTTGACTAGTTGCAACTTAATCTTAATTACCCAAGATGTTGTGCAGCAGGAACGTTAAGTTTTATGATGTTTACCAATTGAGTACGAGTTAGGCACGAGCTCACTGGTGATATGTAACTCTAGCTAGGAGGGGCAGGGTGGGGGGGGGGGGGAAATCTCACCTACTGATAGATTCCCGACTAAGAAGAAGTGGAGGTAGGGAGTGTTATCATGGAGCGAAAGTCAGTAACCCCTCGTAAGAGGGAATATCTTAACATAAATCAATGATGATGATGATAATGATGAAAAAGAAACGCAGGAAGTGTAGAAATACTCTTTATTCCTAAAGAAAATACATTTTTGGCGGCGCACACACCCCGTAACGCAAGCAAAGTATATATGGATCACAGCAATATTAAATGTAATGTTTTGCCCCTCCTGAGCTGAGACCGAGGTATGGATACGCCACTGGAGTTATTACGGTTTTTTAGTACTAACTTGTATTATGTCATAACATTTGGACTGAGTTCGTACTAGTCACTGGCGCTATAGAAATGCCTATTATTATTATTATTATTATTATTATTATTACTATTCAAGGAAAAAGAAAATACGGACTATATCGTGTTAGCATCGTGAAACTCAGCGACTTATATATTTGCATAAAATATGAGGATAAAGAAATAGAGAGAAGAAGAGGGAAAGAAAGAGAAAGAGAGAGAGAGAGAGAGAGAGAGAGAAAGAGAAAAGGAAAGAAAGAGTAAAAAAAAAAAACTTCCTAAAATTTACTTGTATTCACCATCTATATACTGGGACCTAGAAGGACGTAAAACTAAAACTTTTACATAATGTTAACATCCTGCTGGCTCTCAACTCAAATTCACATGGTTTACCTGCGGTAATGACCGCCACCTTATTACGTTCACGCACAGCTCACTAATTCCAATTAAGTTGAAGACATTAAGTACCTACCTACATGACAAAAGCCCTTTGGTTCGAACAGGCTGTGATATATTATACATTAGGTTTAATGGTGATGAAGTTTTCCCTCCATAAATGCTCGTCCATGTATAGGCTGCATCCAGGTGTAGTAGTTCAGTCGAGGGCAAAGCAAGTCCCTGCTTATAATGGGAGAATAAGATTAGATTATATAATTAACATGATGTTTAGAGAAAGCATTAATATCATCGTACTTAATGTAACTTTAATCCATTTAACAACATAACGTATAGCGATGTGATGAATTAAATAAAATTGTGTTGATATTGCTGAATTACAGTTCAGTTATTTTGGTAAATTACAAGATTTAGCTTTACGTAAACTTGTTATAAGACGCTTAATTATATTACTTTATATTATATTACTATAAAGGACAACTGAAGGTTTTCGTGTAAGTTGTACTTTGTTAGTTTGTTTTCCACGTCTGGACGGAGCGGGTTCCAAAAATAGACGATTGAAAGTTGTTCTAGAATTTGGGGGCAATACGAAGCAAGCTACAGGTGAAAAGTGAGAGCTAACGGGTGTGCTAATTAGCCGCACGTTCCTCGTGTGAAGAATCATCGTCGAGATACAGAGAGGAAGGGGGAGGAATGGAGGATGGGGGGAAGGATACATTGGTAGTAGGTCCATGGATGGATATAGGGAGAGAGGGAGGGAGGAATAGAGGTTATAATAATAATCCGTTTTTTTATATAGCGCTAAATACACCGATCCAACGATGTGTCTAAGCGCTTTACATATATATTATTACCCCGGTCATCGGATTCAGGCTTACCCGCACACAATGTGTGCACATTTTCCACTCCCTGGGGAGCATTCCAGCCAGTCGCCATTTTACAGGCGCACACTTGCTCGTCCAACCACACGAACGTTCGCATCCTACCGGGTACCCATTTAACACCTGGGTGGAGAGTAGCAAGTGCAGGTAAATATCTTGCCAAAGGATATTAGTGCCGTGTCGGGATTCAAACCCTGGACCTTCGCATCTACAGTCAAGCGCCTTAAACCACTCGACCACGACACTCCCACTAGAGTCCCATAACTAGGTTATGTGGTGGAGGAACAGAGGAGAATGGGGAATCGAGAGACACAGAGGTAGACAGAGAGGGGGGACGAAACGAAACGTTGGATAGTCAGGGAGACTGAAAAGAGAGGGGTTAAATAGATAGATAGGTAGATAGAAAGATATATAGATAGATAGAAATATATAACGATGGATAGGTAGTTTAATTGAAAAATACCTTTAATCAATAACCGTCTAAACCAATAGTTAATCAAGAATATTGAAATTTTTCGTTATTTCCTGTTGGCATTTCATCAATGCTTTTACTTTAAAAACATCCAGGCCTCACCAACATCGACTCTGCTGAACTGTATTGACTACCCTAAAAGGCATTAACGAAAAAGCCGAAAGCAATGAGATTGAAAAACGGCAGTGTCCACGTTCAGACTACTTTGTCCGCATGCACGTGCATAAATCAATTGAATATTCGAAATATGAGCTCTTTAAATGTCACGGACTCTCTTAATCAACAGTGGAATTGACATCTATATGGTTAATTTGAATTTGTCATGATCGACGCCGAGTATTCATGTTATACATACCCTGTTTTATGAGATTTAACATGACACCTTCGCTGTTATTTAGACAATACACTCCATTAGTAATAAGGTAGCGTTTCTTTCAAACTGTATGAAATATACGAGATTTAGCATGAAACCTTCTCTGCTATTAGACAATACACTCCATTAGTAATAAGGTAGCGTTTCTTTCAAACTGTATGAAATATACGAGATTTAGCATGAAACCTTCTCTGCTATTAGACAATACACTCCATTAGTAATAAGGTAGCGTTTCTTTCAAACTGTATGAAATATACGAGATTTAGCATGAAACCTTCTCTGCTATTAGACAATACACTCCATTAGTAATAATGTAGCGTTTCTTTCAAACTGTAATGAAATTCCGACGTACTCGATTCGATTCATTCTTTACAGACCTGGGGGGCGTTTCACAGAAATTGTCATCAGTGACAAATGACATTTTTTTGTTATAAGCTACTGAAATGCTTGCTTCTGATTGGTTATCAGCAGATTAGTCACTGATTTTTGTCATTTGTCATTGAAAAAAGGCTTTGTGAAACGGGTCCCAGATAACCTCATTTCATCATGGGCAGGTAAAGTCGCTATTTTTAGGAAATTTTGAATCACCACTTGAATCATCATTATAACAGTAAATAAAATTGAATCAACTCCATCCAGGGACCAAGCACTGAAGATTGTTCTTTGCAATTAAGCTCGTCATATACGGTTGATTCCCATTAAAACTTGTTGCCAGCCATAAATTGTTACCTTGAAAACTATGCTTTATAAATTATCGACACAAAATCATGTATATTGTGATGCGAACAAAAATATGTGTTTTAAGTAAAATGGGAGAGGGGCGGAAGAGAAAGAAAGATAGAGGTATAGGGACGGACGGAATTAGAAAGATAACAAAAGAGACAGAGGAGTGGTTTAAGGTGCTTGACTGGAGAAGGTCGAGGGTTCGAATCACGACACGGCACTAATAGCCGTTGGCAGGATCTTAACCACTTGCTACTCTCCATCCTGGTGTTAAATGGGTACCCGGTAGGATGCGACCGTCATTGTTGGTCAAACAGTTTTTGAGCGTCAAGTAACGCCTGGCTAGAATGCTCCCCAGGGAGTGGAGATTGTGCACACAGTGTGTGTGCGGGCAAGTATTGAATCCAAAGAACGTGGTAATAGTATATCTGTAAAACGCTTAGAGACATCGTTGATGTATCAAGCGCTATATAAAAGCGGAATATTATTATTATTAAAGGGAACAGATTAATATTAAAATTCTGTTGTAATAACTAACAACGAACCCTGGACTTCTAAAACTGAATGATAATTAACCGGGTCATTAAGCATGCTTTAATTGCTCACAATATCCAATTAATTATTATGAAAGCCTCGATTGCGGATGACAGACTTGACTGTAGTTTCGGTGCCAGTCCTTGCCCTAGGCTTACTGTGCATTAACATCCACTTATCAGAAATACAGCGGAACTTCATGATTAATTGGGTGTAAAGTACAATCAACTCAACTCAACGTATTCATTTATTCATGATATTTTCATAAAGAGATTTTTAAACACATATCCACACAGCAACAAAACTACACAACTAGTAAATCCTGGTGATGGTGACGATGACGATGATGATGGTGATGGTAATGATGGTGATGGTGACGATGATGATGACGGTGATGGTGATTGTGATGATGGTGATGGTAATGATGGTGATGATGATGATGGTGGTGATGGTGATGGTGATGGTGACGATGATGATGAGGGTGATGGTGATGGTAATGATGGTGATGGTGATGATGATGATGATGGTGATGGTAATGATGGTGATGGTGACGATGATGATGACGGTGATGGTGATTGTGGTGATGGTGATGGTAATGATGGTGATGATGATGGTAATGATGGTGATGGTGACGATGAAGGTGATGGTAATGGTGATGGTAATGATGGTGATGGTGACGATGATGGTGATGGTGATGGTAATGATGGTGATGGTGACGATGATGATGACGGCGATGGTGATTGTGATGATGGTGATGGTAATAATGGTGATGGTGACGATGATGATGACGGTGATGGTGATGGTAATGATGGTGATGGTGACGATGATGATGACGGTGATGGTGATTGCGATGTCAGTGATGCTGACGATCACCATCATGGTGATGGTTCCCATCATTCGTGTGGCGCTATGTTTTTTGTCTTTTTAAACAATCATAGACGCAGGCTCATCGGCAAATCATGCCAACGGCGATGTATGTACAAGAATATTTAAGTTTAGAATGTATTCGAAATGAAACAGGAGAACTAACAGACAAGGCCTGTCCCACATCTTCTCTTGCTTTGAGCCCTTGTCGTTTTAAAATGTCCTGGGTTCCAATTAATTTGTCATATCGAGGTATCGAAGCAATTAAAATAAAAACGGTAATTATAAAATAAAAACGGCTTAATACAGTACATGCATTGTTAAAGGCAACACCGTCACGGAAGGACGAGTGCTAACTGCACTTAATTTATATCCACCACTAATTAAAGTATGGAACTAAATTAGTTTAAAGTAATAGACTCTGTCAAAATCGACTTGATATTATGATCGCCATCTAAATTACTCAAAGTTACAATACTGCTCTCGAATATAATAATATTTCAAGAAATTGACCGTTGTTAATTCTATTTTGTATTAAAACAGTATGATATTCCAACTAAGTTGTGTTGCATCATAGAAAAAAATGAGGCTAAGGAGATCATTTTGATCAATTTCAAGTTGCAAAATTATGAATAAGAATTATACTATGTATTACCATGGTTAAATATACTTTGGCATAACGATATAACCTTAAAGTAACTCTATCAAGGATAACTATGTACACGTATTAATCACATTATCACAAAGATGATCACATGCAGAGTAACATTTATGCCTACGCAACCCTTGGATAATAAAAGACACTGCTGTAAACAAAGACCGTTCTAATCCATAAAGATGTTACACATCCCAGTGCCCTGCAATCTGATCTCCATTTTGCATGTTATGCTTCTGTTTCCATAGGAACTGGAAATCAAGACGTAGGAGTTTTCCGCGTTTTTTTAATATGATTGAATGGTCTTCGTGTATTCTGCGAGTAAATGCTGTATTCTTATGTGTCGCCTTCCTGATAAAGACGTAGAAGATTTTGGCGATTCAGTAATTTAGTTTTGGAAATAGTTATGTTGAATGAGTTGAAACGATCAGTACATTTGTGACTAAACCTGTTAACTGTTCATATAAATCAATTGCATCTATTTTTAACTAGATCTAATGCAATATGGTATTTAATATTTAAAAATTTAGAAGGCCTGTTTTAAATTGGCTGTACATAATTCTGATTCTTTCTAAACAGTTCTTAATTATATTTCTTGGCTCTATGCCATCCATAATGGCTGCTACAATATTATTATTGGATGATTTACTATTTTATCTAATCGGGACAAAAACAAAAATCAGAAAACAACTTGTTATTTGAGATTCATTTAAATTGGGTATTTTTTTTGTTCTTCTAAAGGACGGCCTCCTTTACACCATATTAGGGGCATTTACATTTGTTTCGTGGAAACAAGAATACTTTGTTACGTTGCAGGAATATATTTTTGGTAATATAGGTAATAGAGTTGTGGTGCAGTGGATACGTCACCAGACTGTGTATCACATAGTTCGCGGTTCGAGCTCCGCCGCGATACTTTGGCAAGTCATTAATCTACATTTGCCACTCTCCACCCATGTGTGGTAAATGGGTACCTGGCAGGAATTTATTCCTTGAATGCTTTTAACGCCTTAGGGCAGCCAGGGTAATAATACGACTTGTAGGCGTCTTAAACATCCACTGAGAAGGATACGTGCGCTATGTAAATGTAGCTAATATTGAATTGAATCGAATATTACGAGTAGCAATACGGGAATTTTGGGTTCTTCAGTCGAAATAGTATATTGTTATTATTATTATTATTATTATTATTATTATTATTATCATATTATTATTATCACTATTATCATTACTATACGTTTCTAGCTAACGAGCGTCTAGAGACTAAATTACTCATGCATTCGATGGCTAATGAGAGAAGTATAGCCTTAGGCCTAGTTTTTTGCTTGACATGTGCTAATTAATATGCGAGTTTTGCGAGTAGAAGGGGGAAGTAAAAAATATAGCAAATTAATGTCCAAAGAGACGTCAAGAAAATGTCATTTACATCAACTATTGAATGTTATTATCATAGGGACAAATCCTAAACGGCATCTATTTTCTATATTTTCAAAATTTAGTCAAATCATGACATTGTATAGATTATTTGCTAAAGAATAATGTGAGAATAATACATATTCAAATAAATTGTTAAAACACTCCTTCATACACATTGATAAACGAGTTAACATTGCAGAAAGCGATGCCAACAAGCTATATAATCTTTCTCAAATGAACATATAGGCCTAGTAGAATCTTATCGTTATATTATATCCTAGCTTTTCGAGATAATAGTTATGGCATACACAGATAATCAAGATACTAATATACAGGGAAAAAAATCAACATGGGGTTAAATATGGGGGTGGGGCGGGGGTCCTCTTGCCACGGCGTGTATTTCCTGCATACGTTTGCCTGGCGTATTGAAAAAAGGAAGGGAAAGCATTCTAGGAAATATCTGAACTTTTTCGTATGAAATATGAAATATATTAATAAGTGCCCTATAAACCCGACTAATGCATGATTGATAAGCTTAGCATGCCTCCCCAAGGAAGATCCATCCATTTATATTTTTATGCTAAAAGCAACCATGCATAATACTCAAACAGAAAACTGGTTCTCGTAAAATATTCACACTTTCCGCTTTGACAATGAACTTTTTTTTCATTTCATTTGTTCCACCCTGCCTGCGTTTCAAAATTATTATTATGATTATCATAAACTTATTATCAATGAATTCACACACACAAAGCTTCCGTGATACACAAGGTATTATCAAAGAGTTTTTATGAGGCCTCGTTTGATGTCATCAAGCCTGGACGTTAAGGTCAAATAAAATTTGTAGAGGCCTTGAAATGATCAGGGATATTGCACGATTCGATAAACAGACATACTAAACTTGCGCTTTATTATTCCCGGGTAAAAAACAAAAACAAATATTATATGCATAATTGCCTACCTTATGTTTCCATACCAATTTTAGTGCTTTTCAACGAATTTGATTGGTCTATTTGGGGCTCTTCTTGCAGGGACTGCTGCATGGTAACCCGAACTTGCTATTGTTCCCAAGTGCATATATATTTATATATAAAACAAAAATGAAATAAAACGAAATCTGAAAGCTTCTGGTGCTCTGCCCTCGAACCCCCTTTAAACACTCACAATGTGTGCGCACGTGCTGCCGCTCTCACGTTGGCACTGCCCCCACACTTGCCCCTCTTCCCCTCCCTGCCTTCATAGTCATTGCGCCGCCACTGTTCATAAATAAATAGATTTGGCTTGCATATTTAATTTTTGTTTCCGTGTACGTCCGTTATTTAGATTTTATGTTGTCAAAAACTGGAATAGTTAAATACAATTTTTTTTTTAAAGCAGACCAAAAAGGAATGTTGAGAATATTATTTTTATTAATTATTTTATTTGGCAAATCAAGTCACATAAATACAACAATATAACAAACATGAATTGACATAAAATCAATAGAAAGCATATATAAATATTGCAATAGCAAAAAAAAAAAAAACGGCAACAACTTTGCAGTCATTGTAGGTATAGTCACCCGATAAAGGCCGGTATGATCCTTGTCAAATTGCTTAATAGTTGAGGGATTTCTTCTTAAGCAATTATGTTTTCACTGATATGATACTTCTCAACGCTTTTTTCATGACAAATTTCCACAATATTACTTTGTAATATAAACAAAGTATTACAAAGTTCTTTGTCATTTCGTCAACCACCTCTCCATCCAAAACAAGAAAAATACCAGCTCTTTACATGACTACACCCCCCCCCCTTCTCCCGCTTCATCAGCCACCACCATCTACCCATATATTTTATGTGGGTATTATACCACTACAATATGCCAAACCACTGGACAACACTGGTTTAACGAACTGGGTTGATCAAATCGAGTGAGACCCCATAAAAGCTCTTTGATTATAGCAGAGGGTCATTGACAGATCGACTGGATTAATAAGACGTATCATATAATCTGCTTTAATGACTGAAACGGATAAGTATATGACAGAATAATAACTGATATATCCACAAACGCAAGACTTGAGAAATGGTTTTAAAGAATGAAATATAGATTAATACCAGTTCACCTTTTCTTCAAAAAAATAATCAATCTACAACAACAACAAAATATATAGAAGGAAATAACTGTGGGAGCATACATCTTCTTTTTTTGTTGTGCTCCAAAGTGTAAAATCAATCAATTCCGATGAAATTTCTTTATGCCGCAGTACTTCGAGCATTGCTTTGCAAACCCATTCATACATGATTTGAAAACAAATATTGAATATCGGCGGAGTATAAAATCCGAAGCGATGCGAAAACTTGTCAATTCAATTTCCAAGAAAGCGTTTACTGTAACAATGGCCAATATTGTCAACACACACCGCTTTGAATTCACGAATCTTGAGCTGCATTAATAAAAAGGTCTTTAAATCGATTGAAGCGATACATTTCCAAGCCCATTCTGCCCTGCATACAAATATTTCTAGCAAAACGTTTCAGCCAGAATAATTGATTACTTCATTTATATATTTACAAGAGGACCAAGGATGTGCCTTTTAAAGTGGAGACCAATGCACAATCGATTTTGTATTGGGGGTTGAAATGAAATAGCAGATGACTTTATATTCTTCAAACATATGAAATGTTTTAGTGGAATCCATTATTGTATTGTTCTGAATTCATTTGCAGAACACGGAGCATTAGCAAAGAAAAAGAGTGGGGAAGAGTGGAATTATCTATTAGAGGACTGAGTCACCAAACTGAGACAGGCGCGGATCTACGGGGGGGGGGGGGTTTAGGGGGTTCAAACCCCCCCTTGGGCGGCCCCCCCCCCCCCCCAAAAAAAAAAAAAAAAAAAAACGCACGCTGGAGAGAAACCCTTTCAAGTGCAAATATTGTGAGAAGATATTCAACTCATCTGGTAACTTAACCAAACACATGATAACTCTGGATATAACTGTGTATTAACCTGTTACTTGATTTAAAAAGACGTTATCATGCACTGCTTTTTATGGTCTCCATTGTGTTAATAGATGCCAGGAAAACATCACTTACGTGGTTCAAATAAACACCCCCCAAAAAAATTGGCTCGCCGCTTCGCGGCTCGTGGACGATGCTCTGCATCGTCATTATTTTGGTCAAACCCCCCCCTTAGCAAAAAGCTAGATCCGCCCCTGTGAGAGATAGAACTTGGCAGCAGTTACTCAAATGTTAGGGGGAAAAACCCTTCAAAAATATCTATTAGCAGGCATGATATAGTCATATTAAATTTTAAAAAATACTTTACTTTTGGTCAACGTTGTATGATATTCCCCCCGAAGTCAGAAAACATGCACGCAAAATAATACTGTACAGCAGAGCTTTAAGCAATTTGATGCGATCAGTTTGCATACTCTTACAAACCAGAATTCACCAATCCAGAACAGCTCTAAATATAAACAAATCAATACATCCAGTCTTTTTACGGTGACGTGAGTTTTCTGTCGTTTTTTCTAAAGAAACGTAGTCCTTTCTTGCCGCCATGAATGCTATCGGTTGACTTTCTCCCTAAATCCGAAAAAGGTCGAAGATCTAGGGATCAATGATGTTCGTGGATGGGGTAACGTGATAGCTTGTCGAGAGCGTCATCGAGAGCGTTGTCGGTTACGGTCTCTATTCTCTCAGCGTGCCTCCCGCCTATCATTCTGAGAGAGTGATGAAATGGGATGAATAATGTTTGTAATTTGGAAAACGATCTGCTTCCTTTTTAAGGAGCATAAACAAAAGCAGTACAGAAGGTATTTTGAATAACTCTGTGTGTAGCTAGATAGTGATATACATTTTAACAACAAGAAATAGAATTGAGAACATGTCTTTCTTTTAAAATCGATAAATAGATGTATTTTAATGTTCGTATGAATGCTTGATAGGTACTAAGTCTTCATCTTTAAGGTCTGAGTAAATTCTTCAGAAAAATCCTCCGATCCGTAAATCTGGATGAAAATGGTAATAATCGGAGGAAAACAAATGATTCTCTGAGAATGTAGGCCTAATGGAAAATCCAATTAAAACTAATCATGATAATGTTATTTTTCAGATGTATTCGGTTTTTCAACTTAAACCACATGCGGGTAGCAAGAACACCATACTAAACCATTGTGAATAGTAACGGATGTGCCACAAATGTCATGTTTTTTTTTGTTTTCATAGGTTTTTATTCATTTCTCTCATAAAGAAAAATTGTACATTATTTATAACATTGTATATAAAATAACAAAATAATTTTAGCATAGGTCTTAATAAATTTGCCAATGAACTTTTACATTTACATACAAAAGTTACACATTTACAGATGAAAAATATTCACATAAACAAAATTATATTTTCACCAAAAAACAAACAAACTTTTCTCGACCAGTTTGATTATAAATCTCAAATCATTTCTTTTCCACAATATTCTGTTAACCTATATTCCTCTTCAATTTCCTTTAGAGACAAAAAAAAATTATATATATAAAAAGAGAAAGAGCTAGAAAACACCTACTACCCCCCGCCCCACACAACATTTAAACAAATAACAAGGACAACAGTATACAAAACACACACCAACATAGAACGAACAAACAAACAAACAGAAAAGAAGAGAAAAAAGAAGAAGAAAAAAATTAGAGAATCAGAGAAGAGAATGGTAGTGGAAAGATTCATATCGCAAACCACTAGAGACATGCGATATCATATTTCAAATAAAGCAAATCAATATCCTCTGATTGTCTCCTCCCCATCCCACACCCCCGCTATCCAGTGACAAGACAGTGTTGAATAGTTTTCTGGCACATGATTATAATATCATATCTATTAAGTATGAAAGGCTTTTTGCATGATTTATTGCAAAATCTTGCGACTATGGGAAAGCGATACGACTTATCTGTCATTACACAGCTGTACGTATCTACTGCATAACATAAAAAAAACCAAAGAGCGCGCTTTTGTTTCCCAGCATATTACATATAATACACAATAAATCATATTTGACATTTGATGATCACGTGATATATGCAAGCACTCATGGCGCCAAAACAGATCGACGCTTGTATCCTATGCCGTGCTTTATGCGATACATAACAGGGGGTGTTTCACAAAGATCCTATAAGTCGAACTTATCTGTAAATTGGACTTAACAATTTTGGAAAGCCGTTAGCATCTATGAAAATAATTGGTAAGAGTTATTTTAAATGGCACAAAAAGTTGATTCAAATCATTCATATTTTCTAATATCATGGAGATTTCATGTTCTTGATGTGGAATTTATGAAAATTCTAACTTAATACTTGAATTTTCACTTTTGAATATATTTTATTTTAAGGCTACAAATGGCTCACTATAATTTTTAAGTCCAGCTTAGGGTTAAGTTCGACTTAGGATCTTTGTAAAACACCCCCCCCCCCCCCCCCCCCCACAACACATCCACTGGCTTCAGTTTGTATGTGCCCCTGGCTTTATTATAAATGAATAAGTCTAATTTATTAATACTTGAATTTTAAGTTATTTCCCAATAAAATCAAAGAAAAAGTGAGTATAGTATTTTCTATTAGAGGATATTATTGATACTAACACAGATTTCAATGCATGCATGCATACATAAATACACCCTGCACATTATTTACAATTATGTACGTAGTAGCGATCCAGAAAAGGTGAGGCTTAATAGTATTTATAGACTAACCTGGTTGGCATAAAGGATCGTGCATTTTACGTGGTTACGTAGATAAAGTGGATGAAAAGGAGAGTACTAGTAGAATGAGACAAAATACGAGTGCATATCGATGATACCACTCGGTTTCAAATTTACAGTACAAGTATTCTGTTTTTGTGTCAGAAAGACGGAGAAATGAAATGGGAGAGAGAGAGGGGGGGGGGGGGGGGTTGGAGGGGGAGAGGAGTAAAAGAGATTTTTTTTTAAAGAGAGAGAGATACAGAGATATAAAGGAAGTTAATGGGAGAATAATCGAGAGAGAGCAAATAAGACACTGAAAAAGGCACAGAGTAAGAAGGAGAAAAAGAGAGAGAAAGGGAGAGAGATAGCGAGAGAGGGAGAGAGAGCGGGAGAGAGAGCGAGAGAGAGGGAGGGGGCGTTGAAGAGGGAGGACAAGTGGAAGAAATGTCTTACAATGAAAAAAAAAAGCAGTGCATAGGACTTTTGTCGAAATCGCTCTAACTCCGTACCATCTGAAAGTTACTATAATGGTGTTTATTTCACTTGCTTCTCCATATTCCTGAAACAATTCATCATTAGTATATTTTTCGTCCGTGATATTTTCTGCGATTGCTCTGAAATTGAATTTGATGATTCTAGATCAGTGTTCGATATATCAGCTATTCCATAGGTTATAATTATCCCTGAGGAATGTGGTAGTTTTCATTTGTTCCAGGGCGTGCACGTTTGGAAGTTAGAATGTTTACTCCAGCGAGGAAAAGACTCGAAAAAAAAACTGACAGAGAGAGAGAGAGAGAGAGAAAAAAAAAGAGAGAGAGAGGAAAAAAAGAGAGTGGAGGTGGATATGACCTAAACATTTATTAAATTATTTGTTAAAGAAACATAATAACATGTATTGCTTGTACCTGAGGTATTTACACTTCAACACGGGTTGGATGAGATTGTGTGTGTGTGGGGGGGGGGGGGGGGGAGGGGATCTGACAATTTTAGAGTAAATTGTCAAGTATTTGATGTTTGCCTATTAAATTTGTAGAATTGCTGCAGATGAATTACGCGTTGCTATGCAACATGTATAATCAGACCTTACTGGGCAATTACAGTGTATTATTCATGAGTAATTAGACTAATTAAGTTTGCTAGAAGTGACACACAAAGTCATGTGTATTAAACGTCGTCTAAATTATTCATGCCGTAGATTTTGCATTTAGATGATTACTTTACATCTACCATAGATTATTCATACAATGCATGGTGCAACGGTGGTTAGAACTAGTCGTCGAAATTCAGTCGGATGTACGTGTTGTGGAATAGATGACATTAATCATTGATAGGGGTAGACTTGGCAGGGGAGTAGATTATAATGGACCGCAGCGCAGATGACCAGAAGGGAATAGACTTTTATTAGAAGAAATATAAAGAAATACAATCGAGATACATTGCAAATATAAATACAACATAAACAAAGAGAAGTACAAATGGAACAAGGTAGACACATAGTTACGAATATAAAATGAAGGAGAAAAGTTTGCCGAAAGGGAAAAAGAGAGAGAGAGAGAGAGAGAGAGGGATAGAGAGTGTGTGATACTTGAAAATACAAGAAGGCGTACATAATTAAAGGATGGAAATGAAGCGAGAGACGGACAGACAGAGAGATGGGAATAAGTGTGGGGGAGGGGGGGGGGGGGGGTTGCATAATTTTCTCCTAAATCATTACCTCAAGACGCGGCTTTGAAACCAGAGACGTTTCACGCTTGGAGATCTTACAAATCACCCCCCCCCCCCCCCCTCCCCCCTTCGTTCGTGGTCGCCCATACTAATATTAAATATCGCATCAGTGTATGAATAAGCAGCATTTGATATCACAAAGTGCCTGTTGCGGATGCCTGTTAAAGACGTTCCATAATTCATCATGCCATCCTCTGTTTCTGATATCCTCAATAACTTTATACCTTCCAAAGAAAGTCTTGAGTTCTGGAAGACGAATATATCAGATGTTTAAATTGCATGTTAGAAAACCCCAAGGAATTATCTCAGCCATATGCGAGCCAGAAGGGTCTTATATCTTTGCTACATGATATTAGTTAATGCCTTCCTGACTCTCAAGGGATGATAGAACTGACATTTCAGCAAAGACAGATAAAATGGACTTCTCGGATTTTGATAAATCCCTTCCCCCGTGAATCCTTATATCTGGGTTAATGCTTTTTGTGGTTTTTTACTTTGAAAACAAATTTCGAAATAGATTTTTCTTGCTCTTGGAGTTGTGCTAAATCACCCGATTGATTTGTCCCTGTCATACTTGCATACTCATATGAAGAGTTTAATTTCAAAAGGAGCTAAATACATTTGTGTAACTTCGGAGAACAAAGAAATCAGATGGAGGGGTCCATGGAAAAGTGATATTAGAAGTTGCATTTTTTTCACATTTGCTCCCAAAATTTAGGTAAATAATTTTGTTGAAAGACGGGTACTTATTAGTGAACAATGTTCTAATATCAATAACTCAATTTTCATCAAAAGTGGATTTAGCTCCTTTTGGAATTAATACCAAGATGATTAGTTTAGAATAGCGAAATGGGGGAGGGGGCAGCGCGTGATTAAACCTGTGCTTTTCCCTCTCAATTTACGATAATTGAGTTGACTGTCTTCTCCATTGCAATCTATAATATCAGACAATAATCTTTCTTTAAAAGAAACTTGAATTATGCCTCGTCGAAAGTCATTTCGAAAGTCAATGATTTCACAGACGATGATGATCATAATGATACCATCATTTTAGTCGGGTTTCCACCGTTTTAGCAAATCTATAACGTATAGGATTTGCCACCAAAAAAATGCTATCATCGAGAAAAAAAAACATGATAGTGTAAGTTGATTTTTGAATAATCTATTCAGTGTTATAATTGATATTTCTGGGCAAAAAAAAACGTTTAGGCTCAACCAAGAACGAGAGGATACTTGTTACGTTATGGCATGAAAGTAAACGTAGCTATTCTTTGATGAATTAGTCTTTAAAATATATGAAAACATCCATGAAAGTTATGAAATTAATTGTACTAAGGGAAAATGTAATATTTATTTGCAAAAGACTCAATAGGGATAACTATGGAATTACATTTTTTTTAAATCGCATCTTAAGTAATTTCAAATGACTTCCATATCTTTTTGACGATTTTAACTGCTCAATTATGATGCGACCATTTAAAAATAGTGAGCTTTTCCGTTTGAATTGTCGGATACGTTGACATGCTTAGGGTTTCCATGGAGAATACTGTAACAAATTCATAGCATCATCTTTTGATTTCTTCTCCCATGTGAAGGTAAATGGATAAAAAAATATCTCCCGATTTAAAAAAGAAGAAGACAAATCTCAATTTATACGGCAGTTGAATTGTCAATAGAAATTCTGATCATGTAATATGAGAAATACGTGTATAACTTCGTTTTAATAATGTAGGCTACGCTTGGCTATGTGCTAGCAAGAAAGTGAGAATTTGAAATACGGTAAAAGGTCAGCGTTATTCATTATTGTAATGTGTTTTAATTACCATTATTCACGTGTGTTGGAAGCATGTCCTCTGTATGCGTTCGCCTTTAGCAGTTGGAA
Organism: Strongylocentrotus droebachiensis; assembly: GCA_035222895.1. Classification (NCBI taxonomy): domain Eukaryota; kingdom Metazoa; phylum Echinodermata; class Echinoidea; order Camarodonta; family Strongylocentrotidae; genus Strongylocentrotus; species Strongylocentrotus droebachiensis. Next base: position 447,533 of record JAVYIG010000246.1, on the reverse strand, counting down.
TAATTTTTCATTCATTTAGTATTCAACCTTGGGTTATCTGTGAGTAGATCAAATACTATGAAATATCACGCTTGATTGAAACGTGCTACACGGAGCGCGAACTTTCCTTAAATCTGTATACTTAACGTTAGTTATGAATAGTAGTTATAATGATAATAATAATAATAATAATAATAATAATAATAATAATACTACTAATAATAATAATAATAATAATGATCATAATAATAATAATGATAACAACAATGATAATGATAATAACAATGTTAACAGTAATAACGGTATGGTATTGTATATATTTTCCAAATCACAATATAAAAATCAATACAAATGATATAGAAAAGTACATTCTACAAATCAAGAATATAGTGAATGGCTGGACAGCCCTTTCATCTTTGTTGATATGACAAAACCATTCTTCCTTGTGGTACAGAAATAATAATAATAATGATAATAATAACACTACTTCTACTATACTACTAATAATAAAGGTTCACCTTGTTGTTATAGATTGAAAGCTTCACTTAGTTCTTTGTTGTTTTTCTGTTCGTGGTATGAATCGAGTGAGTACAATGCGAACATACACATACAGAAGTTGGTCAAGACACGAAGAAGCGTCTACGTGACTCCACTACGCTACCAAAACCAAACAAAAACATTCGTTAACACTGCTACCTCTTTTCATGTATTACACATGTTGAATGCGTGCAATGAATCTTTACGCCTTTTCACTAAGAGTAAATTGGTTAATCATAACACACGTGAATTTGTAAACACATGTATTGGCACTCACGGCTGCCACAGGAAACATGCTTTTTAAAACGGAAGGAACACTTACACGCAGTGAGTACAGCCACCTTCGCAGCATCGCATCTTCGCGGTTTTAATGAGACACACTCTTCCCGTTGCCTAGCAACCGCATCCGCCTTTGATGAGAGTGTCAATAGAGGCATCATAGCCACGTTGTACCCCTTAGCAACGCTCCGTCGTGCTTATTAATCGTAAAGGGTTAATCTTATCCTTTTATGGATATGTTTTTTGGTAGTCATCGTCTATAGAGTGTACTCGTGATTGATACGCCTACATTCAAACTATACATGAACAAGTGCATTTTAATGCCTATGAGTTTGTCTTGCATGACAACAAAATAATGCTAATATACTGGGCGATTGATTTACATTACAACGAAGTACTGCGTTGGTGTAGTGCTTACACGGTCGTGTATAAATGCTTAATGTTATGATGGAATGCGTGTTGGCATTTAATATGACGACAATCTTTCGAGTGAATGTAATTATGGACTCCATTGTTAGCTGAGAATTACGTTTATTGGCACAATAAATTCAGTTTACTGTATATTAACGTGAAATACCCATATAATTGCAATGATAAATGTTATTGATTGAATTATTTTCATTTGAACTGTGTAGAATTATGATTTACAATCATTAAAGTCACTGTCGTTATTTTTGTATTGCATCACCGAAATCACATTTATTCACTTTAAACTTTACACTGTATACATTGATTACAAAAGTATGATAGAGACTATAGATTTGACATCTTCTGATAATTGTATATATTGATTGCACGACGTCATATTCATTTCACAGCAAAGTGGATAGATATTTAAATCTTTTGCTTTCAACTGTTAGATTTCACATTCTCACAAACATTACATTCGTCATAAAACAGAGACACGATATGATGATGATGATTAACAGCATACGTATAACGATATTTATGTTAGATGATGCAAAATAATGGACACTTTATACAATTTTTTTAAAATCTCAACATCTTAGTGATACGCACTTTTTTCAAACCAAAGTTTCTCAGATTCCTTTCAAAATTGTATTGTTTTCCTTTCCTTATGCGTATGATTGCACCCAGGGGCGTACGCAGGATTTTTTCAAGGGGGGGGTTTTAAAATATTTTGCTCCCGAAAATTTGAAAATCGCGCCGGCCGAAAAGTCGCTCAGTGGGGGGGGGGGGGGGGGGGGGGGGTAAGCGGACACTTTTTTTTTTTTTTTTTGGAGGTCAAAAAAAAAATCGCAACGACTCAGCCAGCCGAAAAGTCGCTCAGTGGGGGGGGGGGGGGGGGGGGGGGGGGGGGGGGGGTAAGCGGACCCTTTTTTTTTTTTTTTTGGTCTCGAAATTTTAAAATTTGACATTTTTTTTCGTTGGGGGGGGGGATAAGGTCACCTTTTTTAGGTTACCCGTGGCCATTTTTTTTTTTTTTTTTTTTTTTTTTTTTTATTATTAAAAAAAAAAAAAAAAAAGGGGGGGGGGGGTTTAAGGATTTTTTAGGGGGGTTTACATACATAAAAATACCAAAGGGGGGGGGTTTGAACCCCCAAACCCCCCCCCCCTGCGTACGCCCCTGATTGCACCATCAATTCACGTGTGCCATCAGATCGTATAGGATCTCCGTTACATCGTGGACCACTTTTATTGTATATCCTATTAATAACATAATATAATGATAATTATAATCGCAAATACTTTCGAAAAATCAACCTAAAGCAATTACAAGTAAAACCTATATGCGTAACCTGAATGTGCGAGCATAACAATGACGTATTTCATCGTTCGAATAATGATGGTATCTATAATTACCATTCAAATTAATAATGAAGTCGCGTGTAAGTTGATTTCTCGAAAGTCTTCGCGATCGTGCTGAATGCTGCAAAATTCAATGTTTGAAATTAAAATAATTATTTATCTTTTCATTTTCTTTTTAAACCTTAGTTCCAAGCAGGTGATCCGGGATGCTATCCTTCTCAATGACTTCACCAAGAACTTTGACAGCTCCCAGACCCGTGAGATAGTGGAGTGCATGTTCCCTATCGACTATAAGAAGGGCCAAATAGTCATCAATGAGGGCGACTCAGGAGCACACTTCTACGTCGGGGCAAGTAAGTCTTGCTTGGTCATTTGGTTATTGGTAGATGATATCTGAAGATGTAGGTTAAGGGGTTTCTAACCCGTTCTGCCTTAAAACAATCATTGTACATTTTAGCTGATATTGGACACTTTTCAGTTGTTAATTTTCCTTTTAATTAACATAGTGATAACGTGAAAATTATGATGTTTTACAACGATATCATCAAGCAAAAAATGTGAAGCAAGCTTCGGTGGGTTACGTCTGTTTAAGCAAATACTGCATTTAACTTACCATGACGCACAATAAGTAGCAACACCCACCTGATGAATTATATCGGCAAATTGTTGAATGATTATGTTTTCATTGCCATGGGTACATGCTTTTAAATCCTTAATGTAGAGAAAAGGGACAGCGCAAAGGAACGGGAAGGAAAGCAATAACTGAAGAGGAATAAAACAAAAACATGGCTTTCTCTACAGAGAGAGAAAGAGAGAGAGAAGAAGAAGAAGAAGAAGAAAAAGAAGAAGAAGAAGAAGAAGAAGAAGGATTCACAGGAGGATTTTACTGAATGTAAAGACGTTTATAAGAAAGGATGGGGACAAAATAACCAAGGGGGAAATTAGGGAAGGGCAATGACCTGGGCACCTTTTCATCAAACGTATTCCTAGTCACGTAAAATGCAAATCAGTTCAGAATTTGAGGGAATACTCTCAAGACAAAGGCACAAATCTTTCAATTTGTTTTCCCATTTGTAAACCTGAGAAATATAACTCGAGGTTTCTGCCTCTAAATTCATGATTTTATCCGCGAAGGAGCACTGGCCTAATTTTGAGTGACGTGTTTGCAATTTTCTGCCAAATAGACATACGAGTCATGTACTTCAATTCAATACAGGCTTCATAGGTTGTACATACTAACAACTTGATTTCCGCTCGTGTACATTTAAAGAATATGATTATTTGGGCATGATTATGCAATTACTGACAATGTTGAATTTCTACTGCTTGTAGACTTAAAACAAGGTCGGCATGATAAATTAGGATGTTTTGCATCGAGAACAGTAACGTGTATTTACACAATCCCCCGCATGTCGATGATAAACCGATATGTTGCCTTCATTAGTGTAACCAAGTCAACACGCTAATTACTTACCAGCGTTTGAATGCAGCGTGCCATAAACTAGTCACACAATGAACCATTGCCACTTTAAGGACATGAGAGAGAGAGAGAGAGAGAGAGAGAGAGAGAGAGAGAGAGAGAAAGAGAAAGAGAAAGAGAGAAAGAGAGAAAGAGATTCTCCGAGATAAGCACCATTTCACATTGCAAACATAGTTTATATCTTTGTTAGATGTGGATGAACTCATACACTTACAGTTAAACTCTCATACACTGACTCTAATAGATCACCTCACCGTGCAATTAATAAATGAATATGATTTCATCATGATACAAAGACATCAAATGTAATGTTTATAATTATTTTTAAAATTATATTGGAACCGTTCCCATTAATATTCAACAATCATTTTGAAAATGGAATACACTTGCAACCAGATGAAATCTTCCATGCTATAGCATTTGCGGAGCAGAAAAAGAAACCACCAATGGTAATCCATCATTAATCGTAATATAATCGGATTATACGGATTAATGTCAAAGTATGAACGGAGCTTCACCTGATTGTTGATTAAATAGAGACTTGTGGCTCCCACTGCTACTAATGACTGTGACTTCAGATATGAGGAAAGATAAAAATGTGGTTATACCGACTCAGAGGCAACGCTAAAAAAAAAAAAAGGGGGGGGGGTAGGGGGTAATGTGATGTGACATCCCCCTCAACATTTTATTTAGTCAAATACCTTCCTGCTTTCCACGTACTGAAACTTTGTGGAAGCCATGTCGGGAACTCATTTTACTGTAGAAAATCGATCTGAGGAACTTACCCCTTTTCCCTATTCTTCTTTCCTTCTTTTTGTTAATGTTGTTGTTGTTGTTGTTGTTTTTTGGGGGGGGCATATTTTTGCGAACATTTGGCCAAATTTGGCTCAACACCCCCCCCCCCTCCCCCGTTTGATTTGATTTGATATAGGGGTCAATTATGACAGTTTGGCGGTTTTTAATTCTTACGCCTGAATCTCCCCACCCCCCCCCCCCCCCTTTCCCCCATTTCTATGGGTCTAGCATTGTCATTTATATAGACTGATCTTGTCAAGGCACATTAGTGAATGTAATGTAATGTAATATGTGTTTAGTGATAAGAAACGTGTCTGTCGCGTATCTACAGTGTATCTATCACACTATACATGCACTCAAACAAATCGTCCCTATTTTCACGAAGTGACGGTAGTGAGGAAAATCGTCACGCAAAGTGAATGCAATTTTTTTTCACTACTTTCGTGAAAACAGCGACGAAATATAGCAATACACGGGGAACACTTATGATAGAGAAACTACTACTACTACTGCTGCTGCTGCTGCTGCTGCTGCTGCTGCTGCAAAGACCATTAACTATTTCCCTTAAGCATGTTGTAATTACTTACATAGCACATAAACATCAACATCATTCGTCCCCGGGCGGGAATTAAACACAAGGTCCATGGACGCAAACATCATTAACTTGTAACCATGGTAACAGCATCCTTTGTCTCCATTTTTTTATATATTTCATTTTGTTTTATTTTTGTTTTTTTCCTTGTCTTTTTCTTCAGCTGGTACCCTTGAGGTGAGCCAAGGTGATCGCGTCCTGGCCACTATGGGACCGGGAAAGGTCTTCGGGGAACTGGCCATCCTCTATAACTGCACCAGAACAGCCACCATCACTGGTAGGTATTTTATAATAGTCGTCCCTACTACAGTACTAGCACGTATTCTACTAACATTTAAAGAAAAACTTGAGTTTTGGTACAGACGAAAAGGTATGTTTGTACTTTCTCATTGTCTTATGTCAGTTTGTAAGAATTACATATATAGTTTAAAAAAACAAAAACCTTCCGAGCAGGACTACTATTAAAATGCCCTTGTATTTGAATGACAATAAATAGCTTAAAGTTTGGATCAAATATTAAATCTTGTGTGTATTCACAAATACTTATTTATGTGCGCAGTGAATTCGATCTCCAGCAAGGCTGAGACAATACCATTCAAATTCGAAAAACTTCATAGAACACAACCTTCCTTATATTTAATACATCTAATCAACCTTTACCATGCAATTGTTTCGAGACATATCTTTTTCATCCACATTGTTATCGCGTGACCAGAGCTCAACTTTACATCAAAGCATATTGCTGGGTTTCTGCCCGGGTAAGGATGCCTTCCACAAAACTAAGTTAGACTGAGGTTCAAATTTTCCAATTGTTGAACTTGACTTAGATCCGGCATCGGGCTTCATTTCATTGTATCAGTAGAATAAAGTTAATCTACACAAAGTTGAATAAACCATAAACAACACTTTTTACTATGTGAAAAGCATCATGACATAATTATGTTAAACTTTCGTTTCGATTTTTTTGTTCTACCTCAAGTAGTTTTTAAACCTCATAAAACAATAATGAACATTTGACGTAATACAATTAACAAAATGTATATAATTAAAAATGATAACGATCCTAAAAGGATATTTATATATTCAGAAGAAGAAAGAAATCCCGGTAAATCCGTGCAGTTCTTCAATCAACGCCACGCCGCTTCTCTCAAATTCTTTCTCTGCAATGAAAAATCATTCTGTCGCTTTTCCTTCTCCAAAGAATCTTTAGGTGCGTTCACAAATTGAGGCGACTAATAATATGCCTTTCTCTTTCCTTCCACTCAGTTTAATTTCACGAGTATTGCGCTCCTATCGCATTTGTCAATCTGCAATTTACTTTATTTTTGTTTTAGTAGCTATGCTGTTCCCCTCTCCATCTCGATTTCGACCGCACTTTTCTCCCAAGATCAAAACAAAATCTACCGTGGCTGCTAAGAGGGGTTGTCATGGTTACGCTTCCATTGATGCAAATTGCTTGGAGCGACAGCAGCAGAAAATCGATAAAAATCTGTTCGGACAGAATCAAGATCAGTTGAGACATGAATCGGCATTAATGAAACACTTATAATAACCTATAGGTGGGAGTCGGAAGAATGCAAATACTATCATAGAGAATAAATAGAACTGTATTGATTGTATTTAATAGTTTTATACCTTGAACCAGCTTTGATTAGTTTCGGATAACGACGTGGGCACTATGACGTAACTCGGGTGTCATCGGAATATGTCATGTAAAGGCTGAAAAACACATGAAATACCACAAATATATCATTGATTCTAGTTTGTTTTATAACTTGTACCAGACTTCATTTTAGTCGTATTACGATATGAGAATTACAATAATATAATGATCGCAATCTGTCATTTGAATGGTAAAACAAAGACATATCATATCTTAAACAGAACGTTATCGATTTTATTTTCATTCCTAGCCTGAACGGTCGAGGCCTTTATAGCTTCAATTTGCGAGGTTTTTTCGTTATAAAATGACCTATAAATGGTCTGAATCTGATAAAGTTTGATGCAAAAAAGAAGAAAGGAAGGAAAGAGTTGGCATAGCTCGCCCACGTTCCGTTGTAATTACATTTCTAACGACCGATAAAAATAGCGTTATGGAAATATTTTGCATCTCAATATTATGCCTCCAGATCAGTGGCGTATCAAGACTTTGGTTTCAAAGAGGGCAAAGCGTTTAAATGGGAGGTTTGCATTACTGTGGGTAGTGAAGGGGGGGGGGGGGTCGCCTAGAATTACAAATCTTAGGAAGAAAATGTAAATATTCTGAAAATGAAATATATACCCTTTGAACGTTTATTGATTTGCATTGATTTCTAATTTACCCGCTTACTACCAATGAAGCATGTCTTTTTTCTTCGGGGGGGGGGGGGCAATATGTCATGAGGGCACATTGGACCCATGCTCCTCCCTCAAATACTCACGTGCTCCATATACATCGAGCATGATTCCATTTTTTTTTTCAGGTCCCTTTTCATTAGTCTTTCTCTTGACATTTCCATTTTAACCAACCATATGAGACGTTATCTGATATCTGCCCGAAAACATTGGGTGAGGGGGGTTGTGCCCCTTCAAATGAAGCCCATAGTTATAATATTAATTTAATTTTCCATGCCTGTACCGATCCTCACTGCTTCTAATTGTGTGACCATCATAATTATGCAAGTTGTTTCCTGTGATCCATTTACCGATATTGCTATTGAAATCACTCATCTAATTATTTTCGCGCCATCTCATTTTATTTTCGCGCCATCTCATCTCATTTTCGCGCGGTTTCATCGTCGGCGTCTGCACACCAATGCCGAACACTTGCAATGCGAGCGAGGAGAAAGAGGGAGATACTATTACCGAAATTACTCCTGTCATCGACTACACATCAATGCCCTCTAGGTATCCATCAAATCAGCGAAGAAGCGTCAGGAAGACATCGCATACAATCATTTTTCACACTCCTCACCTCCCTCAAAAGAAAATAGTATTTCGAAAATATGCATTCTCTGCGAGACTTGAAATTGTAAGGTGCATGGACGTTTCACTAACTGGCATTTTATGCATTTTAACAGTAGCTTATTTTTTACCCCTCTCTATTTGAGACCACCGCGTAATATTGTTTTCTTGTTACTCTATTATGGTGTTAATGGTCAAACGAATCACTATAAGCACTCGCCATCGGTGTTACACGATGGATAACATGCTAATTAATACCATTAATACGATGGATTACGTAGGGGATCGTATAATATTCTCTTTACGTGTTCTATTTTAATCTCTCTCTCTCTCTCTTTCTCTCTCCCGCCATCCCTTTTTCTTTCTTTTTTCGCCATTCGGATATGTAGAACCTTCCCTCCCCCCACAAAGTATTAAAATAAACATGCTGGAAGCGCTAGCAGACTAGTATGATCGGTAACCTAGTTTTTACGTCATGTCAGATATTTACTGCAATTTCTCAGATATTATAATCTAAGGGACATAAACACATCTCAAATATCTATCTTTCAATACAAATAATCCAATATACAAGTTGAACAAGTTTCATTCTAATTTCCTCTTTGCTACCAGAACTAAATATTACCTTGTCGTGGTCGAGTGGATACGTCGCTGGACTGTCGATCGCAAGGTCCGCGGTTCGAGTCCCGCCGCGGCACTAATGTCCTTTGGCAAGACATTTGCCACACTCAACCCAGGTGATGTAAATGGGTACCTGGCAGGAATTAATTCCTTGAAATGCTGGAGCGCTGTATAAACGGCTGCTAGGCTAAAGCCAGGGTAATAATAAATGTGCCTCGGAATAGAATTATCTAGATAGATGGCGCTATAGAAATGCCTATTATTATTATTATTACTATTATTATTATTATTACCTTTCAATATTAATTGCAAATCAATTATTAGATAACTACACGATACAGCATATCTATCTATTAATACAAGAGAAACATACATGTTCTACACGTTTTGTGCCAATCTATTTTCGCAATTATAACTATACAAATATCTTCTTTAATTGTTTATTTTGCAGCCGTCACTGACGCGCAAGTATGGGCGATCGATAGAAAAGTGTTCCAGCTGATCATGATGAAAACTGGGATGCAGCGCCATGAAGAGTATTTCAACTTCCTTAAGAGGTAAGCAAGACAAAAGACGGTTTACCGAGACTAAACGTTTGAAACAAAAATTGAAAGATCCTCCAAAAGAAGTCGGGTAAACCTTTACCCACCAAACACACATGTTCCTTTCAAGTTGGATAACATTTAGCCAGTCCTTTTAAAATTGTACGCAGTCGGATAACCAGATTACGATTTGAATATTGATTACCATTTTTGTTTTGCTTTTTGGGGGAAGTGCGTAAAAAACTGGCCTCTGTTGAATAAAACAGACATAAAATTCCGCCTTAAAGGTTCACAGCACATTCTAACTGTACACAAATTATTTTCCAATTGATTGGTGCACTTTAAATACTTTGTCTTCAATAAACCTCTTACAGAGTGAATAAAACACTATCTTCGTACCTGATTCCTAGGCATATTACTCCTATATATCTCATTTAAATGATTCATCTTGTTTCACCCAAAGTGTGCCTCTCCTCAAAGGCTTGTCTTCTCATAACTTTTGCAAATGACGTACACACGATATTTGCCCATAGACAAGGTGTATCATAATCCTATCTTGATAGACCATCTGTGTTGGTGATACACCAATGTGTAGCTTTCAATTGAGATTGAGATCCAAAATTTAACTTTAAAAAAACCTATACCTTATAAAGCCCATCTGTACTAGTTTACAGGAGGGATTAGAACACCCTACAAGGTCAATGACAGGTGGTTATCTCATCAAATCATCTCTCAATTAACATAAGAAAAGAGGATCATGGGGGACCAATGGTCACCGATTAGGCATTGTTTGCTATGTTAGAGGGCGCAAGTATAGCTATAAGTAGTACAGTGGAGCTTTAATATCTGACGTTCTTGTTTCTTTCACAGTGTGCCTTTGCTCAAAGATTTGTCTTCCGATAACCTCTTCAAGTTGGCGAACAGTTTGGAAGTAGACTTCTTCCATGAAGGTGAATACATTATAGTGGAGGGCTCCAGGGGAGATGCCTTCTACATCATTAGCAAGGGGGAGGTAAGTTTGTGTCACAACTTTTATTTTTATATTTGCTTACTCCCCTACTTGATGTTACTTTTATGGTTCTAGGACACCTACCCCCCTGGACATCCACCCCCAGATATCCACTCCCAGTCAACTACCTCCTAGGACAACTACCCCCTAAAGCCCCCTCTATGACAACTACCCCTCGGACAACCTCCCCCCATAAAACTACCCCCTAGGACAAATACCCCCGGACAACTACCCTCGGACAACTACCCTCGGACAACTATCCTAGGGGGTAGTTGTCCGGGGGTAGTTGTCCCGGGGGGTAGTCGTTCTAGAGGGTAGTTGTCCTAGGGGGTAGTTGTCCGAGGGGGTAGTTGTCCCGGGGGGTAGTTGTCCTAGAGGTAGTTGACTGGGGATAGTTATCCGGGGTGTTGATATCCAGGGGGTAGGTGTCCGGATACGTACTTTTATGTGACAGAAGAAAGATATTACCGCGTATAAATAACTAGTATGAAAGGTTGCATGCAACTCAATTTTTGTAGCAAATGTTGGGAAGAAAACAAAGCAAAGGAAGAAAGGGAAAGTGAGCTTTGCATAGTATTTTGATGGAGAATGCCAGAATAACACAGATGAAACAAAACTACAAGTACATTTCTGTTGTTTGTTGTACCATAAATAAATAAGAATGAATACATCGAAAGTAAGCATTACAGTGTCTAAATTGGCAACACGAACGGGATAATCCCTACATGTGCAAATTGGCAATTATCAGTTTTCCTTGTTGCATTTTCTAATTCTCATCCACATAGACTAGTGATAATAGAAACATTTTTAAATCTGACTTAAGAATGTCAGATTGAAGGCTGGAATTGATGCCAATTTTGGGAAGCAAATCTGATTCACTTAAAGTTGGAAAAGTTCTGGGGCCCGTTTCATAAAACTTGTTATCTATAACAAATGCTAAATTTCTATGACAAATTTGTTCTCGGCCAATCAGATGCCATGATTTCAGTAGCTTATAACAGTAGCTTGTAACGTGTTATTGATATCAGGTTTTATGAACAGGGTCCTGAGCCTCCATTATTGAAGAGCGGATTTTCGGTTTTTTCCTTGCTTGTAGGTCCGGATAACCCAATCCGTCCAAGGACAGAGAGAACCCCAAGAGGTTCGAAGCCTCCAGAAAGGAGACTTCTTCGGCGAGAAAGCGCTCCTTGGGTAAGTACCTCATGCCCTGAGTACGTTTAGGCAATTTCATCCAACTTGGTGGTATATAGTCAAATTAGGGCCAAAATAAAGAATAATTTCAAAATTGCCAAAATATTACCCTGGTTGCATAAAGGAAATGCTCCAAATTGGTCGGACACCTAATTACCCTTGTGCGATTGTTTACCCCAATATAAGGTTCTCTTTTTAGTTTTCTATCTTGTTAGTGTGATCCCACCGGGTCAATATGAGTCATTTGAGGGTTTGTTATTATGGGGGGGGGGGGGGTGGTAATGAATAGGTCAGGGGGGGGGGGAAGCATTTTTAATATTACATGTGGTAAGTGATCTAACCAGATAGGGTGTTTTATGTGCACTGTTACGGTATATACGGTCAGATAGGGTCGAGGGACTAAGTATCATAAATTAACATATTATGACAAAATGGATACTTCTGGAAGACCTTTGAAAACATATTCAAGTATTTATTGAAGCAATTCTCATACATAATAATAACTTTGTGTAGACTATAAGAATATAAAGTGAAGTATAATGTATTAGTTAACTCATCAACAAAAGTAATTAACACAAAATCTGCCATTCTAGAAGATTTCATATTTGATAGTATGTTGTATAAATGTTACTTACATGTACATTAGAAAGTAATGGCATTCTTCCAGTTTGCTTACATGATCTTAGATGTCATCGCTCTAGCAAGTTTAAAGTTATTTTAATATCATTTAATCTTTGTTTTCAGTGAGGACGTACGAACAGCGAATGTCTTGGCCAGTAAAGGGGGATGCGAGTGCTTGGCCGTTGATAGACAGTGAGTTAATACAATTATAGATGTCTTCCAAATCATTATCACTTTTTAATGTCAGATCTCGTCTAATAAGGCAGTATGTTTGTGAAATGAAAATGTGTCTAGAATGAGTATCCCTCTAGGGCTTACTTAAAGCCAAGGGAGGATACGTATAAGCCATGTGCAGTGAAACGTGTTTACATAAGCAATTAAATCCTGAACTCTCGTTTCAGCTGTGATGTATTATTTTTAATGAATACAATCGCAAAGACTTTCTCGGAATCAATTTAAGGGCCATCTCAACACCTTATTGTAGCCAACTTCCTATATGTAAATCATCATTGATGTTTTACCATATTTCAATAGGTGACGCTAAAGGCTATTGGAATGGCCTTAAATTTATATTTTCTTCAAGTCTATGTAATCATTTAAATATTAGATTAAAAAACAAGTGTTACATGTTAATTTGATATAACAGTTTCATTTTCGTGGTCCCGAGGAGTTTCAGTAATAGATAAATCTAATAGCACCATTGCATTTGCAACTTTTCGCACATTTATTTCAAGCTGTTAAAAAAAATGTGGCCTCTTTTTTCCGAACTGGAAATCTCATTAAACCATGTCACATTTGTGCGTAATAGTATTCAGATCACCGCGATAAATTAGACGTAGGCCTATACCTTTTTCGTTTTCATGGACAGTTAAATAAGATTGAGCATTATTGGACAGAAATCCTTCTCCTAGAAAAGACCAAGTTGAAAGGGGAATGAAACGGTTCAAGTTTGCGCTGCGGGAGTAAGTCAAGTAGGAAATTAATCCGATTTGGGGTGTGTCCATACCGAATATTGAATCCCATGTGTTACAAATCAGGCGTGATTTTAAAATGTCATGGCATTAGAAATGTATGACAGTTTTTTGTTTAAACGAGCTTTTATGAAGAAACAAAGACGTGATGATTTTTGGTGGTAGGGCTATAGTCAAGTGACCAAGAAATCTCGGGTTCGAAACCAATCAACAGGTTAGTGCCCTTTGGTAAGACAGTAATCCCAATTGATATAATCCCTCGGATTGATATTACTGCTTGCTCAGTATTCAGGTAACAATACATAAATAAATCAAATCAGAATATTTTACGGACATTATTTCGTAAGTTGAACCTCGTCCGTATGTCATTCAGGAGTCCTTCACACATGTACGCTTTTCTTAGCTAGAGTGCCTGTACTACAACACAATTTTCAAATACACGCTCTTTCAGTCCTTGTAAATCACTTCTTTTGTCTTAATGCGCAACATTACAAGGATGTATGCCATAATCTGAATATGATTTCTAAGGTGCAGTACATGTGCAATAATGAAATATAGTATCAAAATTGCGCTAGATCTAGTTGATTTCTTGCAAGTCTATGCAATGATTTTGTAGTGTAGCTAGTCTGCCCGTGCCGTTTAAAAGAATAGTTGTTTTCCTTCTTGATCACAGAAGAGACAGAAGTCTTGATTGAAAATATTCAAGTCGAAATACGCCCACGAGTAAACCCAGAGCTGATACATCTAAAGGCAAACAGCAAGAGATTTGAGCTTGAACCGTTACTGGTGTTACTGGCACTTTATCAAAACAGAGTGTTGTTTTCGCTACCAGCATCTAAAGCGATCAGACGTCATTACGGTTGCGGTTGTTTTGTACATGTATGTAGAGATTTTAGATGACTGTTGTTTTCCCCGTCGCTAGAAAGCTGTCTTTAGTAAAGACCCTGTTAATGTTGATTTGTGCATTAAATGAGCTAGGAAATGGGTGTTGGGGAAAGTCAATATTATCGTAATTCTTCTGCCTTAAAGGCTTGACTCATACTGGCGATTTCATTCCCATTAACAGGTTCCGTTCCCATAGCACTTTAAAATGATATTACAAACATCAAATGGAGACCAGTGAATAAACATTACGCACATAAACACCCACGCGGCACACACAATAGACTCACGCACACTCACACCGAAACAACCACCCACTCACCCACTCACGCACTCACTCAAGGCCCTGTCCTATAGTCTTCTGCGAACCGGTTAGCCGCTCAGACCAGAATTGGTACCTTGTATTAAATGAAAGTGAGGGAATAAATATTTAGTGGGGACAGGCTCAATTTATTTCGCCTTCCCTTATTATTCAAGGTTTAAAATTATAAGGCGTCAAAATATACTGTAATATTGCTAAGACCTAATGGGTGCATTTGACGTTTGTCAATAGCAGTCAGGGACTATGGGGGCTTTATGGTTTTCTTTGGATGTTTTGTTCTCTAATACGATTTAAATCCCATGACAGAAATGCGAATTTAATGGGAAGATGTAATTCTAGTATGGCTCAAATAAACCACGTTCTACTTTCACGTTTTGTGTTTTGGCGTGACCTCCGAGTTAATGCATTTGTATATTAAATATTCATATTCATACGCGAGGCGTCACGAAGACCTTTCGCGGGGTTTTTACGGTCTCGAAGAATAATATATTTGTTGCCGGCTGTAAATGATGCGACAAAAAGGGACCTGGAATCGGGTAAGACATGCAATGTGATCTTAGCGTGGTTAAAGATAAGTTATGGAGAAATAACAAGAAGATGTTTCGGAGGTTTATCTGAATTTGGAAAGGCTGTAGACGTAATATGCTGTACATCCCGATAAAGCCTATAGAGATTTGATATCCATTTAATAACAAGGAGAAAAACAGAAGGTTATGCTATTGTGTTCGTAATCAGTGTAGGCTATAACCTAGGGCGCTGCGCTGCTAGACACTGAGGGGTTCAGATGGGGCGGGGAAGGGTTACAAATATTCAATTGATTTTTAGAACAGTGCTCTGTAATATTTGTAGGACAATTTATCAAATAAAGGACCTGATTTTGGAATCAAAGGATGCAAAATAACTTTAGGGATTCTAATTTTCACATCTTCCAACCGCTGTAGTTTCCAATGTCTGAGATATCTTCATCCTCTCAAATGTTATACATTGTTGTTATTATTTCTCATTGTAACACATTATTTATTTAATTCGGCAGCAATCGTGGTATATCTACCCCCCCCCCCTCATGCGCCTCTGGCTAGTATTATACAGTCAAGTGCGAGGTACCCGTTTACAGTTACAAGAAATATGTCACGAACAAAAAATAATGAACCTTAATGAACCCTATATAATGGCACATTTGAAAGACCGATGTTTTTCCTAATGTAGAAATCATATTCAGGAAACCTGTTTTCAAATTCAATAGGGCTTTCCCTCCTTTTCCTCCCGTTTCCTCTCTTCCATCTTCTTCGAAAGTTTCGTGAGAGATGCCCATTTAGATTATACAAGGAGAAATTCCTCGATGTCTTTTAGTGTTTGAATTAGAAATGGAGAAACAACTGGATCTTTGTCATCGTTTTGAAAATCTAAGCAGCTCGTGTTATCCTTAGTAGCATTTTTTGTCTTGTTCTATCAATTTCATTAAACAAACCTGTGTTCAGATGTACCCCCCCCTACCCCTACCCCATTTGAAATCTTCTTGCAACGCCCGTGGCTATGACAAGCAAGTGCGAGCATCTCGTTTTGAGTTACATTAAAGGATTTCTCTCGAGTGTTGCGGGTATGATTAAGAGTTGAAGCATGAGCCTGACAAATCAATCGGAGAAGCTCTGTCCAGATCTTTCTTAGAATAGGCGGACATAACCTCAACACATAGGAGATTTCTCGCAAAAACCCTTGGGGAAATTGATATTCAGAGATAGAGAATAGAATAATTGGGATGGGAGCAAGGTAGAAGGAAAATGGAGACGGAAATAAGAAAAATCCCGGTGATGGAATCGGGTATAGAAGCTCAAGATTTCCTCTGAGGAAAGAGAGAGAAAAAACATTTTAGTCACAAAGAGGAAATGAATCCCTTACTTTTGTTCTCTTCATCTATTAAGAATAACATGATAAGCTTCTTGCGGTTTGTGAATAATCTCTCACCCCGCTATCCATTATCTCAAAGATAAGGCTTCCTAATAACAATAATATGATGATGATGATGATAATAATAATAATGATAATGATAGTAATAATAATAATAGTAATAATAATGATAATATTAAAAATAATAGCAATAATAATGATAATAATAGTAGTAATAATAATAATAATAATAACAATAATACAATTATAAATTATGATGATAATTATGATGATGGCGATGATACTTCTACTACTACTAATAAGAATAAGAATAGTGATTATAATAATAATGATGATAATAATACAAATAATGGTAAGAAGAGGGAGAAAAGGGAGAAAAGAAAGGAGAAGAAGAAGAATTTATATAATTTATAAAGCGTTTTCTCAAAAGATACAAAGCGCTTATTAAAAGCATTTATGTGTTATAATCTACAGTGTAGCTCTTATTTGATATACTCGCCGAATTAATTTTATGAGTATGATGAAGTTTGATAAAAAGTTTATGTAATTCATGAAGTGAGTTTAGAAGTAGAATAAATAAAAAGGAAACAAATATTTGAACGAGAACAATAAAACTAAACATATATTTAAAGGAAGTCAAATGTGACGTATCCTCGTCGAGTGTGGATGGGGTTTAAAGGTACTATGTCGACCCCATTTACAGGCCCCTAAAACGAAAAGGGTTAAATTCCAACGGCAATTGAAAGATAAAACTAATTTAGAACTTCCCTAAAAAAAAGGGGCTGGAAAATGTCTTTAAGTGGGACAATAACCATTAGTTGTCGAATCGACTTTAGTGATTGCAATCCATTTAGTAATAGTCTGATTTTCAATCACTTTAATTCTGGCCATTACAAGAAGTGGGTTATTGATGTAGACAAATGCTCATGTACCCTTTTCAGCTCATTTTATATATGTTATTACCAAATAATAAAAAAAAAGTCAGTCAGTCACTCAATAGTGTCTGTAAGTGAAGTCTAGAAAGGAAACAGGTTTCCTTGTATAATTTGAATATTAGGACACTGCTATAACGTTTAAATTTCACATGCAGATAGCGGGACATAATTATGTGACACATTCATAATTCCTGCAAAGTTCTACAGATTGAATTGGATGTTGGCTGCAAACGGGACAAACAATGTAGTACCTTTATGACTTGGTGCTAAATGGAAGCTATGCTGCAATGGCGGTATTTTGCAACACAATATTCACACATGCATATTAATATTATGGAGACGGTCGAAATAAACAAGATATGTCATTATGTATTAAAAACAAGAGAACAGGATCAAGCTTTGTCTAAGAATTTTTTTTCCACCCTTTTTACTGCCGAATCTAGCATTTAATCAAATAACTTTCCTTACAAAGCGAGGAAAGTGTTATATATCTCATGTTCATCCAAATATTGCTAATGTCTTATTTCTGATTAAATGTACGTTTCCTCATTTCATTTCATCCCCATGTCAATAGGTCTTTCAACGAACTGATCGGCAACATGCAGGCACTCCAGGATAAGAATTATGGAGACAAGGAAAGGGGAGCAACCAGGTCAGTATCACACAACCCCACCATCCCCCTATATCAACCCCACCCCATCATCGTCCCCTTCTTTTAAAATCCTTTAGCTCCTTCTGAGTTCTGACCCCTCCAAATGCATGACAAGTTGCGAATGTAAGCTCCCAAACAGGTAATGCAGGCATGAACTGTGTGCACGTATAACCTCAAAACTACAGCTCAGATAAAGATTCGCTAATCATACAATCATTTTCCTCTCCAAATCAAAGTCACTTTCGATTTTGAACTGTCGTAGTATTGGTTTATTGGGTGAATTCCCCTACCTTTAATAGTCATCTTCTCATGGGTTGCGTATATTCCGGTAATTTAATGAAACCTTTAATGCAAACCAGATTCTTTAACATTTTGCTCTCATGAATAAACAACAGTTTTACTATGTTAATGCTTAATGTAACAGTAAAATAAAATTCATCTAAAGAACTTGAAATGCTTTTGAAAAAAAAACATCTTTCAAAAGGATGCATTACCATTTTAAGACTATTTTTTGATAATTTCTTACAACTCCCTAAAAAATGCAATAAATATCAAAACTTTAAATTGCTTTATTGCAGGATATTTATTAATCGTCATGTTTCAAGGGGAGGGACTCCTGTTATAATGCTACATGAATATGTTATAGTTTGTTTTTTACTCCTTTACAACGAGTGACGGCTTTTCTTGAGGCCTAATTTCCTTTTAATTAAATTCAAGTTCAAAGAAAATACTCAAATTAAACTGATTTCCCCGTTCTTTGGGATAAATGAAAACGGATGTTGTTATATACATCCCAAAAGAACCGTCATTTGAGATGCAGAACGTCGTACGGGGAGGGGGAGAATAACGCCTTTCTATTTCTGAGCTGATAAAAATGTTTGATTTTATATCCAGGGCATTACGAGGAGTTGACAGTACTGACTTTGACCCGATAAAAGGGTTGGTCAAATGGATATCAAAAGTCACAAAACGGTATACAAGAAAAACATTTCCTCCCTCCTTGTTTTATTTTCTTCTCCACAATTTTCTCTAACCTTCCATTAACAAGAGGGTATTTTGTATTGGTAGCTTCCTCCTGTTAACACGATGTTACTGTGATCAAGTTTGTGAGATTGGGTTGCAACCGTTCACGGTAGAAGAGCAAGATGAACCCTTAAAGTGTCCCAATATCTGCAGTGTCATGGGTGCAATGTTTGACCACAATGAGTTTCATGCACCCTTTAAAGAGGTTCGAAGCGCACCTTTAAATGTGTAAAGGTATTAAAAAGCACCACATAAGTTGCTTTATTGTTTCTCGAGGTTTTCATATTGTACCCCTAGAGGTTCTGCATGAGGGACAATTTTAGGGTTCAAAGTTAAAACAAAATTGTAGTTTATGTAATTGAGTGTAGTGCGCACTTTACACGCGAGACGTATTTGTTGGTATTGTGGGGTTACTTTTGTTTACACATCTATAGTATTGTTAATTTTGTCCTTCCCTTTATTCTTTTAATTTGTGGTTCTTCTCCCTTTCGTCGGTTAGCATTGGTACTAGATCGATGGGTATGACACGTCATTGATTATAAATGATTGGGTATCAGTTAATTAGCTCTGAAAACTACTAGGTACGTCTGGAAAACATGTCAGAGCTTTGGTCGAAACAGATTTTAAAATAAGATGCTTTCAACGAGGATATCTCACTTTTATTTGAGTTGTATCAAAATAAACCGTAGAAAGAACAAAGAGGTTTTTTTTTTTAATCACCTCCTCCTAAAAAGTATAGGTGTGTGTATCGATTTCACCGTGTTTTAACAAATGTTAATGGATCTTGTTAAAATGTGAACATGGTGAATTCTTTGATTTTATTAAAAAGACGTGCACAAATCCTGAAATGCATGTAAATGCCCGAATTCCATTCAGCTTTTACAAAATACCATATTCTAGCCGATAACCCAGTTTTACGAAACAGTTTACTTGATAATCTTCTTCGTAATTTTCAAACGTGTCCTTATAACGTGACCATACGTATTGGTTGTATGTATGAGGAAAATCATTTTTTTTTATTAAAAGTGCGCCCTAAACACAACCATTCCGAAAAATGGATAGAATATATCTTTGTGATGTTTTCCATGTATTGTTATCATCTTGCCTGGAAATAAAATAAATAAATAAATACAAATAATGTTTACATATGACTAGAACAAGCGTCGATGAACTGACCGTCCCCATGAGCAAAGTACACAAGTGAGTTGAAAGAAGAGAAATTCATTTCCCCACCCCTATACATTAGAAACTACACAGTATATCCTTTCCATTGAATTGTATTATACCTTATACATGTACCCCGGTTACACCAGCGAGACCGACTCCAGAAGACAAACCGAACGATACATCATAATAACCGGAATGACCAATATAACGGTCGGTTCGTAGTAGGTTGGATTCGGTTTGGCTGTGACTGAGCAGCTAGTCACACCACCAAACAGAAAACAAACCGAACGATATATCATATTAACCGGAGTGACCAATATACCGGTCGGTAGTCACACCATCAGTCGGACTGCACATCGGCTTCAAACCGACCGATTCCTTGTCATTCGGTGTGATCTAATCTTCTGTTCGGTCTGTTGTTGGTCTCATTGTTGTGCCGAGGGTATTACACAGGCTACTATCATTAGCGGTGCCTTATCCATTCATACATTTCTTTGTAGAGTTGCCGTTTTGATATCAAGTAAATTAAATGTGGTCATATTTTCGAAACAGATGTTGTATCATTTGTGGAATGACTTTGATATATTACCTGCATAGCTTAGATTTTCATGATCATGGTCTCTTGAGTTCCGTACAACTATTTTCCATTCTTTCTCATAATTATACATCATTATACCCATTCCTTAAACCGGCATTGTTTCACATATCGTTCAAGGGAAAGTCTTCATTACACATCACATCATAGATGTACTCTCAATCTCAATTAGATCTCCATCCTATACCTATACTCACGTGGATATCAGCTACTACCAATGGCGCACACTATCCCGCCCACTGTCCCGCCACATTGCAGCGTACATGTATATAAAGACTACGAATCTCCATAAGGCATAAATAAATAGCCAGTTTTTCCTGAATTGCCTTCAAACCCAATAAAACAACATCGGTTCCTTGGTTCTGCTTCTTTTCTTTATATACTACTACCATACCACGATCAATTGGTGATTTAATAAAGATGTAGATCATAATAGGCCTATTTATCAATCACACTCGAGTTTCTCGAGATCATCATATATCATAGAGTTTTGTTTTTTGTTTGTGGGTTGGGCTAACTGATAAATTTCCAGAGATATGATTATCGACTAAAATTCAACACATAAAAGTTTGATGAACAAATACGGAACATAATCCAATGTATTCTTTGCAGTATTCATTATTGCTCCTTCTTATTTTATATATCCTCTGGTTCCTTTCCTTTCTATTGTGGTTATAATTTTGCCACGTTTGTTCTGCTCCTCAATTATCTGCCCTATTCGTCTGACTTCTATATAACTTATGGTATGGTATGGTATGGTATTTATTTCATTCTTCATAAAAAACATATACAATACATACAGAGTATTAAAAAAAAAAGAGAAATATATAAATACATGTAGAAGGGTAACATTGCAGATAATATGAATACAATAAAATTAACAAGGAAACTAGTTAAGAAAGAAGATTTATGTCGAATGAGGGGTCAACAAAAAAGAGCATTTAGCCTTGTTAAACGTTGGTTCCCTAATTAGCGGATGAAAAAGAAAAAAAATTAAGTCGAAAACATTGATACATGAAAGACGTACCGGTACCATGGTAGGTTTTTTCTAAAGGTGATTGATATTCTAATTGAAAAATAATTAAAAAAACAAAAACAAAAACATAACCCATGTATGGACATTCATTTCAATTAAAGAAGAATAAAGGACAATGAAACATAACGATTTTGCCACCTATGGTCATCTATATATACCCACAGCTGGTACAATCTAACAATCAACGATCTACAAGAAGATGACAACAAGTTTAAGAAATCGTAAGTGGTCGATGATATTAGCACCATATCATTCATTCGTACATTTTTCTTCGACTGGATGCGGTGATGGTAGCACTAAAGCACCAAACACCAAAGCAAATTCACAGCCAACATTAACCCATAACATTCTTCTGTAAAATCCATTCGAACACCTCAGTTTTCTTCACTGCCTATTCTCACCCTTCCTCGATTACTAATCGTAATCCCATCGCAGTTATTCAGCTATTAACTCTTATTTATTTTATACTGTGTGGTTTACTAACCGTGTGGCTGTATTAACCTGTTTTTCACTTGACTAATCAATACTTTAGTAATCCATTTTGTGAGTTTGTAGTGCAATGCGAGTCCTCTTTGATAATGAAAATAAGGTTGCGATTCAATAAAAACATGAAACTCAAGTCGTGGGTACATGTATGGTTTGATTATAAGAGGTCCAATAACTTGATGATGTTTTCGAAGAATTGAAAGCTATCGTAGCTTTCGAGTCATTATTAAGTTAGAGAAAACTGAAATTTCGAACTCCAATGGTCATTCGGAGAGTATGACAATAAAGGATGATGTATCTTTGGCTACAGAGCTAAATTTCTTTATCACGTTTGGAAGACTAAGTTTTACAGCATTCCTGAAAAAGATAAATTCCTTTGCTTGCTTTGAATCATTCATTTTGCAAATAAATATTTGGAACTTACCACTTTACCTAGCTATGCCAGTAGTATGAATATAATTTCGAGAGATTACGATGACAAGCTAACATAAAAATGTTCAGAGAAATACACATAATCTCATGAAATGTATAGAATGTAATATGCATGCAATTAAAACTAATAATAGCACATCTTTTTATTTTGTATTTTTCAATTTTTGTTATATTAGTTATTACAAATAAATATGAATCAATACATATTTAAGCTTCATTGAGAGATCAGTTTCCTATTAGAAATTATTTCCCTATTCACCGCCAATTTAAATAGCAGTCTCATTAAACTTGAAGGGAAGAGATAGAAAAAGGGTGGTATTTATGACGCAGTTTATCTGCTTGCTTTTCATAACATTATGATTTGCAGTGCCTTGCTTTTGTAATTATAATATTATTTACAGGAGAGCAATCAGGTAACAATTAATTAATCAAAGCTATCTCATTCTTGAGAGTCACTAGATCCAAGCAGGTCTTTCGCATCCTTTTATATTTTGCCATTATTCCGAAATCAATATTTCATGCTAAGTTTTAAAATGTTTATAATTATGAATACCAACCGAAACGTTATGCACTATTAAAGCGGAGTTTTACATCAAAGTATATATTTTCTAGTCGGGAACTTCCTATCAAGTTTGTATACGAGTTCATTGGATATTTTATATGACAAATCAATTTTTCAAAAAATAGGCCTATATTAAATTCATTATCGCTTTCATTTACTTGTGAAAAAATTGCAGAACCAAATAATTTGAACAAGTAAGCATACGCTATCAAAAAATTTCGAAATTAAAGCATACAATCTTAGATTTTGCTAAAGTGACAAGTCATTAGTTTACGCAAATAATACTAATGCCTGTGGCACAAATAGTTCCACTTCGTTTTATACGTTTTTACATTCGCTGATTAAACCTTTGAAAGATGTTTGGCTATATCAAAGAATTCAACTCAAAGTTTGCATTGCATTACATTTTCTTATTGTACGATGTCACTTTAACAAGACCAGGGGGGGGGGGGCGTTTCACAAAACTTGTCATCAGTGACAAATGACAATTTGTGTTATAAGCTACTGAAATCCTTGCTTCTGATTGGTTATCATCAAATTTGTCACTGATTTTTGGTATCTGTCATTGAAAAAAGGCTTTGTGAAACACCCCCTGCTGTTCTAAGTCAGACAATTAACGCCTCGTGTGCAATAAAGATTACATTTTAAAGAAAAAAACAGTTTGATATAACATGAAAAAGTCGATATATCGGCAGAACACTGTAATATTATGTAATTCTATTTCTTAAATTGTATCGATTAGGTCGAGCTCGGAGATGGACAATACAGAGATTGCACGAATTAAGCCGATACAAGATGATCTAGCTGCTATACATCTCAACGATCTGGATATCATCGCTACGTTGGGTGTCGGTGGATTCGGTCGGGTCGAGCTGGTAAGAAAACCGATCTCTTTCAAGATGATCGGAAGTACTTTTTTTTATTTTTTTATTTGGCTTCAATTCAATTCAATTCAATTCATTTATTTTCCTCTTTCAATTGTTCATATTTACAATGAGGGGTTCATTTTAACATATTCACATATTTATATACATATAGATCAGTTTGCACAATACAATACATTAACAAAAACAACAACATGAAATTGAAAGGGAAGGAGGGCCGACTAAAAAGCAGAGCTTGTAGGGTGTAACCCCCCTGTAAAAGTAATTTTAATGAATTATTATTTTATGAGGGAAAAAAAAACTGATTCAGTAATACGAAAATTACTTTTAAACGCAAAACATTAATACTTTCGAGAAGTCAACTCGAGAAAAATAGATATTTGTCCATCCCATAGAAAATCATTTTTGGATTACATAGTACTTCTCTGCAATGTGACAAGGATATTGGAATTGTTTTTAGGTTTATTCCTGGGAGTGGTGGATTTAAGGGAGGGGTCATACAGGGGGGTGGGGGGGGGGGGGGGGTCATCCTACCCGAGTATCAGTCTTCGAAGCACAATACACATTCGTGTTCTCAGGGCTTTATTTCGTCAGGGATGTAGAGTTGAGACTTGGGTCGATATTTGGTACTACATTTTCGTATTATATATGGGGGCATTACGGGTATTTTAAAGAACTATTATGAGTATTTCACGAAAAATTACGTGAAAATGACCGTAAAATGCCATCATAATTTGACTTGACTTACGTGACTTAAGCCGTCCACACCATCACTGGGATGTATGATGGCTTCTGTTTCACTATGTCTTGCCACACCTTCCTGTCTTCTGTTAGCCTAGTGTCATAATTTAATGTTAATATTTCAAGTAACGGTATTGCTGGCTGCGGGGTTTAAGTTGGGATTAAGGTTATACTAGTCTTTGTAATTCGCGGTGAAGTGATTGTGGGCAGAGCTTGTGTCGTACAATCATTAAACGGAAATATATACAAAGCAATCACAGACAGACCTTTATACTTTGATTGATATTCATGGAAGTATATATGTTTTTTTAAGTCTAAATAACAAGAAAACTAAACTTTCCATCTTTGTCTGGTCGCACTATACAGGTTCAACTGGCAGGTGATAAGCGGACATTCGCCCTCAAGTGTTTGAAGAAACATCACATCGTAGAAACTCGGCAACAGGAACATATCTTTTCTGAGAAGAAGATCATGATGGAATCTAGCTCCCCCTTTATTGTCAAGTAAGTTCCTCCGTATTTGTTCTGTCTTTGTAAATTTCTAAGTTACCTTCTTCTTGTCATGCCATGAACAAAACATATATTGCTTTTGAGTTGAAATCAATATAAAGACTTGACAGATAGGACACAGTTTTTTAATGATAATGATGTGTCAGCCATAGCTTCAACTGTTGTGTCTTTCTTTCTTTATTCCGACTCGGCATATATCATTATAAGAAACTCGTGACTGTCTGTATATATATATATATATATATATATATATATATATATATGCAAAGCGCTTTGAGAGGGCCTGCGGTCCTGCATTGTGCTATCAAAGAACAAACTATTATTATAATTATAGTAGCGATGAGGGCACATCACGACCTTTATTTAATTTGTGTGTTATTTGATTTACCCATCAATAAACGTATACAACTTTTCCATAATTTAATATTGTAAGCTGATTTTTTTTTGTACATGCATTACTTCGTTTTTCAGTAAATTTGACCTGAATTTATATACACTCAGGGACCCCAAAAAAGAAAAAGGAAGTGGACACTCTTTATTGTTAAAAATGTTCATATAAACCATTAATGAAATATAATAAAATATATATCAAGTTAAAGGAAAATTAATACTCTATCAACGTCAATCAAGGTAAATTTTTTAACTTTCACGCTTGGATAGGCATATTCATGTAATCGTTAGATGGTCTGATTAAAACAAATTGCAGACATAGAGTAAGTAACCATTCAAATATTACTACACAAAAAGTCATGTGCATCTGTAAGAGATTCTTGTTCAACAATGAAAACAAAGAATGAGAAACAATGAGGAGGCTTGAGCTCTGGATGTCAATTGTCGTTTCAGGGATGAATGATTTTGACAAGCATGGTCAAGATGCCTCTCCTTTCATTGTTCTCTTGATTGTTTTTTGTTTGTCATTGTTTTAATCTAACTCTACAAGATGGAAATGCTCATAACATTTGAATGGTCAGATGCTCCATTTTTGCAATTTTCTTTCAGAGACTCTTTTATTGCTAAATGGATATGTTCACCCATATTTGAATGATTAGGCTATGATTCCATTAGCATTATCATCTTAAAGAGGATTCATTTATGATTATTTATGTTTATTTAGATATATGAATTATATAAAATCTTAATTATAAATAGTGCCCACTTTCTTTTGTATTTGCTTAGTGTTTCTTTGTCATCAGCGTTACTGGAAATACTTTTGTACAAGACAATTTCAAGCGTAACGAAAATCAATCTATGATTTACGGGAAATTGTTTCTTTCAGATTGTTCAAGACATTCCGTGATCAGAAGTATATCTACATGTTGATGGAAGTCTGCTTAGGAGGAGAGCTCTGGACCATTCTCAGGGACAAGTAAGATGCTCACTTTCACTTTTTATCAAGAGTTCTTTTATAGGAAGAGTTTAAAGAGAAGGTTGAGTTCTGGAGAGAGGTGAAAAATAATTTATGAGAGTTGTCATTGTTATTATGCAAGTGTGGAAGAGCATCGAGGAAAAATGTTCCCTGAAAAGTATGGCTCTTTAAATGCGTTGATATTCTAAATATGGCATGTAACAGCATAAAGATCGGGACGGATTTTATGCCACGTGTTCGTGTAGTCCCATATAAATATTTCTGTGTACAGTGCTTGTCACTTTACCAAGACCGAGCTATATTTCTCATCATATTGATGATTCCAGAACCTTGCAGTACACACCAATACTTACATGGCAGATGATCAACATTTTCTGATCGATTCCACACCATTCGCATGTCGACCAGAACTCAACTTTATCTTTAAGACATGGACGTCCAAATTTTTGGAAATAAAACGGTGCTCATCGTGCTTAAATAGAAATGTTGAGTAGTACTAGCTTTGTAACTCTTCTTTAAAGAAACACTAGTTTCATCAACGTGCTGCAGCCTTCTGTCGATTGCACTCTGTAAATTTGTACAGAGTGTAATGCGTTTTTCTTTCGTTTGTTGTTTTATTGCGAACAAACATCATTTCAGCTAGTGTTGATAACTAGTCATGCAAGCAGCCTATTTTAGAGGGAGTTCCACGTAGGCCAATGAAAATTGGTTCACTGCTGCCCAGTTCCATGATGTCAAATAATTTTGTTTTATCTACCACAAATACAGACAATCCGAGTCATCTATAACATGCATATGAAACCAGAAGTAAACATACCAAATGAGCACTTACAGATTGTGAATGTTACACTCATAAGCCAGCGGAAAAGGCAAAAATGCATGAACATGGAGTACCGGTAGCTTAATTTATCTCAAGTAAAAATATACTGCACCAAGTATTACCATGCAGTTCTCGAGTTAAAGGGTCGAGTCGCTTCTGCTGTAAACGTTAGTATTACTTTTGTAATCCTATTCAAATCTTATATCAGCAAATTTTATCACACAAGGCATTATATACACTGGGAACTGGTATTAAAATAAACGACTGACTCTTTTCGAATAAGGTTTTTAGGAATTGTTAGGTTAGCACAATACAAGAATCAATATCGTCATTTTTTCTTCCATAGGGGTCATTTTGACGACCGAACAGCGAGGTTTTCCACGGCCTGCGTGGTTGAAGCTTTCCACTACTTGCACAGTCGCGGCATCGTCTACCGCGATCTCAAGCCAGAGAATCTGCTCCTTGACAACAAAGGCTACGTCAAATTGGTACGTATGGGACTACAAAGATAATCTTGATAATGGAGCTTCGAGTCGAGGGTAGACCAGGGACCCGTTTCACAAAGCCTTTTTTCAATGACAAATGACAAATATCAGTGACAAATCTGCTGATAACCAATCAGAAGCAAGGATTTCAGTAGCTTATAACAACAACTGTCATTTGTCACTGTTGACAAGTTTTGTGAAACACCCCCCTGCTCTTCATCGGCGTGTTATACAAATTCTTGAGAGCCCCAGTCGAGAGCTAGGCAGACGCCTTATCTCTATATATCAACTTTATACTTTACACTATATGCAAGCGAGCAAAATCAACGGGCAGAAAATACACTTCTAGATAGTAAAACTTTATTTAGTCGTAAAAATACACTTCAAAATGAATACAATATATATATTCGGGACTTTTGGATGCCTTTTTGTCCGAATGCGGGGGGGGGGGGAGGGGGTAAAGGCCTCTTATTATTTGTACACCTACAATTTAGTCTACACACAAATGAGGTGTTTTTATTATGCATACATCTCTTTCAAAACTTGGCAGAAGAGAAGTAGCCGTGTTCAAATACTCAATCTTGTTTAATACCACTAGACGATGTTAACAGAGAATGTCTCTTTTCTGTGATCTACAGGTCGACTTTGGTTTCGCGAAGAAGATCGGATTTGGTCGTAAGACCTGGACCTTCTGTGGGACTCCCGAGTACGTGGCACCGGAAATCATCCTCAACAAAGGTCATGACCTGTCATGTGACTACTGGTCCCTGGGAATCCTCATCTTTGAGCTGTTGACTGGAAAGTAAGGATGCGCTAATATCATTACAAATTTATGTAAATGCTTTGGGTAACATGTTTTGTCACTTTCGGCCTTGGGAGATCGATCATCACATCACATGGTAGACGTGATGAGTATGATGGGTTAAGGAAAGATTACTTCCAGGGACTGACCTGGGGCCCGTTTCACAAAGCATTTTTTCAATGACAAATGACAAAAATCAGGGACAAATCTGCTGATAACCAATCAGAAGCAAGACTTTCAGTAGCTTATAACAAAAACTGCCATTTGTCACTGATGACAAGTTTTGTGAAACGCCTCCCTGGACTTACCACCTCAATCGGCCATTGTAAGGGCCTTAGAGGATAATGATCCTTTTAAGGGCGTCCAATAACGCCTGCCCGTCTGAACTTTGTTTCAGTTTTATTTTGTATTATGGGGTTCGGTTTCTATTATACTACTGACTTAATTCTGACAAAATCTGGTGTATACGACAGATATGGATCTGTGTCGAATCGATCCGACTCTTCAAGGGCTCTGGGACAAAACCCGACAGTGATTACCCTTTTGCACGTGACCTATTGTTTAAGTAATTCATAGTTGTCATATGGTGTATTCATAAATTTCTGCATTTCATTAAATTCATTGTTCTTATATCAGACAAGTGTTCATGATAAGTATATCTTTCGTTATTTGTACTTATCTACATTCTTCTGCATGTCATTGTCTTTCGTAAAAAGTAATAATTTGATAAATAAATGTTATACAAAAAAGAAAGGTGTATTGGAAATTGCCTTAGCCTTGACGGATTGACACTCTATGGACATCTTTCAAGACTTCAACACCATTTAAATAATTCTCTTTGATCCACAGTCCGCCATTTACTGCCAACGATCCCATGAAGACATACAACGTCATCCTAAAGGGTATCGACATGGTCGAGTTTCCACGGAAGATCCCTCGTAGTGCCGGTAACCTCATCAAGCGACTCTGTCGGGACAATCCCGGCGAGAGAATTGGCTACCAGAAGAATGGCATTAGTGATATCAAGAAGCACAAGTGAGTTTTTTTAAAAATTTTATCTGTGCATTAATCCAAAATTTATTCCCCATTTATTCTACTTCAACTTACCATGTCCATTTTATTATTTTATTTTCTCTTTGTATAAATGCTCCGTTTTAGTTTCGTAAACTTAAATATCTTCCACACTTTATATATTTACATGTATTCTGCATATTTCCTTTCCTTATTAAGAGCTATTCTTATAATTATAAAACAGCTGTAATCCCAACTTATCCGAGACAAATTCCGTTACGATATTTTCAGTATCTTTCATGTCATAAGTTTTGTTCCTTTTCTGTGCATTATGTTCCTTTTCTGTGCATTATGTACATTGTTACTTTTCTTTTAATACAAAATTTTAATGAATTCAATTGTATTTGATATTGCTGTCCTTCTTCTCCCATTCCCGTATTCTTTGTTTACTCTTTCGCTCATTTTTATCTTACCTAACTAGTCTCTTTCAGACCCTGTTTCCTTTTTGTCCATTTTTAAAGCTTTAAAAAACATCTAAGAGTCGACTGCCATTATTTGAAAGCTTTCTATTTACTTTTTCAGATGGTTCCAAGGTTTTGACTGGGAAGGTCTCAGGAAGCAAGAAATTGCCGCCCCTCTTCCTCCAAAGGTTGGTATGGTGGCCTAACTGGTTAATTAATTAGGGGCATGGGCGTTGGGAGGGGGCCGGGGGAGGGGCGCACAACCGGCTGTGCCATACCCCGATCATGCATACCTTTAGTACATTATGACATCTCTTTCATCTCTTTGAAATGGCAGTCTGCATGAAGGAAATTATGCAATTATGCAGAGGCATAAAATATCGCCGATAATAATTTCCATAGTACCCTTAATAATAACATTTTGTTTCAAACTGTTTTTTTTAAACAGTTTGCTTTTTTTCTATGATTGGTCCACTTTCAGATTTTCAAAATCGCATCGTTTCTTCTTTATGTTTCAGGTGAAAGGTTCAAGCGACTGCAGCAACTTCGACAGCTACCCGAAAGATGTCGATATCCCGGCCGATGAAACGTCTGGATGGGACGAACACTTTTAAACGCGAGTCGAAACCCACCCGAAGGCTAACGGAATCCCGTCCGATTAAACGAGGGTAGACCGAACACATCTAAACGCGCATCGGAACAATGCGATTCGATGATTGTCGAAGCCCTATCCATGGAGACTAAAGTAATGGCCGAAGGTTGCCGAAACCGGATAGGATGACTGGGAGAAAAAGGACGAAAACTTCTGGAAAAAGCCCCTTTCCATCATGACAAATTTGGCAAAATCAGGGCTGTGTGAAAATATTCTTATTCTGGAAAACAGACAAATGATGATTTAGATGGCGAGAACCAAGCCAGTTTTCAAAGAAGATTTACACATATCGTATGGAAGGAAATTCTCTTCGAGACGTACTAAGTGGGACAATGTATATGTTGACTAGATCCAATATATGAACATTGGATAAAAAAACTTATCGGCAGCAGGATGCGCAGAGACGAATGTACTTTCAACTCGGTGAATGCAAAAGTGTTCATCTATTTTTCGGCGGATTGTGGTATGAACAATTATTGTCATATTTTATTTCCTAAACTTCTTGATGAAAGTGTTGTACTTTGGATATATTAGCTAAGAAAAAGACAGATGTACATATATTCACTCACAGATACACAGTGCCAATGGCGTGAATGCGATCAATAAAAGTTACTTATTATATCCAGCTACATGTAACAATGTGTATTTACAGACTACATGCATATATCTGCTTGTTGAATTTTAACAGCACTGAATAAATTCTTATTGATGGATTGGTCAAACATGGAGCTCGTGATGGATCGCTCCATTAGTTACCATGGAAACATAAGCAATCGCCATGGTTATGTTGCCATGGAAAGAACACTCGACAGAGAGTATTGAAATTATTATTGTAAGGGTAGCAACTTACATCATGCCATCGATTGTACTAGGCTGTTACTACGGTGTTGACCTTATCAAACGATTCGATTAGGAAAAATACAATTTTCAAAAAGATGTACTTGGGAAGACTAAGTTTATACATATATATTTAAGGATACTCAAATAGTAGTTTATTATTGATACATGTATTTGTAAAGTAGGATTAGACGTGAATATCAATTTGAGATACGAACAAGTATACATATATATTTGTTAGTAATTCGGGATGGTTTGCAGCGAGTCTACGCATTATGCGCTAGATTATGTTTTAGAGGTAAGCCTGACATTAGAAAAGGCAATAGATTTAACATTTCATCCCAAATCATTTGTTTTCTATATGGCCTTATCATTTTTCGCACAAACAGCGTGCTAGCATGAACATTCACACAAGGAACATTACGCTGGTATAAGCTTCAAACTTTAAGCAGTATAAATGTCAAAGAAGAAACGGGGCCTTTTAAAACGTTTCTTATTGTATTTATGATTAATACTACGAGCACTTGTAAATATGGCTTTGTATATATTTATTACTGAGAGATGCATTCTACTATTACGGCGACATTTTATATTTAATAGCCTTATCATATTTTATTTGTGCGGGTAAATGACAAATTGTAAGAAAAGAAAGTATTTTACCATGTTTCAATTGTGTCTGATTGGGTTTTAATGCAAGTAGTTGATTAGGTAGTCTTATAATGGATGTCAATTTTTTCTTTGATCAAATATCTCCTCATATAATTATTGGTGATTTATTGATATTATTTGAAAAGTGAATATTAACCATGAAAATGTGATTGAGTAGGCCTAACAATTTAAGATGAATAAAACAGGTTATTTTGAATGATACAATTGTAACATTTTGATTAAACGTAATTATACTTTAATTTTGAAAACCCAAATTGTTTTACTTCATTTTATAAAACCATGTGCACTTTTCTCGATTCTAGAATGATTGCATGATAAAACCGGAACTGTTTTTTTGTTATTCATTCATTTGATTGTTAACTCAATAGGGTTGATTAAAACAAAAACAAAATTACTGTTTGGTCATTTTGATATTCAAAAAGTGTCTGATTGCATATTGTGATGATAAGGATTATTCGATTATGCATTACAAAAAGGTGTATTTCGCATTACTTTTTAAATCTACCACCCACACAGGTTATTATGGATAATATACATTCGGTATTTCTATTTTAAAACTTCAAAGAAACATTCACTCTCTTATCATGTATACTATCATACATTTTTCGGGTCATGTTTCTAATATCGCAATTAGCAATCTGTGATACTTAAATAAGACTATAACGAACATACAATCGACTTCATGAATCAATTTATGTCATGTCATTGTAAATAATATATTGATAAGTGTAAAATGTGTGCTAAAATATGGATGAGGATAAGAGGAAATAAGCTCTTCAATTTGTTTATAATTTATGAAGAACTTATTTTACAGCGGGATATTGTTATTTCAATTAGCAGCTATTGGAATCAGAAATTATACTAGCACTACGAGGCATTATTGGGGCAAAATATATTTATTGTATGACAAATATGTAGTGAATAGTGACAAACTTTGAATGGTATAATTATCATTACTGACATTTAATGAATGTATAATTATGATGATGCAAAATTTTGTATAAATCACTTCCTTTTTTTCAATTTCGAACAAAACAGAACAAACGTTTTTCTGAAAATATTATTTGATTTTAAAATGATATGAATTGATAATTGGAAATTTTTAGGAAAATAATAGTGGAATATGTATTAAACATGTAAAGGGGTGTTTTGTATCTGGATATCAACTAATCTGTAACATTAAAGAAAATATATGGACATGTTTTCGCTGTTCTATGAATTTGCGTCACGTTTGCCAACTGTTTGCGTAATTTGTCAAAAGTATGGAAGTCGATGCAGCACAGGTAACTGGATATCGGGCACATAAAGAAAAGGCAGAAAGAGGTTGAGATTGAGACATTAAGACACTAACCGATAGAAAGACAGAGATACAGAGAGAGAGAGAGAGAGAGAGAGAGAGAGAGAGAGAGAGAGAGAGAGGGGGGAGAGAGAGAGAGAGAGAGGAAGGGAGAGAGAGAGAGGAAGGGAGAGAGAGAGAGAGAGAACACAGAGAGGGGTGGGGGTCTGCCTCTGGCGCTGTTTTTCCTGTCGCCTGGTTTGAATCTCTTGTCTTTCAATTCCACCCTTCTGTCTCCATGTCTCCTTCTTTATGATAGCCCCAACCCTCAGTCACACGGTTCTCACACCGCCAAACCAGCTTCACATCTACTACAAACCGACCGATTCTTTGCCAATGGGGGCAATGTATTATTTGTTTTCTTAAGCCCGTGTCTGGTGTCGGTCTTGTCGGTATGATTCGGGTATTACGTAACCCTCGCTGTCTCCCTGTCTATGCATCCCTTTCCCCCCTCATTACCCCCCCCCCCCCCCCCCATTTCGCACCCATTCCCTCCCTCTCTCTCTCCCTCTCTCTCTCTCTCTCTCTCTCTTTCTCTCGCTCCCTCCTTCCTCTCTCTCGCTCCCATCCTCTTCTCTTTCTCTTTCTCTTTCTCTTTCTCTTTCTCTCTCTTGCTCTTCTCTCTATCTCTATGTCTATCTATTTATATATATATATCTTCTGCTATTCAGTACAATAACATACATGTACTTACTTATATTAAAAATTAAAAGAAAAAACAACCTTGACGAAATATGACAATTTCTCTAAGTAAAATATATAATTATCATTACATTTAGTGTCGGCTTTTTACAATTTTATGTATCGACCTGCCTTGGGAATAATTAAGGCGTCTTACAGAAAGGGCATGTTCTTACAGAGCTCTGGATTCGGCTGCAATTAAACTGGTTTGATTCGAATTTATTTCCGTATACAAAAAGAAGTACAATAATCGAAACATACATAATATGTACATATACTATAAAAGATGAACGGCTGGATGGCCCTGCTGATGGTATTTGACCCCCAAAATACCAAACAATTTGTCACTGCATACATTCCCTTTTCGGTAATGGTTTCATACATACTAGCCTAGGCCATTGATGGAATTGTAACCTATTATAATGTGTGTACAACCCAGACACCCTAAGACCCATATTCTACTAACATTTAAAGGTACTATGTCCCTTTTGCAGCCGACCTCAAATTCTGTAGAACTTTGCAGGAATTATGAATATGTCATGTATGTCCTATCTGTGAAATTTAAACGTTAGCAGTGTCCTCATATTCAAATTATGCAAGGAAACCCGTTTACTTGCTAGACTTCACTGTCAGACACTATTGAGTGACTGACTGGCTTTTTTTCTTCTTTGGTAATAACATACATGAAAAGAGTTGTAAAGGGTACATGAGCATTTGTCTACATGAATAACCCACTTCTTGTGATGGCCAAGATTAAACTGATTGAATCTTTGCGCAGCATAAAACGTATGACCATTCGGTACAATTGTCTGAAAATCAAGACTATTACTTTTGGGCTCTATAGCCCTAAAGTCGATTTGACAACTAATAGTCATTATTTTCCCACTTGAAGACATTTTCAAGCCCCACCCTTTTTAGGGAAGTTCTAAACAATTATTATCTTTCAAATGCAGTTGGAATTTAACTTTTTCATTTTTTTGGCCTGCAAATGGGACATAGTACCTTTAAAATAGGCACAGGGTTATTAAAGCTTTTGTTCAAAATCGGGTTTAACAAGTAAGTTTAAGGTATAAGTTTTCTCTTATTTTTGTAGATCTTAAACACGTTATAAAATCATGATTATGATTATGATTTTAGACCCATGGTTGGGTTTGATAAATTGAGTTAGTAGAAAACGGACCTTACAAATTACATTTACAATCTTGTCGCGGAACACATTCAAACATTAAGAGTGTGAGCATGGAATGGCCAAATTGAAATGAGGATTACCTCTTTCTTGTAGTTACATTTCGTTCTGTCAATAAAGTTAGAAATAAACAAGTTACTACTTACGTTACAATGTCTAACGCATGCATCATCATGATTTGTATGTAGCCTTATAGACGGTAAAATGCCAAACAAGCATTTTTTCCTCTTCTTCTTAAAAACAAACATGAACGAACAGATATCCTCATCTTTGGCAAGTAAAATACTATAAAATAGCCTATCAATATTTATTATACGACATCTAATTAGACAATGGAATAGGCGTATACATAAAACCTAAGTAAATAATTTCGTGCAGTTTGAAACCAACGAAGTTCTAAAATTGTTTGTAAAGAACCCATGGGACCGCTTTCTTATTTTTTGTATTATTAGTTGACGTCTTTAAAAAAGCTATTATTAACCACTTTTTTGGTTTTAAATCATTACTATGAGTAAATACACCAAAAATATCTCCAATGAGTTTAATTTGCAAGGTTTTTGCCAATAATATACTGACCAATATCATTTTACAATAACTTCACTTTGAAGACAATACCCTTCAACTCAAGTATTTAATAGTTTACTTGGTCGTGAAATTAGTTTTGCTTTAATACAGTACGCACATAAAGACATCTCCGACAGCTTTGAAGGGCAATGGTTAGTGAAATACACATACACCTTCAATATGAATAATGCAAAATACATCTATTCCGAAAGGCCTAAGAATCAAAGATATTAGCATAGCTAGGAGATAAGAATTAAAAGAATTCCTTATCAGGCCAGTTATCAAACAAAATGACACCTTTTATACATTTATGTTAACAAATCTATACTAATACTTGGTAACATATCGGACATACATGTTGTACTTAGACTTTTCAAGATTCCACACTTTCACTGGGAGATTTCTTAAGAACACGCATTTTTGAGAGAACACAGTCCCACTCTACAAAGCACGTCTGTAGGTGGCGCTCCACACTTCCGATATCTGTTGAAAAAGCACTACGGCCGTGCAGCATTCGATGATTGTTAAACGTCAGCATATCACCTGTAGACGAAAAACAAAGGAACAGAGAGAAAAATAGAAAAAATCATGATCACAAAGGCTATCTTAAAGAAATAAAAATAAGGCACTCTAAATAACTAGGACTCTACCTTTTCAAACATTCTGAAAGTATTTTTACAAAGTAGGCCTACATTAATCAGAACACGATTTTGAAAGGAGATATAATATGATAATACGAAATTGAAATTGCCCGTAAGCTAGGCTACGATCATATTTTATATGAGAGAAAAATGACTTTTATCCGCATAACTGGGATGGCATAACTGGGACAGCATAATTGGGACCGCGTAACTGGGACCGCATAACAGGGACCGCCTAACTGGGATGACAATCCACAGGAGCATAAGACACCACCCGCCCCGCCCGCCCCCAATAGCCGTCAACCCCGACCCCTCTACCCATCACATCGTTTGAACAGTGGTATTAAAATGAATAACAGCAATATGGCGTCCATTTATATTAAACAGGTAACATGTTTACTTCTCATAAACTATAAAATACTAGTGATCAGAATATCAATTAACTTTTCACACAGTGTGACATATCCCAATGCTGAAAGATAAACTCCAGTTCTGGTAAAAAAAAAAAAAAAAATTCTCACAGAATCAAACGAAACTTTATACACTGAATGTTCAAGATTACAAATAAATGACATGTACAAAACAATTTTGGAAGAAAATGTATACTGGCTGAGTAATGAGCACAGAAAGACAAGGAAATCAAGGTAGTACTAGCCCCGACACCACGAGTGTTGTCCCATATATAGCTTTCCAAGACTCGGTCAAATTTATTATGATTTTGATGACTCCAGAACCTTGCAGTGCACACCAATACTTACATGCTACATGATCAACTGTTTCTGATCATTTCCACACCTTTTCTTTCACAATGCAATCGCATTACCAATACTAAAGTTTATCTTTAATGACACAAGTTTATGACCTAACAAGTTTGATCAAACCGGTATGTTGTTCGACATTTTGCTCCGGAGACAACTGTATGCCCTACGCTTTATTTTGTGGAAAGACCGAAAGAATGGGGGTTAGGGTCAGGATGGTAATTGGGCTTTAGGGTTTAGGTACAGTGTTGGAGCCAGCCCGGTGGGTGGGGGGGGGGGGGGGGGGGGTGAAGTTAGTCGTTTGATTAGCGTAGAAAATTACCACGCAGCAATAATCGCAGGAGTTTGTGTCTTTATACATTTACAACATGAATTTTAGACTTTGACAGCTGTGTTGTTTGTATTAGACCAATAAATATTTGTTTTCCCTGATACTAAATATAAATGACCTCGTGCAAATTGAGTCAATAAACAACACGGCTGGTACTTTGATATAAATAAATCGTCAGTACCTTCTTTCATTTTGTATTTGAATACGTTATCATCTCGCAGAAGGATCTTGTTAAAGGCCTTTATTGCAGAGAACATAGGTATGACGTCATCAACTGGGACACGGAATAGAGAGGCGTGGTATATCTCGTTGAAGGTGATCTGTTTCAGCTGGCCTAATGCATCTAATCTGAAAAAATAAGATGGAAATGAAGTTGATGATGAGAATTTCTATTTAAAACTTGTAACTAACATTAATACGAAATTAAATAACATTATCCAAAGTATTTGGCTGGTATTTTACATAACGAGTGGATGACTAGTGAGGTGGTAAATATGATAAGCTCTGATATTCTTGAAAACAGCTTTGGTAACTTTGGTTAAAATTACATTATGTTAGGTTTCTTTAAATAAATATTTATTAAAAACAAAAAAAGGGGGGGGGGGGGATTCGCCCCAAAATACGAACTTTAATTACGATTCTAATTAAAACCTTTATCATAATTTAAAGAGTACCTGATCGCAGGGTCCCTGCAGCGAAAAGAAAAGCCCTGCTTAATGGCTGCTAAGACAACTTTCTTCGAATTGATTATAGTTATATATATATATATATTTTTTTTTTTTTTTTTTTTTTTTTTGGGGGGGGGGTCGCCCTTTTTTGTTTATGACTTCGATGTTAATTTGTAGCCTACCTCATCACCTCCATCTGTATATACATGTATATCAGGAAGGTGAAAGAAGCAACGATGGGTAGCCTTTATAGGTCCTATGACAATTTTTCCAGAAATAACTTTTTATGTTAATTTTTTTTTCTCAAAAGGGGGTCGCCCCCTTAATCAGGGTTATTGGAATGACTTCATCAAAGATACTTCCAGCCTACCTAATCAATGGGTGTCTAGCGTGATGATAAAAGCCCTGCTGAGTTATCTTCTTGTTGACTGATATGGCGACATGTTCTATCTCGTGTTCGGTAAGCATATTGAAAGCGTCGTGGTGTTCGGTCTTCAACTCCATGGCGGCTTTGAACCCGTCGATGAGCAGGCTGTCGCCGCCGACTGTAGAAGTGTTCTTGATGCAGTGGAAAAGGGCCACCTGTCCAAGTTAAAGAGAGTTAAGGTCTTATAACTTTGACCATCCAAAACCTGACAGTATATACTAATTCGTATGTAATACAGTATTTTAAAATGTCTTCTAGTTTCTAGTTTCTTTCACAATGTAATGGCATATTAACGAGGGACCCGTTTCACAAAGCCTTTTTTTCAATGACAAGTGGCAAATCTGCTGATAACCAATCAGATGTAAGGATTTCATTAGCTTATAACAAAAACTGTCATTTGTCACTGATGACAAGTTTTGTGAAATGGGGTCGTATATGGATGGGTAGTATATCTTACACCATGATTTGGGCTAGCGAATCATATAACACTTGAAAATGACACATAAGGATAATATCAACTTGGAATGAAACAATAATAATTATTGCCATTCAAACTACATTTCCAGACCCAAAGTAGTTTTTTTTTTCGAGTATGTTTTTTTCTACACTATTGGGAATGTTATCAATGATTTATTGCTAGCTCATTCATTGATCCTCTTGTCATTAAGTATTAGAAACAAATCAATCGATACATTACCCGTAAAAGACATTTCCTTGATTAACACAAACACTCAGTGGCACTTGTTGCGTATACGCCACCCGTTACTAAAGTTTGGACAATATTAGCAACAAATCGCTCTTTTCTCACCTTTACATAGTGGACCTCGCAAAGTAGCCATGAAATTTTCACAGGTGCTTCATTTTCTCAACGTTTGTCTTAATGTAAACCTAAGGATCTAGCTATTTACACCCCCCCCCCTCCCCTCTCAACAAAAAAAATGAGGTGACTTTTACTATTTATGCGTCCAGAACGGTTTTTGGACACCTACCCCCTGGATATCCACCACCCGGATACGGCCCCCTCAGACAACTACCCCCTAGGATAGTTGTCCGGGGAGTAGTTGTCCTAGAGGATGGTTGTCGTAGGGGGTAGTTGTATTGGGCGTAGTTGTCCGGGGGTAGTTGTCCTAGGGGGGGTAGTTGTCCTAGGGGATAGTTGTCCTAGGGGGTTGTTGTCCTAGAGGGGTAGTCGTCTAAGTGGGTTGGTGTCCTAGGGGGTAGTCGTCCTAGAGGGTGGTTGCCCTAGGGGGTTGTTGTCCTAGGGGGTAGTTGTCCTAGGGGACAGTTGTCCTAGGGGGTTGTTGTCCTAGAGGGGTAGTCGTCTAAGTGGGTTGGTGTCCTAGGGGGTAGTCGTCCTAGAGGGTGGTTGCCCTAGGGGGTAGTCGTCCTAGAGGGTGGTTGTCCTAGGGGGTAGTTGACTGGGGTGGATATCCGGTGGTGGATGTCCAGGGGGGTAGGTGTCCGGATACGGCTGGAACGTGACTTACCCCTGGAGGGCTGACATAGTAAGAGAAGTCCGTATGAGGCATGAGATAGCCGTTAGAAAAACCCAGCATGTCGCCACCTTCAACCACCATGACGTCACTGTGTGTGCTGCCAGGGGGGGGGGGTAGAAAAAGATTCAGATAAAAAGAGTTTACATTTTTATCAAAATTTACATAATTATACAATATTTTTCAACATATGACAGCCCTAAGTTATTATTTAAAAGAGAAGTTCATCATTATGAAGCCAGAGACTAAATATAATTACTAACATGCGATGAATTGATACTGAGATCCCTTATCCTTTCATTGGCCAGTTCTTACACTCATAACAACATTCTATTCCTTTCTTTAACCACGTGACCCAGAACGATTGATTCTCATTGGCTGCTTGCAGAAGGAGTTAACACGTACTTCAGAACTGTCGCACGCAAAATGTGTCGATCATATTCGGAATGCATTATGTGCAGTATTCAAGATAAATTTTGATACGCTTTTATTTAGAACCTATTTCTCATACTCGATAAAAAATATGCGTTTTATTTCACGTTTTAGAATAAACGTTTATATGAGAGGGAGTACTACACAATAGTTCTGTTTAATGCATCGCCATGAGAGCCTTTAATAATTGAGCTTCTGAAATGGATGGAGGGGGAGGGGGTAGGGGTAGGGGACTACTTGAGGACTGTCTCTTACCCAAAGGTACTAGGTGTGATGTATCCGACGCGATCAGCCAGTTTATGAATCTGATGGGACATTTTTGGAGCGTTCTTAACAAGCGATATTCCAAGCA
Source organism: Strongylocentrotus droebachiensis (assembly GCA_035222895.1). Lineage (NCBI taxonomy): Eukaryota > Metazoa > Echinodermata > Echinoidea > Camarodonta > Strongylocentrotidae > Strongylocentrotus > Strongylocentrotus droebachiensis. The sequence goes on along the minus strand of JAVYIG010000246.1, from coordinate 406,100 downwards.
CCTGAGTAGAAACAGAAATTTAAATTATTGATAATATACGGACTCTTTCAAGATTGAAATAAAGCCATTATGATCCGTATTTTGCAGAGTCTATGTCAACATTAAGAAAACGAACTCTTGGAGCTCTGTCTAACTTCCTTTAACTTTGAAAAACCGACGAAATGTAGACCGAGTTTAAACGTATTCAAATCGGCATCAGGTTTCACTTTTAATAGATTACCAAACAAAGATTACCTGTTTATCCAACGTGCACAGAGCAGCTAGACAATAAACATGTGCATTAAAAATCAGGACCGTCAAAACACGAGTATGATAAGATACACGCAATATAAAATTGAAATGGCTTATTCTCAGGCTCATGATATCTTCGCCTGTCTATTCACGTTTACTAAAGTTTAGAATCCAAGCGTGCAACCCAATCTCAGCCAACTTATTCTTATTTTGCAATTTAATTTACTTTTACATCATTTTATGTTTTGTTTCTAAATAAGACTTTCCAGATACGGAAGAAGTATCACCACCCCTCCCCCATTAAATTCACAACACAATCATCAACGTAGCATCAGGCTAGATCATTAAAAGCAGATTTGCTTTAGTCTTAAAATAGGTCGTTTTTGTAATGTGACCACATTTTATGCATATGCCTTTGTGAAGCGCCTTGATACGAATTATTTCATTCACTTAATACAATAAAATTTATCTCATTAGTCAAAATTCAAATTTCATACTTTAGTTGTTCCCAGGTAAAACTAACAATAGGGCTTGCTTTAAATAACAACACAATATATCCAATTTGCATTAAACTTTGTGCTGACTATTGAAATACAATTATTTGTAACAGGTGAATGAAATAGTTCGTATCGAGGCACTTAAAATTGTAAGTATAATTTGCTTACAGTGCCAAAATGGCCTACTGGGAACAATTTCATTTAGCATTGCTATTAGGGTTTACATTCTCCTTTTAGCTATTCTCACCTTTATTTCGGAGAGCCAATCCAAAAGCGCTCTGTCCGACTGCATCAGTTCATCGAATTCAAACGTCCTGAGACGACTCGACGACATGACGTCGGACCCCCAGAGATCGAGCTTGGCGTCGGCCACGGGATCGCGGTCGGACTGGTCGAAGCGGTTACATCGAAGCCAGTTACTGGGGACGCTGGTCATGTGACCATCACTCCATTTGATGGCAAGCACCTGACCGTCTTGGGTGATGGAGACGACGTCGGCTTGGATGTCCAGATCGAGATGCTGTTATGTAATGAGGAAAACTAATATCAAGAGCCTGTAGCCCCATATGATCATATGATCACTTATTTTCTGGCAAATGTTGCGTCGCATGCGGGGGGGGGGGGGGGTGGCGAGTTCATTTATTTTGAATTTGTTATCATATTTAGTACATTTTTGACAAATTTACTTGCTTAATAACAAAAATGGTGTCTAACGTTTTTCTCGCTTGCTTTGTCTCTCTTGAAATTATTACCTGAATACTCAGGCAATTAAGAGACGTACCCCCCTCCCCCCCCCCCCCACACACACACACACACACGCGCCAAAAGTTTGCGCATACGACTATTGAGAATATGCCTTATCATAATGTTTTTCCATACGATTATTGAGAATATGCCTTATCATAATGTTTTTCCATACGATTATTGAGAATATGCCTTATGATATTGTTTTTTAACGATAGTTCCATCACAGAATGATATTGATGGAGAAATTAAATACAAAATATGACTGCAGAGTGAGATGACATGACGCAGATTCGTTACCATGGCTTCAAAAGGGCAAAACAAAATGACTAAACCATATTTAAAATTGCATTATCTAGACTGAGACGCTTCAGAGGTGTTGTGGTAGGGCAACTTGAAGAAGAAAAAAGAACTGAGGATGTTTTCTTTTGTTTCGATTTGGTTGTTTGATCTATTCGGCCATCTCGTCGGTCAAATGAATCCACCTCCACCTCCTCCTTCACCAACACCACCACCTCCACCACCTCCTCCTCCTCCTCCTCCTCCACCTCCTCCTCCTCCTTCACCTCCTCCTCCTCCACCTCCCGCCGACATTCAAAATGAGTTAGCGACGCCCTATATACTCACCTGTGTATACTTGAGTTTGCCGTGAGCTCCTTTACTGTAGCACCCTTCACAGTGACAATTACTCTTGAGCCAGACATTGGGGTACCTCTGACTGTCCCCGTCTTCCCATTGGACGACCACCATCTTGGCATCCGGGTCCGTGTTGACGCTGGTGATGGGAATCGACCTCGACCAGTTGTGGTCGGCGTAGAGGGCAGCGTGATCGTCGAATGCGGAGCTCGCTGGCTGGGCACATCGCGAACTAGTGGTCGTTATTTCTCTCGAAGGAACTTACAAATACAAGAAGAAGAAAAAAACATGATGGTGATGATACACTTTCGTGACATTAGGTGACATTTCCTTTACAAGCAAACTTTTTTTACACCTAAATTTGCTGCGCTGTAGAGGCACATTTTCTCATAATGAATATTTTCTTAAGATATTGCTCATTCTATTTTCCGGGGGGGGGGGTGTACCCCTTTATGTCCCAAAGATCTGCCATTATTACAAATATGTTACATTTATTGAAATCAAAGTTATTGATTGAGTATACACACTTTTAGATTATCTTAGATATTGAAGTAGATACAAAATTAGAATAATAATAAGTAACAAAGTAAATATTGATTTTTTTTTCTCCAATAAATTTGATTTGATCTTATTTACTTTGCACCACTCCTCAAGTACCTCTCTGTGCTTATCAAGTATTATAAGAGGTATGGTTTACCCTCTGTTTGAATTGAGCGGTAGATCAAACATCATAAATCAATATGTTATCATGGAAACTCAAGCACTAATACCGATATTTATATTTATCTGCTATCCTATCTGCTGTCGCTGTCCTATAGAGTGGTGAAGTGTGACGTCATCAAAAATCTATTTTGGGAATTTCTCAATTTGTTTTCTTCATTTTCCCAAAGACCACCAAAATAATGTGCAAATGTCGAAAACCAATCAAATAGGTGACTGAGATATGACCATCTTAATAAAAAGATTGCCTATGGAAACTCAGTGTTATATTGCTCTGGTTCATAACATTCCGAGCCAGAGCAATATAACACTGAGTTCCCATAGGCAATCTTTTTCTTCAGATGGTCATATCTCAGCCAATACTTAACATATTCAATTGGTTTTCGTCAATTGGACATTATTTCGGATGCTCTTTCGGAAAATGAAGAAAAAATTGAGAAATTCCAAAAATTGATTGTTATGATGTCACAGCTTCGGTACTCTATAGCCACAGGATGAGGTTTTTGACGGATTTTAGCCCTTCCACACACGCACACACGCACACACGCTCACAAACATAGTCATAGTCGTCATGAGTTTACCAAATATCAGCATGATCGTAAAATCCTAGTACAAAGATAAAGCATTATCATATCAATACATTTAGAAAAGAACACAAGTTCCGTTATCAATTTTGTTAGTATCTTAAGTTTATTTGCTAGACTGGCATTGTTGTATTGTGGGCTGTAGCCTAAAACAAGGGAACTGAGAAGAAAAAAAAATCAAAATACAAAGCTAAGAATTAAAGATACTATGTCCCTTTTGCAGCCAACATCAAATTCTGTAGAACTTTGCAAGAATTATGAATATGTCATGTATGTCCTATCTGTGAAATTTAAACGTTAGCAGTGTCCTAATATTTAAATTATGCAAGGAAACCGTTTACTTGCTAGACTTCACTGTCAGACACTATTGAGTGACTGACTGTTTTTTTTTTCATCTTTGGTATTAACATACATAAAATGAGCTGTACAGGGTACATGAGCATTTGTTTACATCAATAACCCACTTCTTGTAATGGCCAAAATTACCCCGATTGCATCTTTGCGCAGCATTAAACGTACGACCATTCGGTACAATGGTCTGAAAAATCAGACTATTACTTACTGGCTCTATAGCTCCTAAGTCGATTCGACAACTAATAGTCGTTAATTTCCCACTTAAAGACATTTTCAAGCACCCCCTTTTTTTTAGGGAAGTTCTAAATTAGTATTGTCTTTCAAATGCCGTTGGAATTTAACCTTTTCATTTTTATGGCCTGCAAATGGGACATAGTATCTTTAAACTGAAAGAAAGAAAAACAACCAGATAACGCTTGATTTCAAACTCACAAGCGTATCACTACAGTTCAGTTCATACGTGAAGGTAAGTAAGCATGATAAGCGCAAATTATACGACATAAATCCACCTTTGGTCAGCCTTGTTAGATTATTTGAATAAATGGAAACATCGACAAATATTGCAATTCCACCCCCCCCTCCCTCCCTCCCTCCCTCCGTCTCTTGCTCTCTCAGGGAACCAGGTCTGTACACACATAGGAGCATCACTATCCTGGCTGTGTAGCTGTGCTTTTGATTCTCAACATTTCAAACACCACTGTACAAAACTCAACTGATTTCACTCAAAATCGGTACTTTAGTGACAATTGATGACACCTAAATAGCAGTAAAATACTTTTTTTTTCCAACTTACTGATGTTAAAAAGAATAATTTAAAAATTCAAATTGTAAGTCTACTGTCAAACTTTGCTTACAGCCGCATCGGCATGATTGTGTGCAGTCTATGCAATATTGTGTGGTGTGTATATTTGTGTATAGGTCTAATAATACCTGCCTCACAGCAAGCATGCAGTGCTAGAGGTCAATACGCATTAGCATTGACTCTATATGCTTTGCTGGAGTGTGCCTGTAGGGCTACCCAGTGAAGAGTGAAGCTGACCTCTCAAAAAGCAATTCAGCAATTCACAAATCATGAAATCATGCTTTTTGTTTAGTATCAATGATGGGACAGATGACTGATTTTTGCAATTTACTAACAAAGGCTCAATTCTGTAAAACGCGATCAATACGAAAGCAATAATAAAGCCAGTTCACGGTTGCAGTCTGGGCATGAACAGATAAAGGTCATTGCAGAACAAATTGTTGAATACACGGAGACAAAATACTGGATACGTGCTCATGAAAGTTATTTAATCAGTGCACTCAAAGGCTATTTTTTTAATTTACTATTTATGTAGCACCTCCATCGCTGTAGGAGTGATTATTTCAAAACGTTCAAAGTGGGACCTCTTCATGTTTTGAAGATCTGTGGATATTCGAGGTCATTTGGGATAAGTGCTAATAATGTCATGACCTTCTTTACCAAATGAGTGGAATTTTAACAACCCTTTTAAGCATTATAGTACGAATATAATTTTAAGAATCGACATGAATCTTACTCCATGTCCAAATTTGTTAGCTACAGTCGTTCCTTTTAGGTTGATACCATTAAAATGGTCATTTACACCTTTTACAGGGGGTTTCTTGTACAGAATAGCCATTTTCATGATTTTAATGAAATTAAATACACAAATCTTTAAGTGTCTCGTTATGAACTATTTAATTCACCTGTTACATTATGTGTTGCTAGGTAAGACAAGCCATAATGTTTGTCCTACCTAGCAACAATTAATGTATAAAATTCGCATTCTGACTATTGAAATACAAATATTTATGCATTACATTTGATTACATTACGAAAATGGTATATTCAAAACTTTAAAAATCAATGTGCACTGCACTGATACCGCTATCGGTGCTATATAAGTAAGCTTTTCATAAGCACTAGTGTTAAACAACATAATATACTGGATATAAACAGAGAAAGAAAGAAATGTTTGACGCTTTTGTTAATTGTGGACTTAATATGTCAAATAGTGACAATCTAACTCAATATTCAGACCGTTATTTTAAGAATAGCTTTCAAAGAAATTTCATACAACTTAACTCCATGTTATTTTACACCATTCACCTTTAAGATTTAAACATTTCATTCTGAAACGAGTTTTATTAATGATCAAAGCTTCAAATGTTTGTTTGTAACACCTGCCAACACCATAATAAACAAGTGGAATATCTCACATATAGTTGCTTACTTTGCGTCGTTTTTCTTAGAGTTGTGCAACCCGATGGTCTCGGCGTGTTTGCGACGAGGCATCCTGAAAATCGGTGAAACAGTGGAACTTCAGAGGACACCAGTCGACTGGCTAAAAACCTTGCAGAATGCATTATTTTTCTCCTTTTTGTGTTCTTCTTCTATAATGACAGTACCTTAAAACAATTCAATCTGCCCCTTGACAAATAGTCTCGCAGAGACGTCCGGTTTGTTTCGTACAAGCACAATCCCAAACAGATATCAGTTGCAGCATTAAGTGATAGACCGAGAACGTGACACAACACAAATAAGTAGGGTTTGGACTTTATTGTATTCATGAAGGTTTGTATACGATAAAAAGGTAAACACCCATTGACAGCGCACTTTGTAATCAGTCATTTAGAAGGATTCCAAGACAAATGTTATACTTTGAACCTGCATTTTGGAAGGCATTGGCGTAACACTCCCTCCATCAAATTGATTAGGGCTAACATGTGCAGCTATTCAGCGTTATGGGGGGGGGGGGGGTACCCAATGCAGGAGCGGTGATTTATTGTCATGACTGTGGGGCGACATGTGAGAAAGCATAGTGAAAGAGAGGGGCGAAGGTGACTGTGCCCCTCTGCCCCTCTCCCCCGCGATCACCGCCTGCCTGCATATTGTTAGAGGTCTTACTGGCCTGGGAATGTAGCTCTTGAAAGCGTCTTGTCTACGTCATACCTACCGACAATAACTTACTTGTACAGTTAAAATATGTTTTGCGAGAGGCCGTAGCGACCAATTTCTTTTGGAATAGTATAAACTTCGTTTTCTCGAACACTCAGAGCCTAAAAATGTGCTGTAACCCTAACCCGTATTATGGTACACTATTTTTTTTTGGCACTTTATACAAATTTACGGTGGACGTGACTGCCGCCCCTGTCTCCATAATTGATAATAATGTCAAAAGTTTGGGAGATGGACGAAATAGAGTGTGAAAAGTCAGATTATTGTACTGTTGTTATAAACACCTCTTGGTATATATGCGATTATGTCTGAGCCCCTCCAACAAAATGTTCTTTCGTGCCTATAGGTGTGCCGCAGATCATATACATGTATGATCTGCGGCACACCTACCTCCTGGGAGCCCCCCCCCCCCTATGATCTCGGCCGTCGACAGTCCAATGAACACGAACATTTGCATGTTTGTAGATATTTACGTAAGGAACAAGGTGGTATAATTATTGTTTTCCTAATATGCAAATTTTTGTCGTTATAGCCTAATTAATTATGCAAAATGCTAATGTTATGCATTTTACAGAAAACTCTACATTATGTGTCTGTAGACTTGTGAAGAATCTTGAAAATGTATTGAATAAATGTTTCTTTCATCTTTAATTCTTGAGGTTTCATTATTTTTATGATATTTGAAAATGCATAGGTTAATTTGCATAAATTATAAATTTCCAAATCTGGAAATATACAGGGAACTAGAATCATTAAAAAAATTGTCAGACTCCACTTTTTGAATGTTAATTGAAACTCATTATTCATATGAAACTCCTTTTCTAACACAAAATAGTTATTTTGATGTAATTAATAATGAAAATTTATGCAAATTTGATGCAATTTTCAAATATTTATTTTCTTTTGTATTTTATTGTTTTTTTATTTCTTATTATATCTATTGTTTTATTTCTAATGTATTCTTTTGTTCTGGAATACATCAAGTTACTTTGAGAAACATATAAAAGCAATTTGATATCAATTCATATCTCCCACTTAGGAAGAAATACATCTAAACCTGTATTCACATTTCTGCCTGTACATGAATATATGCAATTATAGCATATTTTTTATGACAGGCGCATACCAATTGTTATGTAACATCTTACAGGTATGTCCGATTTCAACGAAAATGGTATCAAAATGTGCGTAAGACTTGAGGGAAAGAGTCATGAAACGACAATTCAAAATTCCAAGCGGTTGCGGCGCAATCTCCGAAAAAGTCGAGGGGGGGGGGGGAGGCCTCCCAGGCCTCCCCCCCCCTCGATTTTTTACAGTACAGTAAGGGTTAAACAAATTAAAGTTGTAATTTGTGAATGGCTCAGCCAAACATACACTACATGCATGTTCTGTAATATTAACATGATTTATTTACATAATTGCGACTTAATCAATATTTTTCTATTGGCATTACAGTCGAACTAGGTTAATGATATATATTTATTTTGCAACCAGTATTCGTTTGTGCCACGTCTATTATTGCTGTGTCATATCTTTCTAAATGTACTATAGAATTTTATTTTAACTGTTCTGTATAAACGTTATGCTTTTTTATGTAAATATGTTCATGTTTTATCCAGGGCCTCATGAAAGACCACTACTTTTTGGTAAATGGGCTACCCTGACAAAAGGTTAGAAATAAATAAATGTATTGTAATGTCACTCCCCACCACTTAAATCGTCGTCATTTGTGTATCTGTGGACTCTGCCGAACAATTTCCCATTGGTTCACGGGGTTTCCTTTCCAGCTGATCTAGCTCAATTTGTTGCCCTCTTTGGGGGCGTCTGGCGGGCACCTTCCACTACTTAAAACTTCTTGCATTGTCCATTCATGTACCTCGATACTACGGCGAATCCTTTCCAACTAGGTTGACCCCCCCCCCTAGCTCCCGGACAATTTTGTCCGTTCGTTTTAGTACTGATTTTTATGATATTCTCATCATTCTCGTGTACAAACAATTTACAAAATGTACAACACAAACCAACAAAAAAGGTGGAAAAAATATATACACATTCACATATGCAAACATCTGGGAAATGTCCCGTTTTGGGTAACATTTTCTTGCTCGTTTAAACAATGCACCCCACCCCCCCAAAAAAAAACAACAACACGAGAATGCATGGAAAAGTGATCCCTTCTTACGCCAAAACATTATCTCATGCTTGCAAACACAAAGTCAAACTTAGGTGACACCACCGGGGCTTCGAGCGAGTACTTTAGTTGTTCAAATGAAATTATTGTGCATTCAAACTGACGAGCATGCCAGATTTATTAAAAATCATTTCCACCTGTCGAAATGATGTTTGGTTTGGGGGCATGTGACTTCACCTAATGAGCAGTCAAATTCTAAATAAAACATGTTTCACTTAAAGACAGTCTGCACTAGTTTGGCCAGGGGATTAGACCTCCCTGCAAGGTCACTGACAGGTGGTAATCTCATCAAATCAGCTCTCAATTAACATAAGAAAAAGAGAATCATGGGGACCAACAGGCACCGATTAGGCCTTGTTTGCTATATAGAGGGCGAAAGTAGCTATAGGTAGTGCAGTGGGGCTTACATAAATGAACACTTTTTTATAGATTTATTCTGTGAGGAAAATAGATTTGTAATTTCATGTTTTTCCTGTGTCCTTAATACAGTAGTCATGCTGAACTTGTACGCAATCTAGTTTAGTGAAAATGCAAATTCATCATTGAAAATGTACTCATAATGAAAATCACACTATAGATCACCTAAATGAAATTGATGGTTATTTCAATATAATTCTCGATTTTCGGGTGCTCGCCCCTCCCTTTCCCATCGCTTCATACATGTATACCCATCAGTGGCGTACGCAGGATTTGTTCAAGGTTTTTTTTTTCAAATCGGGCCCAAAATTTTGCAACGACTCAGCCAGCCACTGAATAAGCGGGGGGGGGGGGGGGGGGGGGGGGGGGGGGGTAAGAGGACACTTTTTTTTTTTTTTTTTGGTCTCGAAATTTGAAAATTTGACATTTTGTCCATTTTGTACCATACAGAAAACTCGAGGGGGGGGGGGTTTAACCTCAAAACCACCCCCTGCGTACGCGCCTGATACCCATGCCTATATTAGCCAATAATGATTCAGGGACTGTGTTCCTCTGTCTCTTAACTATCATAACTAGCAGGCGCGCCGGAAGCAGTTTTGGATTGGGGGGGGGGGGGGCAAACGTTCCAGGGGGCTCAAATTTCGGGGCAGTGGCGTAATGAGAAAAAAAGGTTTGGAAGGGGGACATACCCTGGTCATACTGAACATGAGTGGTTACCAAGCGGTCAGGAAACGGTCAGATGAGCATATTTAGCTACCTTATTTGTGACACTGGCAGGTCACTAATTGGCGAGGATTCCAGGGGGCGAAGCCCCCGGAAGCTCAGTGGTTTTAGGTATTTAATTACAGTTAGATGAGCATCCAGGGGCCCTCTTTAAGGCCATTGATGTGGTCCAGGTGACAGAGCCCCCGGAAGCTCAGGGGTTTTATGTATTTAACTACGGTCAGATGAGCATCCATGGGCCGCTTTAGGGCCCTTGGTGGGGTCCAGGGGGCAGAGCCCCCGGAAACTCAGGGGTTTTAGGTATTTAATTACGGTCAGATGAGTATCCAGGGGCCGCCTTATATAGGGCCCTTGGTGGGGTCCAGGGGGCAGAGCCCCCGGAAACTCAGGGGTTTTAGGTATTTAATTACGGTCAGATGAGTATCCAGGGGCCGCCTTATATAGGGCCCTTGGTGGGGTCCAGGGGGCAGAGCCCCCGGAAACTCAGGGGTTTTAGGTATTTAATTACGGTCAGATGAGTATCCAGGGGCCGCCTTATATAGGGCCCTTGGTGGGGTCCAGGGGGCAGAGCCCCCGGAAACTCAGGGGTTTTAGGTATTTAATTACGGTCAGATGAGTATCCAGGGGCCGCCTTATATAGGGCCCTTGGTGGGGTCCAGGGGGCAGAGCCCCCGGAAACTCAGGGGTTTTAGGTATTTAATTACGGTCAGATGAGTATCCAGGGGCCGCTTTAGGGCCCTTGGTGGGGTCCAGGGGACAGAGCCCCCGGAAACTCAGGGGTTTTAGGTATTTAATTACGGTCAGATGAGTATCCATGGGCCGCTTTAGGGCCCTTGGTGGGGTCCAGGGGACAGAGCCCCCGGAAACTCAGGGGTTTTAGGTATTTAATTACGGTCAGATGAGTATCCATGGGCCGCTTTAGGGCCCTTGGTGGGGTCCAGGGGACAGAGCCCCCGGAAACTCAGGGGTTTTAGGCATTTAATTACGGTCAGATGAGTATCCATGGGCCGCTTTAGGGCCCTTGGTGGGGTCCAGGGGACAGAGCCCCCGGAAACTCAGGGGTTTTAGGCATTTAATTACGGTCAGATGAGTATCCATGGGCCGCTTTAGGGCCCTTGGTGGGGTCCAGGGGACAGAGCCCCCGGAAACTCAGGGGTTTTAGGCATTTAATTACGGTCAGATGAGTATCCATGGGCCGCTTTAGGGCCCTTGGTGGGGTCCAGGGGACAGAGCCCCCGGAAACTCAGGGGTTTTAGGTATTTAATTACGGTCAGATGAGTATCCAGGGGCCGCCTTATATAGGGCCCTTGGTGGGGTCCAGGGGGCAGAGCCCCCGGAAACTCAGGGGTTTTAGGTATTTAATTACGGTCAGATGAGTATCCAGGGGCCGCCTTATATAGGGCCCTTGGTGGGGTCCAGGGGGCAGAGCCCCCGGAAACTCAGGGGTTTTAGGTATTTAATTACGGTCAGATGAACATCCAGGGGGGCTGCTTTAGGGCCATTGGTGGGGTCAGGGGGCGGAGCCCCTATAAGCTCTGGGGTTTTAGGCATTTAATTACGGTCAGATGAGCATATTTTGATACCTCATTTGCGACATTGGCAGGTCACTTATTTTGTCTCTCTCTCTTTCTTTCTTTATCTCTGTAACATACTTTTTCAAAAAGTGAGGGGGGGGGGGGGGGGCTCGAGCCCCCGCGCCCAGCCGTTTTACAGACCATGACATGAAGGCTTCTAAATAAGCATATTTTTCGCCCGGCTGTAAATTTAGGAATTTCAAATTTTCCATCTAACGCATAAAAAGGTATGACTTACACAAAAATTGAGAAAGAATACCGGAAATTCATGCCATTTCAACAAAATTTGTAAATCACTGGTATAGAATAAGAAACTCCCCCCCCCCCCCCCTCCCATCAGTACGCCAGCGTTCAGGGGCTCATGTCTTCTCACCCCTATAACAAAAAACAGACACGCTTTCCCATTCTCTCACAATATGTCCACGATATGCGTGTATCGCTATTATAAAAACCTCCATTGATAAATATAGGTGGCTTTCGCAATGCTTATGAAATTTAATTCCTGTTAACTTTCCTTTTCTTTGAATGAAATTGTATAGGTGATTTAATTCAGGTTTTTATTATTGTTATGTTCTTTGGGGTTAAAAAATACCAACCATCTTTACTCCTTTACTGCCTTTTTTTTTTTTTTTTAGAGGGGGGGGGGGGCAAAAATGCGTTTTGCCCCCCCCCCCCACATTTTTGACTGGGGGGGGGGCAAGTGCCCCCCTGCCCCCCCCCCCCCTCTTCCGGCGCCTATGATAACTAGTATTATTGTCATCATCATTCAGCAGCAGCAGCAGCATAACAATCATCACCATCATCAGCATCCACATCACCATCACCATCACCACCACCATCATCACTATCATCATCAAACTACCATCATCACTATCATCATCATCACCATCACCACATCATCATCACTATCAGCATCACTATCATCATCATCATCACCACCATCATCGCTATCATCACATCCTAATCACCATCACTATCATTATCAGACTACCATCATCATCACCACCATTACATCACATCACCGTCTTCATCACCATCAACACCATCCCATCATCACTATCATAATCATCAACACCATCATCATCATCAACACATCGTCACCACCATCATAATCATCATCAACATCATAATCATTACATCACCATCATCATCACCATCATCCTCAAACCCATTATCCTATCAAATGCTACAGTTTGATGATCTGAATACCAAAATAACAACTTCTCATACAGGCTTCATTGACATTTACCGCTTTACTTTGATAATTTTATTTTGCACATAAAACAGCTATTTTCACATGCAATAATACATTAATTTCATAAACTTCATAGTATGGAATGGAAGTAGGGTAGATGAACACGATTCCTTTTGCGTAATAAATCAATTGACAAAACTTTATCAGTTTCGTAATCGTATACAATGAACCAAAACGAAATCTAATTCTGTTGCTTTAATCACTTACATACTGAGCACTTGAGCTGTTATACATGCGTGCAATGCATGAAAATCAACACACAAAAATCATGTTTAATGTAAATTAATCATTTGTAAATTATGAACATGCTCTCACAATAACCATGATTTTGACAAACTTGAATAATATCTAAACTATAAGAAGAAAAAAGAGAGTCATTCTTACTAAGTTTTTAATATATACATCCCATGATTACTTTTTATTTCTTTTTCCAACAAGATTCTTACATTTATTATAGCACATTAACTGCAAGCACAGAAAATATAAATATGTAGATAGTCATATTATGTACACTTCTAATGTCACATTTTGTCACACATACATGTATTTACTTACAACTGGCAAGATGTGATATGTCTTAGTTTATTTTACAAACCGAAAAAGGATAACTAAATTAAAATCCTGTTTATCCGTACATTGATTTTGATAATGTGTTTAGTAACTAGTAAATGTGTGTACATACATGTAGTCTCACAAGGGTTTGGGCAGGGGTAATCGAGTACATGTAGTCATCTTCAACTGCCAGATTTCCTTTGGAAAACTCCTTTTTCAGATACATCGAGATGGAATAATTAATGCAAGCTAGCTTTCATTTCATTATAATGGGATAGCATTGTGGTTGTGGTTATTTTACCTGACTGCTAAGAAAGCATAAATGCTTGTTAGTATTAGCAACCAGACAGCCGACGGCTTTAGGTCCTCTCTGAGGGACCTGGTAATGAGGATTAATGCCTTACCAAAGGGCACTAGAGCATCGCCTTGGTTTCGAACCCGGGTCACCGGATTATGAGACCACTGCTCTACCGACTGAGCTATCGCGCCTCCTTAATTATATTCTAATACAGCACTAGCATCAAAGTACTACAAGATACTGTCAAGTCTGCACATGAAAAGCATATGGGTTGAGTGCCATTGTTATATATGGTCACAGGTCAACTAAGTAGATAGGATTTGTGTATTTTATATTTTTATGGGAAATTACAAATACACCTATTGTGCATGAATATACAAGTAAGACTTTAATGGTTTCTAATGACAAGTTATGTACTCAAAGACACCTCTTCCAAGTTGGTCTAGTGAACTTTAAACTTAAAGAGAAGGTTGAGTTCTGGGAAGAGGTGAAAAATAAGTTGTGAGCGTTATCATTCTTATTATGCAAGGGTGAAGAACATCAGATAACACATGTTCCCTGTAAAGCATGGCTCTTCAAATGCCTTCATATTCTAAATATGACATGTAACATTGTAAAAATCGGGACAGATTTTTACGCCACGTGTTCGTGTAGTCCCATATACATCCTTCTGTGTACAGTGTTTGTAACTTTACCAAGATTTGGCCAAATTCCTTATAATTTTGATGATTCCAGAACCGTGCAATACACACAAATACTTATTTGCTAGATGATCAACCTTTTTTGGTCGATTCCACAATGTTTCTTTCACAATGCAATCGGATGACCAGAACTCACCTTTATCTTTAATAACCAGCTAGCATTGCACATTGACTCTATATGGCTAAATGGTATCAGATATTGAGTAACAGCATTATGTCTACAGTTAGCTTCAAATCCACTCAACTTATGACGCATATTCAAGCTTACATCTTTCAGACATTCATCATGAGCGGTGTGTATCAGATATTCCTGGTAAATGAGTTTAGATTTGCCTTGAGTATCCATACCCTCATTCTACTGCATGCTAACCAGCTCATGTTTCACCTAACTGTCTGTCTAATATAGCATGTTAATTTTGATACATGTGATTTGATGGGAATATTGGTGATATTGTGCTTATGAGAGTTTTGTGAAACACTTCCAAGAGAACACAGATTGATCGTGACCTTATATTCTGAGCAGATGGCTCTAGGAGTGCTCGCCTCATCCACAAATCTGGGCTGCGTATTATAAAGAGTTATAATTGATCTTAAGTTTGATCAATACACAATGAGCCGTAGACTTACTCTCAATATTAACCTTACAATCAACCAACAGGCTTTATTATACATGGCCCTGGGGGGTGTTTCACAAAACTTGTCATCAGTGACAAGTGACAGTTTTTGTTATAAGCTACTGAAATCCTTGCTTCTGATCGGTTATCAGCAGATTTGTCAATGATTTTTGTCATTTGTCATTGAAAAAAGGCTTGTGAAATGGGTCCCAGGTTGATAGACTCCTGTTCTCCTCTCCATTTAGCAGGAGACCAACATTGCCCTTGATATTGTGTTCTAGGTCCACGAGAACTAACACCATCAGCAGAACTAAGAAGTTCTACAGCACATGCACTAGCGACTAATGTTTAGTGGTGTATTTTGTACTTTTGAATCTGGACCTAACGCTGTTAGACCTTCTCTTAATCGCTAAACCCAACTTAAAACTAAATCATAACCCCAACTCTACAGCTTTGATATAATGAAACCCAGAATACATGTTGTCTTAGCATATTAGACCATCAACTGCTTAAGGTTGAACTATTACTCAGCTCTCATTCTCCTATTCGCTGACCAGAGGACCGATGTCGACAGTGACCTCATGCTCTAGCCATACAGCTGCGGGAGAGCTCCTCTCCTATTCGCTGACCAGGGGACCGATGTCGACAGTGACCTCATGCTCTAGCCACACAGCTGCGGGAGAGCTCGTCTCATCTTGTGAACTATTGAGGGCTGGGGCAGTATTTTTGTACTTGTACTTCAGCGTGAAAACAACCTACACAAACAAACAAACAAAAAAATGAAAACAAAATGAAAGTTTCAGGGTCACCAATGATGTCTTTGCTGAATTATTCAAAATAATATTAAAGCACAATGATATCTCTTGCATATATTTCACCATGATGCATCAAAGTGAATTATATTCAATTTGAATTCTTTAAATTTTGAAATCATTGCAAGTTATCATTTGCAAATAATATGCACACATTAAAGTTTGAAGGAAAAGATAAAGATTCTTTATGCATAATTATGTGACGTAACCTTTAATAGGTGATAATGCATAACTGTAATCGATATTCAAAAGACAAAATGGACGCGTTTGTGGCTGAATGATCGTCCATTACAGATGGATAGATACCATATCTTCTTTGCATAGGTATTTCATATGATTTATTGAAATGAAATTTTTTTGGGGGTGGAAGAGCGCAATCTGCTGTTCATATTCTAAAGTTTGATATTCAGGTGCTAACGACATTGTAGGGGTAGGTTTAGCGCCGTGCTAACAATTTGAATGTGGAGAGGAAGTAGCACGTTATGGACCTAAAGCCGTCGGTCCTCTGGTTGCTTACTTACAAGCATTTATGCTTTCTTAGCAGTCAGGTAAAAATAACTACCATCTCACATGCTTAGCACAGAGTGTCACATCTAAATGCACATAATAGTACGTGCTTCGCAGTCAAGTGGTTAAAGGATCAAACTTACCACAACATTGTCAGTCGCTCTTTGTGGAATGACCTTGAAAAGCACACCAAGCTTGTGGGCTTTGCGGAATTGCACATATCTAGGAGAGGAAAAGAATGGGCTTAATTAATTCAAAAATTAAAACAATGCACTTTCAACTTGGTCAGAAACAGGGCACAAGGACATCAGGGGGGCGTTTCACAAAACTTGTCATCAGTGACAAATGACAGTTTTTGTTATAAGCTACTGAAATCCTTGCTTCTGATTGGTCATCAACAGATTTGTCACTGTTTTTTGTCATTTGTCATTGAAAGAAGGCTTTGTGAAACAGGTCCCTGTAGACCACCTTCTTCATGGGTGACAACATCAAGAGTTCAGACAATATTTCTGGAGATATGATTTTGGCTGCTTTTAGTGAGTTTTTTTAAATGTTTAAATTCTCATTAAAAATTGTTAATATTCACTGGTCCACACACATTCCATTAACTGCAGAATATACAATTTAACCCTTTTTTTAATGCAATTTTTAAAAATATCCCCAGCTGTACCCCATATGGTGCTAACAAGATTTTAGGAGACAAAGTTGTTGCTATATACATTGTTCATGTTTTCATCTCGATAAAACCAAGGTTCCATTGTATCTAACTTTATTATTCACAAGTCTTTCTTGAATTCAACAAGACAGCCTAATCTTAGTAAAAACTAGATGGACCTTCGACTGCGTGCAGTTGAAAAATCATGCCTCCGCCATGGAGCAATTTTACAAACCAAAACAAAAGCAAATTTTTTAATTTAAGTTTAATTGTAATCCATTAAAAGGTTCTCAGAATATCGTGATTACAAGCTATTTTTTATGTACATGTTTGATCCTTCAATCTTTGACCTCATGTCCCTAAAATCTAATCACTACATTGGTTAAGCAAGATACACATGTTTTGAGTTTGATAGTAATCCATCCGTCGGTTCTATTGATAATACGTTCACAAGCTATTTTTGCACACACAATGAGCCCCATGACCTTTGAACTTTGACCTCATGACCCCCAAATCTAATCGGGATGGACGGACGGACGGATAGACAACCCGAAAACATAATGCCTCCAGCTACTTTGTAGCGGAGGCATACAAATATTTGATGCAATATTGAAATTTGGGAAATTAAAATCCCCTACGACACTGGCAGGGGTTTGAAGAGCAGCATCCTTACTCAGTGTTGTCGTTGAAAGCATCATACTGGATGTCAGCTGTACTGTCATCAAACTCAGCCGTCGGGTCCTTAGGCCCAAGCATCAGCTCATCTTCAGGAGGGATCACCTGAGAAAATACATCAGACATTTAGAATGGAAAATGTTGTGTAATAAGAATAATGGTACAGCTCATGTTACTAAGAAACACAATGAAAAAAAAAAATTAGAATATTAACAGTAACAATCTCTTCAATGCCACAAAGAAAGAGAGAGAGAGATAGATAGATGGATATAAAGTCTGAGAGAGGGAAAACTTAGATAAGGAAAGGGAGAATTCGACAATCAATGAAATAACCAAATGAGTTGACGATCAAAAAATTACAGGAAAAGCTGAGAGCTAAAGGACAGTGGAGCCTTACAGAAATCAGCTTTTGCTATTATTATACAGACAACAGAATTGTGAGGACCATTATCAACAAACATTAGCAGTAGCCGGTGTGTCTTCATACTCCTTTGGGTTAGATCTTTCAAACCTTATAGCCATTCTTTTCATGGGATTTGCTGATCATTATGATCCTCTCTGAGACAAACAAAGAAACAGGCAGACATATAGACAGAAAGAGTTATTGTTAAGGGCATCATTGTCTACCAACCTGTGCAGTAGCCAGTGTGTCTTGGCACTCCTTTGGGTTGGATCCTTCAAACCTGATAGCCATTCTCTTCTCATAAGGGTTGCTAATCATTATGATCCTCTCAGAGACAGACAGACATACACAAACAAACAAACAGTCAAACAGAGAGACAGACATATAGACAGAGAGAGTTTAGAGGATCATTATCTACCAACCTGTGCAGTAGCCAGTGTGTCTTCACACTCCTTTGGGTTCGATCCATCAAACCTGATAGCCATTCTCTTCTCGTGGGATTTGCTAACCATAATGGTCCTCTCTGAGACAGACAGACAGACACAGACAAACAAACCAACAGTTAGGCAGACAGACTGATAGCCATTCTCTTCTCATGGGGGTGGCTAACCATTATGATCCTCTCTGAGACAGACAGACACAGACAAACAAACCAACAGTTAGGCAGACAGACAGACAGAGAAAGTTATTGTTAAGGGCACCATTATCTACCAACCTGTGCAGTAGCATGAGGGTCTTCGCACTCATTTGGGTTTGACCCATCAAACCTGATAGCCATTCTCTTCTCATGAGGGTTGCTAATCAATCCTCTCTGTGACAGACAGACAGACACAGACAAACAAACAAACAGACAGACATAGAGAGTTTAGAGGATCATTGTCTACCAACCTGTGCAGTAGCATGTGTGTCTTCGCACTCCTTGGGGTTTGATCCATCGAACCTGATAGCCATTCTCTTCTCATGAGGGTTGCTAATCATCAGGGTCACGATACTTTCCTTGCCGTAGTGCAGGTTGGGTACCAAGAAGATACGCACATCAGGGATGTGTTGGCTACAGGAAAGAAGAACAAATAAAAAGTTTGATGGGTGTTGGAATTCAGCTATTAAGATTGTTGTCAATAGACTGAAATGTATGAAATTGACACTGTAGGAATCTGCACAGAGAGAAACTATATAAGGAAGGGATAATATATCCACAGAATGATAAATGTAATTATCCTTGTCTATTCACTTAACTTCTTGATAAGATTCGTGACATTTTAAGTACCAGTATCTTCTTTTATTTCCACTCTCTGCTGTTTTTATTATATTCTTTTAATCTTCCATTATTTTCTCCTTCTTTCAAAACCCCCTTTCGCTAAGTCAATTTCCCGCCAATATTATATCTTTACAGTTGAAACAAAATTGTCAACAACAATTATACAAAATACAACTAGATAGATTCTTACATTGCAACAAGCTGGATCTTGAACTTGATTGAAGATGGATTAAACTCCGGCTTGCTCAGGTTATGCTCACATTCCTGAATGGGTGAGAAGAATAAAATAGAAGAAGGTTATCAACACCACAGCCAGCTAGAAACCTATGTATAACTAGACCAGGACAAAATTTGGGTTGTAAATGAAATGCGATTGCATATGAAAATCCATCCTGACTGAAAACCTGAACATTCATTTGAATAGTAAATTGCTATACAGTGCGTCCCAGAAAAAACGAAACCGAGAACTACCGATGTTTTATCATAACTTAGTCACATTTATAATTACTAAATGACACATATTTGGAAAGCTTAGATCTTCCTCTTTCATTTGATGCAACTCATATGATGCATATTTCACGCATAAGTGATTAAAATGAATTTGAAGAGAGGAAATCAAAAAGTCATTTGGGGGACGGTATCTGAATTTCAAAGAGAAAATCAAATTTCTAAAAAGTTGAGGTTCTGCCCTTTCATATGACACCTCAATCAGGAAAAATGAGCAAGGAATGACAAAGTTCTGTTTGTTTAAAGTAGTGCTTGTATTTCCATAATTTTATCAAACGAATTCGTTTTCACTGGGTGCCTGCCGTAGCAACAAAAAGAGTTGACAAAAGACTTAACTCCATTTCGTTGACAATCAGCCGTAGACGAAAGACTTCATGCGTGGCTGATTGTCAACGAAACAGAGTTAAGTCTGTTGTCAATTCTGCATGTTGCTATGGCAGGCACCCAGTGAAAACAAATTTGTATGATAAAATTATGGAAATGCAAGCACTACTTTAAACAAACAGAACTTTGTCATTCCTTGCTCATTTTTCCTGATTGAGGTGTCATATGAAAGGGCAGAAACTCAACTTTCTCGAAATGTGATTTTCTCCTTGAAATTCAGATACCGTCCGCCAAATGACTTTTTGGTTTCCTCTCTTCAAATTCATTTTAATCACTTATGCGTGAAATATGTATTATATGAGTTGCATCAAATAAAAGAGGAGGATCTAAGCTTTCCAAATATGTGTCATTTATCAAGTATAAATGGGATTAAGTTATGATAAAACATTGATAATTCTCGGTTTCGTTTTTTCTGGGACGCACTGAATAGTGTACGCCCACAAATCGCAGAGAAGGCCTGATTACTATGAATGTAATCCCATCAGACCCACTGTAAGACTGGGCATTTTCCCAGACAGGAAGGTTTGATAATCATGCCCAAGGAAATAACAGATTTCCAAATTTGATTTTTATTCTTTTAGGTTTACTCATTAGGTTGAAGTAGGTCGCAGCCGAAGGTTCCAGCTAACAAAAGTTCCCCTCCCCCTTCTCCCCATGTACTCAGAAGTCTTGAATATATATACACAGTCAAACCTGCTTTAGCGAACAGCTGTCTAAAAATACTACATTTTTTGTTTCCCTTGAAAATGGTTTGTCATTGAAACATGTACTAAAGGAACGTGTACATAAAGACCACCTGCCTATAAAGACCACTTTTCTTGTCTTCCTTGGATGGTCTTTATAGACAGGTTTCACTGTGTATATATATATATATATATATATACATACACCAGGTGACAACAAACTTGAAGTCCTATCTAGGGGACTCGTTAAATGTTTGGACAAACTCACCCTACATCTCTGAGAGCGTTTGATGAGCAGATGCTTGTGTCTGGGGTACATCTGTTCTACTGAGACACAGTGATGATCTGGGTGCTGTAAGCGCTGTCTGATTGTACAAACTAGAAACAAAGAAAAGAGGAAATTCATTAAAGAATAAAACAACGAAGTGATGTACATGGAGTTGTTTCTTTTGAAATGTTGAAGCAAAACGAAATTCTATGATATTTAACTCAACATATTCCATGCAACTATTTAAAATAATATGTGTGGAATTAGTTTTTTACAGACGTGTATCAATCAGATATGATTATTTACGTATGGGGGCCGACCTTTAACGTCACCATCCGAAAGACACAACTCAGTTTTGAACCAGGGTCACCTGAGCCAGTTTGTAGGCGATGACCAAGAGCTGACCAAGTGAATGTGCCGCTAGACCAGCTCACATGTCCTTATCAATAAATTATATGAGTCAATTTTTTAAAGATCTTATTTTTCCTTCATCCTCAAATATAAGTTTAGGTATGAATTTGTTGCTTTATTGTTAGCCTTTGACTTTAAATAATTTCCACAGAACAACTTTGACAACATATAGTTCTGTCTCTCTTTCAGAAACAAAATAAAATGTATTTGTAGGCCAAAATCAAAACAAAATTTTTACATTCTTTGGTGAGAGTTGCTGTCTCCCGCTTGGATGAGATTAAGATACATTTACATGCGACGATGGAACAACAGAATAATACAGTTTACAGGTCTTTCCTGTTATGCTAAAGAAAGAAAACCTAGAGAACCATCATCATCATGATCACAAAGGGTCAGAACCCATACGAACACGACAATGACCTGATTCTAAACTTACTTTTCTCCAGCACGACTGGCTGTGTGAGTATCTTGTTTGGCAGGGCATCCACTTCTTCGGAAGCTACTGCAGGCTCGACAGGAATGATGGTGGCTTGCTCGTCTTTTAGCCTAATGAAGATAAATAATACCACAAAAAGATATTAAAAAACATGATATCAAGGGAAAATATCACCAGGTAATTTGTCCACATCAACGCAGGCCTTTACACAGTTTTTTTCTCCATTTTATTCTCGTCAAAGAATATCCTCTTTCGTGAGGAAGTTTTTACAGCTGATGTAATAGATCAGGTGCTGTACCTTACAAATTGATATTGCATGAAAAGTAGATCCTCATATCTCACTTTATTGTTCAGCCCTTCCCTTTTCATGAATATTAATAGAGAGAGACATTTTAAAAGGAAACGCCAAAACACATAAACATAGGAAACAGATGAAGAAATGGGGAAAACCAAGCATATAATAAAGAAACAGCGAAGCAATGATTAAAACAAATAAATTAAAAAATTAAAAATAAATAAATAAAATACAGAAGTCAGCATTGACATAGATAGATGCATATCTATACATGAAAAAGCTCTTCCTCAAAGAAAAAGGAAAAAAAATTATAACTACTTACGCCAATCCAGTGAAGGAAGAGAGCAGAGCACTGCTCCTTCTTCTCCCTGGGGCTCCCGGAGACAGGTATTTCTCCTGGAGCCTGAAGTATGCTCGTCTCCTGGTGAATTTCTTATGCTCCCTCTCCATCTTCTCCTGCTTGGCCAGCTGGTGGTAGTAGTCCGACAAATCTGTGATCTGTGAAGGATGAACAGTAAATTTTGACTTTTGTAACGTGGCCATGAGCACTTATCCAGTTTTTAGAGACCACCTGTACAAAAAGACCACCTGTCTACAGAGACCACACTTTTTGTTTCCCTTGAAAATGTTTTCTCTTTGAAAATGTACTAAAGGAATTTGTACATAAAGACCACCTGCCTATAAAAAACACTTTTCTTGTCTCCCTTGGGTGGCGTTTGTAAACAGGTTTCACTGTACCCAAGTCAAACCATCAAACCAACTCAAAAGCGATTGATTTTTTGCCACTAGGGTAATACAATAGTTTGTTAAGTCTGCAGTTGGTATACATGGTGTTAGTCTCCCCGGTGTGACTGTGGTATAATATATACACAGGTACAAGGTTATTTTGTTTAACCATGTACCACAAAGGTCATATCTGGGTCAATTGTTTGCAAGGGGAGTGCCAAGAATTATAAAGGAAAAAATGATTAATGAATCATACACAACATGAAAGTTCTACATGTGCTCTGTAAACATTACATGCTTCCTAGCTCACCCTCATCAAACCAGGGTCCATCGCAACTATCTGTAGCTACCATTATAATTAATGTAATCCATTATTTTGCAACAAAGTAATTTAAAGTCATAAAATAGAAGAATCAACTTACCCTTCTTGCACCAGCATTCTCAGGCTCCAACCAGGGTCCACTTGCTATAGATGAAAAGAACAAAAATTACATTTTTAACATTAATTATACTTTCCTCATGAAATCAAAACTATGAAGAAAAGCTATTGTATTGAAACATCTAATAAAGTGATTTTAACTTTCCAATATGTTGCCATGTTTTGCCTAAATAATATTTTTATGCTCGTATTTTCACAAAATTCCTGGCCATGCAACAATTAAAGAGGGCGAAGATTGTGCAGATTTTTTGCCCTTTCTGCTTGGTGCATCGAGTAGCTTTTTGTACGATCCTCAAGTTATTAAGCCAAATCACAAAAGTGGGACGCGTGTATCTTAAATAAGGTACGAAGAAATGAACATGGGTAATTGTCATTTAAAGGGTAACAGTACTTCATAAGAAGCTTTGAACCTCACCAGAATCTTTATCAGGCATCTGCTTGTGCATTTGGTAGATTTTTGTAGATTTCTATAGTTATTAAGCGAATTGACAAAGGTAGGACTATCGTACACAATTATCTGGAAGAAACTACTAGGAAAGGAACATGGGTAATTGTCATAAATGGGTTACAGTACTTCATCGTAACCCTTCTTTATTGTATTATTTTGTTAAATGGGGGCACCCTACAAGAGTCCTATCTCGCACCCCGGGGCAACGTGTCTGACACGGCCGGTTGTAGCAACTAATCCGAAGATCAAGATACATTAATGTTGATTTAAGGAGACACAAACGAACGGTACTTCATAAAAAGCTTGGAACCTCACCAGAGTCTTTATCGGGCATCCCAGCATCCCTAGAGCTCCATCTGCACAGTCCACAAGCCAAGTAATAAGCCTTCTTGGTGGTGGTCTTAGTAGGATCCCTGGGGTCTGGGACAGCCACGCTGGTGGCCCGATGGGAGAGGGTGTGCTGGCAGCTAGGGCAGTCAAGACAGTTCCCGCAGCGATTCTTCTTGGACTTTGCCTCGGCTGACGGCATGTTCTCCAAGCAGTTTGGACAGTAGTGAGAATCCACCTGGAGAGAGAGAAAGTGCAGAGGTTGTATTATTAATTGTTTAGGATTTTGTTGTCTGTTAAGAGCCAGAAACAGGGGTGATAGTGAGCACTAATGGCATGGCATCGAACAACATTCCCCCTTTTTGAGTAAGAAAATTGGGGGGAAATTGGGAAACCTGGGGAAAAATAGGGAAAAATAGGGAAAAATAGGGAAAAATAGTGAAGAATAGAGAAAATAAGGGAAGAATAGAGAAAATAAGGGAAGAATAGAGAAAATAAGGGAAGAATAGAGAAAATAAGGGAAGAATAGAGAAAATAAGGATGACATCGGGAAGAAAAAAAAAATCAGATTTTTGTTTAAAGTCAGAAAACCGATTTAAATCAGGTAATTATCATGCCTGCAGAAAGGCATTAACTCTGAATAGGAGTTGAACACCCTTCTCGTTCCAAACAGCGATGTTTTCTCTTACGACTATTGCATCATTTATCGTTGCAAAACGAATGTGCCATATTCATTTTCACTTTGCATGACATTTCTATTTTTTTGTTTGCAAGGAATAAGAAACTTAAACTGGCTATCAGAATATGGGCCTGCTGTACATCTAAATATTTTTGCTTTATTGTGAAATATATACTTTCATTGACGGATCAAATTTATATATAAACTTTTTCACATCATTTTTTATATTTTGATTTTTAGAACTACAGGTATCTTTAAAATCTATTTTGCTGATACAATTCACAGATATCCTGTTTGTGATTCCTAGAAAAAGCAAATCCTGTCATAATACGTACTTGATTCAGTATCATTTTGGAATTGCATATTGATTTGATTTATATTGATTTTGATTTGATTTATTTACCAACAGCAATACATTTCATACATTTTATACAATAATTACATATACAGGAAGAGAAACTATTGGTTGGTAAAAGGGGCCAGATAATAGCACATGTGCTAGTCGAGCCTAACCCCTTAAACAGCTTAACAAAGTATATTGGTACAAATCAGTTTCGAGAATGTAACAAAACAAAAATTAATAAATTTACTTTTACAATCGATGCTTTAAAATGTGGTGTTGTTGTAGACAATATTTGTTGATGCTTATTGCTTTTAAATACCTCTTGGATTAAACAATTTAGTTTTAAGGGTCAAACATGCGAGTTGCCATTATGGATTATAATAATGACAATGGGGAAAAAGTGAGGAAAAAGTGGGTAAAGCTACAAAGCCTACAATACATGTACATAACATCACACTGTATAGTTTGAGCATTACTAAACTTTGTGTGCAGGAAATATATTCAGAAACCCTCTATTGATTCTCAAAACTCTCAGACACCACTTTAGTGACCACTGATGACACCTAACTAGCAGCAAAATGAGTTGAATTCAACTCCCCGATGTTAAATAAATTCTTTGAAAATTTAAATCGGAAATGTATTTGCAATGCTGGCAAAGAGCTGCTTTGTATTAATTTCTTGGTCACAGTGCTAGCTGACGGGAGAGTGTTTCGAATGCCCCGAGGCAAACAAATTGTAATTTGGCCAAGCCCAAGAAGAATTGGAAATTGACTGAATACCGGAGGCGGACGCGC